>CM029357.1:57565261-57666441 GCA_017140985.1 Hormaphis cornu
CATTACTAACCTGAAAATTTTAAACGTTTCGCCTTAAAATTCTCGATTTAATTTGGTTTTTGGCGTAAAACTCAAAAAGTAAACAAAATTTAAAAAAAAAAAACTTCAACCAAAGTACCACCGGAGTCCATCATAAATCTTTTAGAAGAGTTACTGACATTGAAAATCGGAGCATTCCTTCTATACGAAAAGTTGTTGACAGAAAAAAAAACCATTATTGTAAAAACAATACGTTCCTCGCTCGTCACTAGAATCTTGAAAAATTACCTATAATATGTTCTAAAGGGCCCCTGAACTGTATTATAATCTAGCCCTGTTCATATTATTGTAATTTTTTTTAAATTCTGTAAGTAAACTACGCAATAATTTTAAAGTAGACACTATATAGACAGTTAAGATTCATTAAATAGTGGAAGCGTTGCATTTTTCGAATAAAGGACATTATGCAGATAGTACCTACATATACGTATTACCTATTCCGACGTTTTTTTTCATATGCTAATTCACGTAATACGTACCTAATTACGTGGATATTGTTTTTTCGTCCGACCAAACTTACGTAGTAGTTTACAATGGGTCATTTATATCGGTCAGTGCATGGTGTAGTATACATACATATATATTGTATAAATAAACAAATGTTATTTAATACGAATGAGCGGCCTTGAATAAAAATTAAAAAAATGAACGTTAACCAAACAGTTTTCAGTTTAATTATTTATTTAAACTTCGTCATATTTCGTGCAATAGGAGGTACCATAAAACTGTATATACTATTGGTAGTTTATAGGTGTAAAGTAAGTAATCTATATTGTGGTGTTGTTTAGTGTAAAATAATTAGGTAAATGTATTGATAAAAATATGTACACGTTCCCTCTTTAATAAAACATAAACCCGAGTACAGTCGCTAATTGCGTTTGTAAATAAATAAAAAAAAAAACATTAATCGTTGTTAGATTAGTAACAAGTATTACTATGTATAGAGAATTTATTTACTTATTGTTATCTAATTTCATTGATTCTATAATTTACGAACTCACACTTCAGATAATTTGACTAATTTAAAACAAACACCTATTGTTTCGTGCAACGGTTTAAAATTAATAATAATTATTATTATTATTTGTTAATTTTCAGTATATCAGCACCTACTTGTAAAAAACTATTTTCAATTTTGCTATCGCTATCACTTGAACACTTGAACTCCTAATTTATACGCATAAAATATCTTTTATACATACGCTTACGGGTTTACACTATGGCACAAATACGTGGTTATGACTCGAATTGAATACACAGTAAGAGTGATAAATTACAAATATCTATTGACATTTTCGGGGGTTACTGAAGATTAAGCGCTAAAAACGAGGCGAGTAATAATGATAGATTCATAATAATCGATAATAAATTAAACGTTTTAAGTGAATAAAAAATAATTTTAAGCAATAACACTTGCTTTAATAATTCGTGATTTGGCGTTTATTTGGTATATTATACCAGCAAGTCATTTAACACGTAATTTTTTTAAAAGTATAACTTTTTTCCTTTGAAGGTATATAGTATGAGCGTACTTATAATTTTGCTGGACAACAAGTACACTATTGTTTCGATACCTAATAAAATTATAATATTTTGAAATGCGGTCAACGCGTACTACTACGATTTCCTATCTTTATAAGTATCGTTATTATTATAATAACTCGCGGCTTGGTCGACTTTCATTGTTGTTGTTGTCGGCTATTTTTTCACAGAACGATAAAAAACAAGAAGATTTCTTTCTTCGCCAATGACTATATTATTTTACTATTTGTGCTTATTCGTTTCTACTCAAAATAATTACACGTTCATATTAATAATATGAATTATTATATCTAGACAAGACTACTTAGGTATCATTTTGTGTGAAAAATCCATAATACGTTTGGTAAAAATGTTTAAGCTATATAAACTATATAGTAGTAGGTACTTCCCTTTTTTTTTTCGATATTGATAGTGCAGTAAACACATTACTATAAAAACCGTAAGTGAGTGTGTGTATGTGGTTACTTAAATAACCAAATAGGAGACAAGAGTTACAAATAGACTTATCACGGATATTTTGTACAATTTACATGATATTTTCCTCCTTCTAACGTCGCAATGTGTGAAAATTTCAGTCATTCGAAGGGATTTTGAAATTTTTGTCGTTTTTTTAATTATGACTCAAAAGTTAATCAAAAATTTGAAAATCGGTTCAAATAAAGAACATCATTCCGAACTTTTTTGTAGTTAACTAGTATAATATTTAACGATTGGACCACTTGTTCTTCTACCCGAAAAATTGTTCACAAAGAAGAAAAACATGCATTCCTCACTGCACTTTAAATCTAAACGTGTACCAACTAAAGCTGAGCAATGATAAAATGATTGTGCACAACAATAGCAACAATAACTACCGTTTAAAAAATAAGTGACAAATAATACTAAGTACAATTTTAAGACTCTTATTTAAACGTATCAAATGTTTTTTTTTTTTTTATTATTATTTTAATAATAATTTATACATATAAATAAGCCATATCGTATTTATATGTCAAATTAAAATCGAAAAATTAAAGTTTAGAATTATTACTCCCGTTTGTATCTTTTTTATCGTGCAAAATAATATAATATTGACCTATACCAATATACGTTTAAATACGTTGATGACTCTGTCACCGGAAGACCGAATACAGGAAACCATACCCTATAAATTGTTACGCGTGCATAAGCTTTTAACAAGGAATATATTTTTGAACTTCCTTTTAAATGTTATTTTATTACATTTGATAGGTTTTAATTCAATAGTTTTTTTTTTGTGGACTATATGAACAAAGGGCTACTTTTTGGCACGATTTCTTTTATTAAAAATTCCAAAAAACGTAAAACAAATTGTTTTCAATATTGAAAATAGCCAATTTATAAAGTTACTTACCTATTCAAGAAACTACAATCTTTTTAAATCAGTTCAATTTGAATGGGAGCAATCCATAATTGTATGGTTTCAAAAATACTTAACGCTTAATTTTGTAATAATATAGCTGCGAAGGTTAGCAGTTAATGTCAGAAATTCAGTACAGGTACTCAGCGAAATCGAAAAGTACATCAATAAACTCAGAAATATTTTTGAGGTAACAATAGTAATTAGTATCTATTTTCTTCCCAAAAAATCCTATAGGTATTAGAATTTTGAAAAATTATTCATTTCAATAAATGGTTTTTATACAGTTTTACCAAGAACAAATTACCTATTTTATTTTAATAAAAATGTAAACTGCCATCATGGGTATGTGTAAGTTTAAAAAAATATTTTTGTGATTGTTAAATATGAAAGTGCAAAACATCCATTTATATTGTAAATGTATTTAGCTTCCTTAAATGTTTACTTTATAGACGGACACTGCCTAGTGAAAATTCAATAACTGTCCAATACAATACTTTTTTTTTTTTTTTACTTGTAGGTACATAGAGCGGTTAAGGGTGGATATTTTGAGAATTATAAAAAATATTTAAATGTTACATATAATATCAACGAGTGTATTAATTGTTATTGGATATTCGCATTGACTATACGCCTATTGAAAAGCATGAATATATAGTATTATCGAACAAATACGAGTTGCTCATTTATTCAAAGTTCAACTAATTTCAAACAATTTGATATTTCAAAGTTATCAAAATAAAAATGGCTGAAAAAAAATCGTGTTAAAAAGTACCTAACCGCTTTTAGTCATATTTTTTCTGCCGTACAATAAAATGCATTAATACGAACTGCCTAAGGCTTTTTTAGCCATCACAAACTTCGGCTTTTTCATTTCATTTACGTACGTTATATTATGTGCGGTCTGCAAGTTATATAGTTAACCTTAATGATTTTTAAAAATCTGGTTGTTTTAATATTTTTTTTACAAAAATCAATTTTAAATTCACAACCGTCGGTTTCGCCGACCTGTAGAAGGCGAATTTTTCGATTGAATCAAAAACAATAAAGTTCGCTATTGTTTTGAACAGCCTTTATACCGTTCTGCGTTCATTTCAGAGGCGCCATTTCAGATTTTAAACAGGGATATAAAAAAGAAAAACCGTCGACTCGCGCAGTCACGGGGCTTCTTGAATCCTCCAACCGAATCTACGGACATCTCGCCATTTTTAAAAAGAATCGTTCTACTCTCTGGTATTCGAAACTTTAAACCCCGCCACTACGAGGCGCGAATGATTTACTTTTGTTTCTAGTAGTGTACGTACAGACAAAAATCAATGTCCCCAAAAGACACCCTCTGCACCATCCCCGGCCAAATGGCGGCCTTAGTTCACACCTTTACTGTAGATTGCGGTTGAACCGTCGTTCGTTCGTACAAGTCTTACGGGAAACCGTGTGAAAACGATACCCGTTTCGAAATACGTTTTCCTACAGTTTGAAATGTGCTGACGTCGCGTCGAAGACTCCGCGAAAAGACGAAAATCCGACGTACTCACGTTTTTTCGGCAGGACGTTCAGTGGCGGAAACTGGCCCGAAACGAGACCGCCGGACGATTAACGATTGCAGCGTTCGGCCGAAACAAACAAATAATCATATTATTATTATTGTACGAAACGGCTGGAAAAACGCGGGAATTTCGTTCAATTTTATTCAACGTTATCTAGTTACAGTAGACGAATATTATAATAATAACAATACGGCCGCGTGTCGTCAGGTCGTGGCTGCGCGGACTACTGCTGCTGCTGCTCTGCACACGACCATCTCCCGGGCGGTGGGTCGCTCGCACGCCTCACGGACGAGTGCGTTCACCATAATATATATATATATATATTTTAATAACGACGGCCAGTGGCGACCAGTGGCGTGGTTATAAGTCATATACGCAACGATAATACTAAATAATATAATGTACGTCGATGTGCGGAAGGACGGAGAGAGAGAGAGAGAGAAAAAAGGAAAAATAATAACGTAACGGTAACAAATGGTGCATGCGATGAATGTACCTGTACAATACACGTCCTATTGTGCGTCTGTATTATTGGATACATCTGTATCTATCTATATATATACAGATAGATAGATGTGCGCATCGATTTTCAAAAGAAAAGTTTTATTCGTTTTTTACGCGCGAAATAGATTTTCTGAAAGACTGACGATTCGCATGTGCTGCGCGGTTTGTTTGGGGATACGATTTTTTATCTCACGGTCCGTACGTATGCGTGTGAAAACTGAACAGCAGCAGATAGGTAACATTATGTTCCAATAACGCGAACATATACAAATCACATGTACTACGAGTAGTTTTGTATTTAAAACATAGGTGAACCGACCAGAACTATCGCGCAGATCGTTAATTTACATTTGAACGCAAGTACGTTTCCTCGGCTCTCTCTCCTCAACGCATCGGATACGTATAATTTGTTTTTCTCTACGATACATTACATAATTTGTACAAATTCGTTCCGATTCGGATTCGCCACAAGTCTCAAACATCGACGGCATGTAACATTTCCCAAGCCCCCAACAAACCGAAAAATGTATTTTTCATAAATTTTCAGCTGCAATTCAGTATAAAAATTTAGTAGGTACTATATGTTGACGACCACTCGCGAAATTGTATAATATAATGTATAATGTATACAGTATTTCTCGCATAATATGTTGATCGACCAGTTATGCTTTTCGTTTGGCAGGTATAAAAACTACCCGGTACCTAAAAACAAAACCTCTAACGGGAAAAAACAAACAAATTAAATTTTTAATTTGACAACAACAAAAAAAAACCTCGGTACCCCTACTCAATGAATAGTCAAAAAAGTATAAAAATAGCAACCACGATAAGAGGAAAATCGAATTTGAAGTCACTCTTAAAGGTAAAATTTTGAAAACATTGTATGCTCGAAACCCACTCAGTCCTCTATTATTATAGTTATTTTTTGTATATAGCTTCGGAGCCAGACTCGGACAAAGATTTTCACTTTCGCGTTTATATAGATCATGTTTATTTGTATAATATGCACGAATACATCCAGGGGCGCTACACGGTCTTTCGGGGAGTCTACTTTTTTAGCTGTATTTTTAATACTTGCCAGACTACTAGAAATATCGGTCTTATCAATTGGAATCGATTTCGTAATGGATATTACCATCCACTTTTGGTTATCTTCTCGTGTGTGCACAACAAATTATATACAATGAATCCTTTATTATTCGTATTTATCACGTGTACACCCATAGGTGTATGAGTTTCATTTGTAAATAAAATAACAGCTCAAAGTCGATTTTTCGTGAATTTTCGTGTAGGGAAAACTATAATAAGGGTTAAAAGTTTGAGTACAGGTGGTCAAAAAGCCAAAACAACCGATGAATGTGTTTTAAGAACAATTTTCCGGGACATTAATGGGTTCGCGTCGAATTTGAGCTTAGTGGCCCAACAGGCCGCACCCTTATTCAAAATCTTAAGCGGCGCCTCTGAATACAACACGATATACGCACAAAACGATTGTATAAACAATTACTATCGTCGCGCTATAGGTACACAATGTTGTTTTACAAGACGAAGAAGAGTGTTAAACGCAACATTTGCATATTGAAGATGGCGTAAGTGTTATATAGTGTTGCCACTGGCGGTAGTACATTAGAATATCGCACGTGGGCCCGATAAGGCATACAATTGTGTTGTTGTAATTTTTTTCTCCACGCTCATTGATACGCGTGTTTTACAACACAGGAAAGCTGTAAAATTGATAAAACAATGCAGAAAAATGGGTGGAACCAACCGTTTTAACGACAGCTGTGTACGCAAACTGTGAATTCTCTCGACATAACGTATACCATATATACATATATATCGATGCGGCGAGAGCGACGGACGTGAAAAAGCTAATAACTATTTATGATGTGCGTGAGTGTTTTTTTTTTCTTTTTCCGTGAACGCTTTTTTTGGTAGAAGGAGTGGTCCAATCTTCACATTCGATACCACAAAAAAGATGAGAAAGTGGACTAAGATGGCCAAGACCTACACACTATTATTTGAAGCGATTTTTTTTTTTTTAAACATTTGATCGTTTTTGGAGATATCCAAAAACAACAAATAATGTGCTTCGAACGAATTGAAAACAATTTTTCTGTGATCACTGTTTCGTGTAGAAGAAGTGCATCGATATTTAGGTATATCACATGAAATTGAGGTTTCCGACCCGAGATCGTCGTACATATGAAAATTGTTTTTAATTTTTGATTATTTTTTATAGTTATGACGTAAAAGCAAAACGAAAAACGCCCAATGACTCGTAACTTTCACGCGTCTTTATGAGATAAGTGAAACTAACATACGATTCCTTTAATAATATTCACACCTTATTGGAATGGATTTAAATCGTCGTAAAAGTTTCGAAAACGTTAGAACCGATTATAACTTAAAAATTTAGTATTTGTTGTGTACTTTTAGCCTGCTCAGAACAGTAGTAATTTTTGTAAGCGATCCATTGTTTACGAAATTTTACATATAAACATCAAATCCGAACCCTACAACTCATGAACCTATAAGGCTGTGATCTCAGTATATATTTTTTTTTCTCAAGTTGGGTACCAATCAAATGATAGCTAAAGAAGTACCTTTAGTTTCAAATTGTGTTTTTAAAAATTGAAAAATGAAAACTAAGTGTGTATATTATAATTGAAATAGGTAGGTGCCTACTTAACAATATTTTTTGTAAATAATAAAAAATGAAAATATTAAAGCATTCGATTTTTAGATTCTGAGCGCGGCGAAAAATGTATTGTTTTTACAATTATATTTTTTTCTTGTTGTTTTTCTGTGAAAAACTTTAAGGGTGGTAAAATGCTCCGTATTTTAAAGTCAATAGTCAGTACATTTTCTGAAAGGTCTTAAAAAGTATTTAAATTGAAAAAGTTACAGTAAAAAAACCAAGCAAAATTTAAGGAGAAACGTTAAAAATTACGGATAACGTATTTTTGACATAAACGATTTAGTTTTTGGCCATAACATCCAAAATAATGATCGAAACAAGCTGAAACTTATATACAATATTAAAAAAGGTAGGATACAAGTTTGGGACGAGTTTCAAAAAATTTGGAAAATTTTTCAGCCAAGTATAAAACTTTAAAATTTTTCCACTATTTTTTTGTAGTTTTTGTGCGATAAAAAGTTTAATTTTCCATAAAAAGTTTTGACACTTTAACACAAGGTTGGCAACATGTAAATACATATGCTACAAACGAATTTCAAAAATCCTTAGTCACAATTTTTTTTTTTTTGTGGTTTTAAGTTGGAAAATTGTCGAAAATTGGTTGTACGTTTGACTTATTTTTTGGATAATTAACTCGTAATTTACTGTCGCGCAAATGTGCAACTAATACTAAAATCGTAATAACTCCTAAAATAACGGTCCAAATGGTTATAAATTTCCACACGTTGTTTAAATTAATATTTACCATTTGTACGTGAATTCGACTTTCGGAATTTTCAGACCATTAAATTTAGCTTTTACCATGACGTATATACTAGATAACTGAACTCGCTCAGAATTGTTTTTTCAAAGGCAATGATTTATCGTTGTCTTCAGATATTAAATAACAATAGGTTTGAACTGCTACTTCCAAACCAGTGACCCACCCAAAGCGTAGTGGCTACTCCGTCAAATTGCTCACGCAACCTAGAGTGATTCCGACCATTTTAAACTCGCATTTGTGCAATAAAGTTTGTCGTGTTTCGTTCATTCTTCGCATATGCAATGATTGAATTGTGCAATACGATTAAAATGTGTTCTTTGTACTATGTAGTCTCACACACTACAATATAATATTTCAAAGTTACTCATACCATTGTTCTTATCTATTATTACTATATATGTATTATAAACTATAGTATAGTGTACCTATATATAGTAGATGTTTCGAGCCAAACGTCTCCCTTACAATCTCATCACGCGAGTGTCAAACAAAAAAATGAAAACTGTACGGATGGGTAGATATGTATCCATTAATTTTGATGAAGAATTGAAATAATAATAAGAAGTGTCAGATTCAAATTGTAGGTATACTTGAGAACTTTTATATAGGACCGCGATTGATGACCATGCGTAAGCGGCACAAACAACAATAACGATCGTGCTCGGGACATTCACCTTTCACTTTTCATTATCAAAATCGTGGTAAAAAAAAAAAAAAAGTGCAATTTCGACACCGTGATTCCCTTCACTGTGAAAAAAAAACGTACATGCTATAATTTTATTCGCAGAAATGTCGTACGTGAAAGCCGAAAACGTTAATAAAATATGAATAATTATCGTATCAGATTACAAAATCTGAAAATCCTAACTATAATATAACAATATGACCGAGTGTACCTATAAATTTAGTAAAAGAGTAGTTTTATAATGAATTTCCAAGATATTACAGTTTACAATCGAGACAAATGGTACAAGTGGTACCGAAAAAAATATTATAGTTCTCACCAATAATCACGATCAAAATTAAAAATATTTTTTACTGCGGTACAAAAACAAACACAACGAACACCCTAGTTTTTATCATTTAAGACTTGAACAGAAATTAGTTTTTTAAATTCGTTTACGGATTTTTTGTTTTTTTACAATTAATATTTCGATTGCCTAAAATAACAAAACGTACGGTTAACATTGGGTTTTCGTACTCGGTGTAGAAAAAGACCCAAATGAATGAAAACATTTTACCTTTTAAAATTCAATATTGAATTTAGGAACCGCCACTTATGCGAATCTTATTGTAAACAGTAATTGTTCTTCAAAAGTAAAAACGTGTTTTTTATAGTAACAATCTTGAATCGTTTTAAATTGCTTTGGGGGGGGGGCAAAGGTCACCTGGCCTCTGGTCAGTCTAAAGCTCCTCCGCTCTTAAAAAAGTACGCAGAATGGCCTACCTCAGTATAAACTACTCCACCAAAAATATTTGTTTCAGCTCTCCAAATCGCACCTATACGTAGCAAGCAGAAAATATCAATTGAAAAATCAATAATCAGACAACATCAACTTTGAATTTCCCATTAATAAAATTTAACTTTCAGTTTCATATTTGAATGCAAAACATTTTTCTAAAAACATTAATATTTCAAAAATTACAGCCGTTCGAAATTGCGGGAAATAAAAATATATCTTCCCAACGTTTTTGTATAGGATAAATCATAACATAAAATTTAAATTCTCGCGGGTACTCTAGAAAGTATTGATTTAATAACATTGAACGATTAAAGATTATTAATGCATCGATATTTTTAGATAAGTATCATTTGGCATCCATGAAAATAAACTCTATTTATACTTAACTCTTTTTTTGTAAAACTTTTTGTACATAAGTACTATAATATTATTATAAATTTAAAAAATTTATATCAAATATAAGTAACAAATATTCATTAAGTATAGAACGCTAAAATATCTGTAGAAAGAACAAATTTTATATAAATGATAAATGTGGATAACTTATTACTTCTTACGGTACCTCAAGTATCTTAAGTTTTCCAAGTTGAGTTATCTTAAGATAAAATATTTTGAGTTTTTTATCACCCCCACAGCAATTTTTGAGGTTGATCCGTTACACTTATTGAACGCTCTGTATACATAAATACATGAATAACTATAAAACTCAAGTAAATAATGTTTAATAATACTTAAGTATCTACTACGATAACGCGCATCAAAGAAAATAATAAAACACTATATCTGATATAAAACTTATACTCAAGGTAAGTTCTTGAGAATGACTTACTATAATTCAACCGCTTTTAAAATTATAATTATTCTAACGCGTAACGTTGAGACACAGATTATATCAGATTATAGAGGGTGATCATTTCATAATCTTATTTGGTCAGGATTTAACAGAAAGAAACCCAAATTTTCGAAACTTTCTCACTGAAAATCTATTGAATAAAAATTTTAGAACTTTATTGCCTACATTTAATAATTATTATAAAAACACTAATTAAATTTACCGCCTACACTATATTATATGTTAGTACAAAATAATAACGTAATAATACCTATGTATAATTAATATACAACTAACGAATAACATAATACCATTATATATTCACTAAAATATTGACTTCTGTTCATATTTAGTAAGATAGGTAATTGTAACTAATATTTCTTTTTTTTTCAAATTTATTTCTAAAATATTTATTGCGGTTATCGAAGTCTATGGTTTAAAAAAAATTACGATACATTTTCTCTGATTTGTAGAGAAATATAATATAATGCATTTGTTATAAAAACCGTTTTGAACTTGTATATTTGTAATTAACATAATCGCATTATTCTGTAATATATGTAAAAAATGTTTGCCCCGCTTACAATACCAATATTAATTATGAAACGTATGATTCATAATACGTTTAAGTTTTTCCTGAATTTCTGGTTGTACTTAGTTAAATTAAAAAGTACAGAAAAAATTCCCTAGTGGAAAACACCGACAACAAACTACTTCATGTAAACTCGTCTAACTGGGTCTATATAATATATACCTTGGGCACAACCAAGGATACCGATATTCGGATACCCGGAACAAAATACGTTGTAACACCAAACCTTCAAGATACGATACAAGATGCGTATTACATACTTTGTTTACAATACAGTAATTTAATACTTTTTCCTGTTTGTGCTTCACGTAGTATAGAAAAAAATATTCTTTAATTATTTCTTTTGTCAAAATCATCGAAAAAACCGTTTCTGCGATGTCCAATAGAAATCCAACCAGTATACAGAAAAACAAACGTAAACGGATTATGATAAAATATACCTACTTATGTAGAGGCCATTAATCAACCGTTTAAATATATAGAACGCTAAAAGTCTATAAGAGTATAATAAAACTTAAGCATAACGCAACGCAATATTTTATTTAGTAGAAAAAAGTCACAATTAGGAAAGGTTTTAGAAAACCATCGGAGAACAATCTGACTTTCAATTTGTAATTTTAGTCTATAGAAAATTGTAGTTGAGAATTTACGAATCTACTTTTTACATAGATAAGGATATAACGATACACGCGCACCTAATGTGGATATACTCAATAACCAATTTAAAATCGTATTAAAGTGTTAATTAAAACAAGGTTACAAACATTAGCGCTACTAGAATATAAAAATTAGGGAGACTAATGCAAACAAATTTGTTTCTTAGAGTATATTTTAATTTCCTTCAACGTTTTAAAATTTACTTTGGGAGGCTACCGGCGGTTTTAGAGGGTTTAGCCAAGCGATTGTTATTTGTAGAGGCAAAAAGCTTCTTCCTGATGGAGTTTCTACATTCACAAAGAATAAAATATCCTTATCTAGCGTTGTTGAAATCAATATGTTTAGAACAAATATACATCTAGAATAGGTATATAAGCTTAGTGTTTCCTCTGTAAGCCCAGAATTGAAAAATGATAATTAAAAACAATATACTGTACCTACATTGTTGTACACCTATTATACACGCAGAAACTCATCAACCGAATCTAAAACCCAACAATTAACAAACTGCTATTTTTTATTTTTTAAAATCAGTAAGCAGAGGTATGTACCCCGGTACATATTATGTATTATTATTGTTAAATGTGACTGTATACCTAACTTATTTTTAAAATATCTGCAAGTATACGTACGTAAACTAGTATTATCTTTAAGTTATTAAATATACATTTTTTAATCAATATTTCAAGGGAAGAGCCAATTTCGAGAGAAAATATTTACACATAAAAGTTCAAACTTGACCTAATAAACACATCAATAAAATTTAATTCGTTTTGACTATTCTAAGGAAACTGGGGTTTTTTATTTTTTATTTTTAAGGTGGCTAAAATCTTTTTAATAACCACAAACACCCCAAAGCGTCACCCTATTATCCATCTATAGAGATTTCACGAAAAAGTAAAAACAAATTGATAAGATTAAGATTAGGATTAGGTATGGTTGATTTGAATTTGAATTTTATTTTAGAATTGACCATTTTGTTTATTCATTTTAGACACCAGAAACGGTGTCTAAAATGAATAAAAAATTACTGCACAAATTATAGTATGTCGTTAAAGACATTGTGGAAGTTAAAAAAATATTTGATGGAGCTCAGTTTCCATCTAATTGCGGTTAAGTGAATGTATACGCATCGGTAGAATTCTATTGTAATAATTTTACAAATTAAAAACATACCTAATAGTGACATACCTACTGTCAAGTACACTGAGGTGTTTAGAATCGTTGATTTTTTTTCTCCGTCTTACACACGCAAATTTTAGGAATTTAGATGGTTTTTATTTCCAACGTACCTACCGATTGATCTATCGATGTGTGATGAGAATTCTGAAAACTAATTTAAATTCGTTATGACGTCTACTTTGGATTGAATTTCTCACATTTTCGATTTTATACCCACTAAATTTTTAAAAATCAAATTTTAAAAATTTTTTAAAAAATTCAAATTTTTTATTTTTAGAAAAAATTAAAAATCAGCGTTTCCAATCGCCCTCTATAGACGCAATGTAAATTAGGTTCCTATTCAAATACAAAGTGAATGCAATGAACTGTATGAGTCGCATGAAAATGAGATTGAAATTTCGTATAAATTACAAAAAAAAGTTATTGTATTGTTTATTGCCTACCGAATTGAACAATACTAATAATTTTACATTACAATTAGTACAAGTCACACGACCTTGCATTTGTACTATCTTTTCGTATAAAGTAAACACGTTATACCATCATTCATATCTGTACTATGTTTTATGCCACTTGAGTACAAAAACCAAACAGATCCTATACATCAATTCCATCTACTCATTAATATATTGTATTAATTTGTAATAAGTCAAATATTTTAATGACAGTTATTATTAATCAACATTTTTTTATTAATGCCATCTATATCGAATGATTTATCTATAATGTAGCTAATTATTTTCATTAAAAATTGTCAATATAAAAGTAAAACTTGAATCATGATAAAGATTATAAAAATATAAGAAAAAATTCCTACGAAAATATTAAATGTAACAACATCTACATTCATTCTACTTCGTTCACAACTATGTTTAGTAAGTGTTATAAAGTATCTGGCATTAAGTAAATTAAATAATTTTCAGCTGTATTTAACTGGGTCATATGGATAGCTAATTATAACAATATTTCAATTTAATTGATACAAACGAATTGAATGATAAAAGATCGTTTTCTTTCGGTAAATTACCCAACGAGAACAACATATTATTCTGTGATAATATTGATTATTATTTTTTAAATGATTTGGAGCGTTTATATGAATCTGTTATAATATGAACAAAATTAGATTTTTTTTTTTAACTTAATACAGTATTAAATAAACGTAGGTATAGACTTAACATAGTTGTGAAACATCTAGCAACTATGAGCTGAATTCTGAAACTATTCACTGTAATTCAGTACAGCATGCACTTAATTAATAAACGTTTTTTCTGTCTACTCGTGACATACATCATAACCTAAAGAGACAAAAAAAAAAAGAAGTTTATAACGATACTATATTGTTGTTAGTATGTAAGTCAATGTTTATCAATACTTATTCATTATACTTCTAAACAATTTTCTTTGTTTACACATTATAGTTACTATAAAAATTGAATTGTATATTTTTCGCGTTTTTATCGTCAGAATCACGAGGATTTCTAAAACTTTTTGAACTAGTAACTTAATGGGTAAATACGCCAAAAATTACATAACATGATGTATTTTGTAAAAAAAACTATTGATTCGTAGGCACATTTGATGAAAGAGCATAGTTAATAAAAAAAGTTTACTTACTACACAAGTTACAAAATTTAATCTTGATTCAGTTTTTTAGGTGTTAGCAAAAAATATTTGTATCGTATCAGAGACGGAGACCAATGACCATAGAAAAAATTATTGGTTCTGGAACTGCATGTAGAATTCTTAATACTCGCGAAACCTCGAAGCCCACACATACAACGCAATGTTTATTAATTAAATTTTTATTTTTTATTAAATTATATATTAGGTATATAACTATAGTAATTTTTAGAAGAGTTCGCTTGTATAGTTAAAAAAACTATATTTTTAACTCATTTCATACATTATTTTAGCCTTTAAGTTAAAATACTAGATCTTAAATGTCACTTTCAAGAGATATTTTAATGAGAAAACTATACGTACCTAAAACTGTTGTATCAGTAAGAAATAATATATTGTGTATGCAACGATTAAATGAATTTAGTACTTTTTTTTAATAAAAACACAATAAAAGCAGTCTCTAACGACAAACTGCTAACAATTTCCACAAACAATATCCGGGTTACGAGACCAAAACAGAATAATTTCAACGATATTTCAGCGGCAAAACCGACGTAGGTACATTATTATACAGCAATTCGCACATCATATTACCCGGGTAGAAAATAAGCAATTCGATTTCACGAAAGTCGTTGCGGCTATTGTGGCTTGATATGCATACATCTGAGCACATAATATTGTTATGATATGTATTAGAGGTATTTACCGCATAAATTCACTCAAACTCTAAGGAAGTTTACAGCAGAATCAACTGCAGTTTTATTTAATTTTAGTATTTTTTTAATCCTGATTCGGTGGACCTTTAGGCACCGATTACAAGCATTGCGATTTCCCCAAATTATAGCAAATACTTTTCAGTTTATCTGCGTCTGCGTCTATGTGTCCAAAATGACAAATAAACTACACGTCACAATAATTTTACTACAGTTTGCGAAACTTATAAGTACCTATCAGGTGTCTACATAATTTATATAGTTACAGCTGCAATGTTGAAATCTCGGACAGGTTTGAAGGCTCGCAGCAGTACAGTGCAAAACAAATAAAACAGCAATACGTATAATTGTTCTAAAAAACCTGTATAATTTAAACACAATTAACATTTCAAAACTACACAGTTTACAGCCTGTTTACTTATAGGAACACGCTGTGTTTTATAAACCAAACTTTTAGCTCAACCCACTTCAACACGATTTTTTATACATAATATTATAACTCAAATCTAAAGTATTGCCATAATAGTTATTGTCATGCTCAATTAAAGTGATTACGTGTCATCCAATCAGTATTTATGTACTAAGTACTTATAAGAAATAAAGCTCAATCCACAAAAAAATCATTATAGAATAACGCATAATATTTTATAATTTATATACTAAACGGCAATCATGGTCTATACATACCTATATATAGTTTATTACAAATAACACATTATTTACAGACTATATAGTTGGTTTGTATTAATATTAAAATATAACAGTATATAATATAATACTTCATTGCCTAGCCAAGACTACCGAAGTTATAACAATTAAATTTGGTCAGTATACCTAGGTAGTTTCATTTTATAAGGTAGAAAAGAAGGAATTTTTCAAAACTCAACACCTTACGAGTTACGATCAGTATCGACACTAGATAGTCCGATAAAGACTTTGAAGTTTTTTGAAAGTGTGAAATGATTAGTTATTTTAAAAAATTATTATATAGGTTATTGTAATAATAATAATAATAGACAATATATAATAATCATAGTTTTTAAATAAATCATGACAGGGAAAAAACTGTAACACAATAAGTAGAAAATAAATAACTTAGAGTAAGAAGAAAATGTTTAGAGAACACATTTTTTATTGCTCAATAAATTTAATTGAATAAGGTGAGAGAATACACCGGATTCGGGCGTGTATTTTGACAGCCGAGTGATCGCTAAGTCCAAATTTTTCTCCCAAATTCCAATATAAAAATTTCAGAATGTTTGGGGATGTAACATGCATTGTCAATCAGCACGTGACAGGAATGCTTGGGGAAAGAATTAGAGTTTTGGCGATATTTGTCGGCTATCAGTCTGTACGCCCGAAATTAGCGCGTTCTCTCGTTGCACAAATTTAAAAGTACATCCTAATTGTATCAACTAAAATAATAATATGTATAGAAAAAAGCAAAATAATGTTGCTAGTGTTTACTTCTTTTAGGAATTACTATGCTAACAAAAAAAAAAAAAAACTTAGTAAACTGCAATGAGCAGTTTTGAGGTGCATTTGAGGCACGTGTAACCTTCACGTAATTCACTGTTAAATATGCCAATTTCCTGGTTCTATAAGTATAAAAACCTAATATCTAACTACTCAATAAAATGATTTATTAAGCGTTGTTATTATAGTATAATAATGGCCATTAGTGTTCACTAATCAATTACAAATTTACAAATGAATGATAAATCACAAAAAGTTTATCCAACTATCATTAAGTTTTTTAACAACATAATATACGAAAATACAAGGTAACATATTTTGTGAAACTTAATGTGTTAAAAACGTTTTAACTCTTAAACGCGCAGATGAAAACTTCGTGCTACCTATATTTAACAAAACACTGTAAATTATTGAACATTTTAAAGTTCTATAGTTCACTCAAAGATGGACAAGTATATTTGAAACATTAAAGAAAAGTTTGAGCTTTGCGTCCATTCCAATTATATGATGTGTAAAAGCTCAAAAAAATCTGAACAAAAATTATTTTTGAAGGTTTTTTTTCAAAAACGAATGATAAAAAAAAAAAAAAAAAAAAAAACACTGTGTGCACACACAAAAATTGTTTTAACCAATTATCGAAAAATGTTTATCACACATAAAAAGAAAATATATTATATTTATGGTTTAGATTTTATAGTAATATTTCGAGACTCTAAACAGAAAATCAAAAGTTTCTATCAAATAATAACTGTAAAAATTGTTGAAATCCTAAATTTTAACGTTATCTAAATTCCTTGATTTGTATTGTAAAAATTGGTTTTGACTTTGTTTATTTGTCAGTTTCACACGTCCCTTAAAACGTGTGAAAATTTCAAGGAATCTAAAATACATTTGGAAATCGCATCATTTATTTTTTCGGGTCATAAGTTTTAAATATATATATATATTATCTACTAACCTTGGGTACTAAAAGTACCTAAATTTAATATTTATAAAAGCTTGTGTTAAATTTTAAGTATTTTTTACGAATTATTTAAGTTTTTAATGAACAAAAACGATAATATATATGAATGAATTTTCAAAAATTTAAATGTATATTTTATCTCAAATACATTTTCAAAATATTTTAAAACTTGTAATAATCTTGTTTTTACGATAGTTATGAACATTAAAACAAATAACAAAATTTTTATATTAATACACAAAACACGTGCATACCTATACGCCGTAGATTTTTATCGGATTTTCGACTTTTTTGCTGTTGGTTTTTGACTAGGTTTAACTTGTAAAAACATATTTTTCTTGAAAACTGCTGTCATAATAAAAAACACATCTTTATAAAATCAATGTTTTCCCGGTCTCTTACCCACAGAATAAGAACGTTACCTATGTTTTTTTGCTAAAGTATAATATTTCGCGAAAAGTATTTTTCATAGAATTTTTCCTTGAAATCATTTTTTCGATAACAATTTTTGTTTTTTCGGTTTTTCGACCTCATTGTTCACATCACAAAACGTTTTTAACGCTATTTTGTTCTATGCGTCAAGAAGACGCATTTTGTGATATTGGTTGCATTGTTCTGCGGCTATCTTATAGCACTTGACATCAAACAAATCCGATTTTTCACATTTTTCACGAGTCTTGTGGTGGCCAAGGGTAGCGACAGGGTTAAGTTGGATTTGTATAGAAATGTTGGCTGTCGACGGCACAGATCACAGCTGCACAGCGTATACCTACGCCACTAAACTATACTTCAACTATACGGAGGGCACTAACTATGCATTCGTAGGTTCTATCAGCACTAGCTCAGATTTAAAACGATTATTGCCGCCGAAAATTCAAACCGGATTCGTGGATTTATACTCGTGTTTTATTATTTATAGTTATTTACGTCTAAAAATTAGCGATCAAAACAGGCTGGCGTTATGAATCATCAATAAGGGGCCCCCCATATACGCAAAACATGGAGACCAAAAACTAAAACTTCGTGCGTCCTCTCGACCGAAACAGTTTACTTGTCGCCCAGAGTGCCTGTATCCTACTGATAGGTGTATATATAGTTACAAAATTCTACACATTACACCGGTCCTAGTTGTGCCAGGCAGTGGCGTGACCAGAGGGGTTAGAGAGAAAAGGAGGAGGTAATTTTAGGATCACGGATGGGTGATTATATACACTGACCAACGAAAGAACGTGCTGATATCTCTGGCTCATGTATAATACATGGACACTGACGGTGGAGGAATCGACAAGGCTCTCGTGTATAAATCATAACATTACGCGTCCCAAACGTTCTAAAATTTGGCAATCAGAAATTTGCAGGAGGACAGCGTAAGATTCTCATTTTCGCTACTCAGCTGTCAGGCTGTCAGTCTGTATCTTCTTTCGCTAGACAAGAGCGTAGTAGAGGCGTAACGTAGGATCTCTGTTTGGGGGTGAGTGAATACTACTTATACTCGATAAGAGAACGCGAGAAAACATTTTTACAATGGCCGCGGCACTCACCTGTTGAGCCTGCCGTAAACCGTGAACGCGACGACGGCGACTACGGCGATGGCCACGCCGGCGCTGGACACGAACATGCCGACGGACACCATGGCGAATTCGACCGCGGCGGTGACGATCATGGCGAGCGAAACGGCGGCGACGTCGAGCGGGAAACGTTCGTAATTTTTTATCGCTGTTGCAAAGCCGCGAACCGTGTGCGAGAGGCGCAGCACTCGAGATAAACCGCGACAATAGTATTTTAATATTACCCGATTTTTTTTTCTTTCTTTTCTACTATTATACTACGCACCACTTCAACCGCGTAAAATTGATGTTCGTTTATCGCCGGCAGCTTTTTCGATTTATTAATTTTTCCCCGTTTACCCACAATTATTATATTATACGCGCGAAAATATATAATACGACGATTCGATCGACGGCGATAGGGTTGGTGCGAAATACACGGTTTCGTAAGTGTTTCTATTTATAATATACCTCCGAAAATGGCGGCCGTTGTGCGCCCGAACAACGATTTTCGCGAAATTTTCACAAGTATTTGTTGCGACAATTTTTTTTTGGCTTGGAACACCGTTCGCCACTCGTTTTCGGTCGCGACTGACGACGACAATAGGTGTAAAAATTGTCTGCTTATATTACGATCATGTACCAGTTGCCCTTTTTGCTCCCTACTGACCATCGGTATTATTACGATTCTATATTCTGTATGTAAATTGCGCACACGCTCGATCGTTACACGCACGCGCTCGCCGTTTGTGAAACGCGTTTGAGACACCTTGAAAAAAAAATTCGACATTAATCGCGCCGGTTAGCACCACCGCGCGCCCCGGCAGTATATACTACCGCAATAATATTAACGAATATTTTTCACGCGAGTTTTGTGCCTTTTTGTACGCTGGCGAGACATTTTTTTTTCCCATTCCGAGCGTCGGCAAAGAACGCGTATTGTTTTTATTTACACGTGGACACGCGTTTTCCGGACCGTTTTTATTGTTAACGTCGTTTTTTTACCGGGACACGTATACTATATTATAAGAGACAACTGCGAGCCGGCTTGGAATCGTATTTTCGAAGGCAACGATTTATCGTTGTTTTCAGTCACATTAAATAACGCGTTTGGATCACAACTTCTAAACTACGATGACACTACTACTCCGTCAAACTACCCGCGCGACCTACGTAGCGATCCATTCGATGAGTAGTGGCTTTTTTTAGATTCCGATCGTTAGCGAAGAACATTTACAATGACGTTTTTTTGTTTTTTTTCTGTGATCACTTTTTCTAGTAGAAAGAATGCTAGCTTCCGATACACAAAAAGATAGGTAATTGATCCGAAACGGTACTTATTTTGAAGCGTTTTTTTTTTTATTTTTGGAGTTAAAAACGAACACGTCCAGATTTTCGAAATCGTTCAAAACGAATTTAACAATAAAAAACTTTTATCAAATCTGTACCTTTCCTATTTCAGTACTTTGTAAAAGTTTCAGCTTGGTCCGATCTCTACTTTGAATGTATCACGGTCGAAAAAATCTAAATCGACGTGTAGAAAACACGCGCCCCGTAATTATTTGCCACCGTACAAGAAATACACGGCCGCCCGGAATGACGAGTTAAAACGAGACAAAATAACAACGTGAAATCCGCTATATAAACCAAAATTGTGAGAACCAATTTTCTAAATTTTTTAATCACATAATATGTTATACTATCTTGTTTGACCATTAGGTTAGGGTTACCAGATTATATATAACCGGGACATTTTGAATGGACAAATATTATATAAATATATATCTCGCCGAAAGAAAGAAAAAAAAATATCATATATATATGTATAAACTATGAATAATAATTTCTTTTTGAATTTTTTTTCGTCAAATAGCTTAAGAATTAAAGTAGATGTACACGTTATTGAATTAAACTCTGAGAATGCGAAATTGTATGGTATACAAAAGTTACCTCTTTAGCTGCAAGTTTTAATGTGTTATCGTCTGCTTTTAAAGGTGTAAAATAATTACTGACTGAACTGGATACAGCCGCTCGTTTCGCCGTTTTATGTTTATTTCTTTTTAAACGATAGGTTATATCAGCCCGACCTCCATGATCGACGGAAAATGAACTCGAACAAATTGTACAGTACACAGCATAATCGTTATCGTTACGAACTTTTTTCAAAAACGTGAATTCACTTTGCAATTTTTCTGTAAATCTACACAACCGTTTACCACTCCGTGTTGGTGGCATTATGTCGTCACGAGAAAAATAGCTCACACCAATTAATTTAACCAAAATAAAATAAATATTATAGTTATTTTACACAAACAGGAGTCGGAAACCTATATTGTTCGACAGTCAGACGGCGACACGGCAAGAACTAAAAACTAACGTGTACTGAACATTAAACCACAGAATACCCGGAAGGCTCACTTGATGAGAACTCGAAAATTAGTGAAAAATGTTTGGGATATCAGTGTAGCCAGGATTTGAAAATAATTAAAATTCTCTTTTGCTGCTGAAACTGATTCTACACATTTTTGAAGTTATCATTATATTTTCCCGTGATAATTGATTATTATTGTACAATAAAATTATGAACAATATTTTATTGTATCAATATTGTATCAGTTGTAATACTATTATCTATAAACTTTTGTAATACCATTGATTATAATATAATAGTCTATTATATAATCAATGGTAATACGGTACCGCAAGATATTATGTGGTTGTGCAATTAACTATTCTCTCTGTACAGGCTACACTGATATACCAACAGTTGTAGCAAATCCATCCCCCCCATAAGAACCCGTGTAATTCAATAAAAGTGAGCTTTTTGGTTATTACAAACTACTAAACTCTAAAGTAGATAACATTATTACCTTAGTGACGTAGCGGTTTTAATAAAAACCATTAAGTTTATCGGGATAATACATTTTGGGTTTGACCATACAAAGTCTAAAAATAAAATACCTATGATTATCGCGCGTATAATCTTGCGTTTTGTAATGTGCAGGAAGATGTTTTCTCATAATTGAAAATCGGTATTTTATCGAGTAAAATTTTGAAACCGGGACAAATCGCTGTCCCGAAAAACACTTTCTCGAGACACCGGGACACTTGGTTAAAAACCGGTAGTGTCCCGGCAAAACCGGGACGTATGGCAACCCTACATTGGGTACATATCAAGTAAAATGGAACGAATATATTATATACACATCGATATTTGCAACGAACGCAGTTTAGCTCTCAAGCAATTTCGCTACTTTTTTTTTCAAAATGTGTTTTTATATGCATAATTTGATGGTACGAAAAAAAGTCGGTACTTTACAAGTTACAGACCTTTAAAAATTATCGATATCTATACATCGGATATACCTAGGCTCCTCGGTATCGACAGGCTGTCATAGGTTCCCTAATCTGTCGATATCTACTTGATAATCGGTTTTTTCCATCAAGTTATTTCAATATGTTTCCTTAAAATTAAATTTTTTAACAAATACCTACATCAAACATTTTTACTGGATAGGATTTGTTTAGAAATCACAGCTGTATATACTTTAAATATCGACGTTTCCAGGCAAGCGCACAGTTATACCTCTTTAGTTATCAATGTATTGTTGTGATCAATAGCGATTATTGCGCTTTTATTTAACTATTTTTCCACCCCTCCCTCTTCGGTGACTTTTTTTTTATAATTTCAATACGTATTTACATATTGCAGTTTTTATGTGTATCATAACTTCCAAAGTAAGTTTGATAGACTTTTTTTTAGCTCCATTTTGATAGTCCATCAAATTGCTCGGGAGCTAAACTGCATTCGTTCCTATAATATAAAACAGTGTTAGGCAGTGCTCGAGTTGTTTGGGAGGGTGGTGCACCCCTTAGTTTTTACAAAATATTTAGCGTACCCCTTCAAATATATAGCTTCCCCTTGTGGTTTGGTACTCTGGTATAATGATATTGGAACCAGTTACCACTACCTCGGTAGATAAACGAACAAAAATCATTTGCGATATGACAGCGATAACAATTATAATAGCAATGACAAAAACTTAAATTCACAATCTACAACCGTCCGTGGCGTATTTGTGGCTAGAAGAAGAACGTAACATATTTTCGATGTGCATGTGTTCCTTTTTCTGGTACACAATACACATTGAAAATAGAATCGTACATTTCGATTTTCGTTAAGCAACTACCTAGCAGGCGACAGTACAGACACTTAATTCAATGTGTAAAATAAGGAAACTGTTTAATCTTTGTAAAATATTTTGAAGAGATTAATATTGTTTACAGTAGTATTGTTTAGTATTTAGGCAATGATGTGGTCAACCAAAAAAAAAACCATTAAAGTGTTTTTTGTTTTAACGGAAGGTCGGACAAAAATTGAAAACATGTCTGATGCTATGCAGCTCGCATTACAGGTGACGTACCTACCTATTACTCTTCCTATTGCGTTATTATTTTTTTTTCTTCTGATTTGTCAATTTACCAGTTGATTTTTTATACTCTTGTTCCTTATTCTAGGATTGTATTCAACATGAACTTACTACTACTCTGATTGGTGAATCCAAAGTATGTGATATAAAGTCATTAAAAAAAAGTGACGTTTTTGTTTTCGACGATTTTGAAGGACCTGCTTTCCAACATGTATTAAGCGCTGCTAAACTAAAGCAAGCCGTGTTAGTAGAAATATTTTATTTATCCATCATATACTTTAGTATAACTATTTATCAAAATTTACTGTTCAGTTGATTTGTAGTACCCACCATAAAATTTAGCACCTTATACAAAAAGTTATATTTTCACCCCTGTTATATGGAAAATTGTATGAACCAAAGTACCAAATTATTAAATAATATATTATGTATGATGAAAATATTTTAAAATTTTGCTAAAGTATCTGTCTTTTTACCGTTAACATCTCTAGGTATAATACCTATATTTGTATTATATTCTTTCTAAACTATAAGTATAGGTAGTTGGCTAAATGTAAATTGAACTTTATTTAAACTATTTATCTCTTCCAATTTCAATTGTTTTTGTAACAACCCAAATTTTGAAAATTTCTTTAAGTTACTTGAATTTTTTATACATTATAAGAAATGTTAAAATGCAAGTGTAATACAAATTTTAATTGTGTCTCCACCTTGGTTATTTTGACCTCAATTGGTTTATTCATTTTTGCTGATTTTGTTTTATAAAACCCATTCATTTTCATCATTACTTTTCTGATTAAAGAATTTTGAAAACTATTGCTCCTCACAATATTAGTTTATTAATGAAAATAGAAACTTGGTATTTATTTTTAATTCGTTTTTCTTTGGAATAACGCTTCTAATAGCTTCAATTGAAATTTCTACACTTATTAGAATTAGGGAAGTATAAACGTGATAAAAAATTCTAAAACTTTAAAATAATACATTTTTGATTGTTGAGTATTCGATATAGTGAGTTTGTATAAAATTGTTATTTAATATTATATGCTTATACTTTACTATCCAAAGCAGTTCACATTCACCCAAAGCTGTAACTTACTCCACGCCACTGCTCATTTTTTATTAAGTTGTTTTGAATGATTTATTTAATTACCTATTTTCTTTTTTTAGAATTGTTAGTCCAATATGTCTAAGAACTTGTTTTGTTGAAGCGATTTCAATTCCAGATACTAATTCACCATTGTACACAATGGCTATGAGAAACGTGATATTAAGTGTATCAAATTTGAAACCCAAAGAAAAAGTAAACCTAGTTTTATTATTAATCTTCGATAATATGGTCAATGTTATAAATATAATATAATATAATGTATAAATATACTTTGCTAAATAAGTTTTCAAATATTTTATACTTTATAAATTTAATAGAACAAACGGTACTTGATATTTTTTGTTTTATCTAATATTGTATTACTATGATTTTTAGGAAAGAATAAAAGAAAAAGTTGAGTATATGGGTGGAATTTTCTCTCATAATTTACATGATAATAATACTCACTTAATGGTTGGAAAAGTTGGATCCCAAAAGTATCATGTTAGTAAGACATTAAAAATTAAATATTAATTCAATGATCAATTCTTACTCTAAAATGATATGTGGATTCATTTTACAGAAAGCTATTGAAATTGGAATAACTGTTATGACTGATGAGTGGGTAGATGCTGTTTGGAAAGAAAGCATTGTGCGTAATGTAGTTTCTTCTGATAAACTTTTTGATAAATTCAAATGCCCCGTATTTTATAAACTTGAGATTACTACATCTGGACTAGAAGGAATGGATCGGGAAAAAATTGTAACTCTAATAAATTCAAATGGTAAACTATTATTTTTCAAATGTAATATCTTATTTCCAAAAAGGTTTATATTTATGGTCTTTATAGGTGGAATATATACTCCTCAGATGAAAAAAGATGAAACAAATGTTTTAATACTACTGAAACCTGCTGGTCAAAAATTTATCTATGCACAACAATGGGGTTTAATGTGTTTAAAACCATCTTGGATTTATGATTGTGTTACAAAAGGTTTTATTGTTGATTCTAATGATTACATTGTTGAAAATACAATGTTAAGTTCAACTCCTGCTGTAAATCATGTTAAACGTATGACCAAAGAGCAATAATGCTAATTGATTTTTATTATTAAAAAATATTAATTTTTATATTTTTAGCTAATTTTTCTCAGAACAATATCAGTGACATTGTTGCTGAGTCAAAGTCTACAGTTGAACAGACACTTAAAAACAGTACTATGTTGAAGCTACAAAAACATACATACGAAACACAAGATAATAATTGTACTACTCCAAAAAAGAATAACGGACAATGTTAGTTAATTATTAGTTTTATGTAAATACTAAGTAAAATAAAATAAATTTTTATTGCAGATCACTTAAAAAGTGTAAATTATAAAGATATTTTAAATGATTTGAGTTTATCAAAAGTAAAAATGGCTGGAACTATTCTAGATGGTTGTAAGGTAAGCTTAGTTCAACTTAACGTCCATCTATGTTCTTTTAACATTTACTAATTTTTCATGTGTTAGATTTATTTTAGTGGATTTAGTTTGACGGAAGAAGAAAAATTAAAACGAATAGTTATTTCTACAGGTGGAATTAGATATACAGAGTTAAATGAATCCATTACCCATATTTTAGTTGGAGAGTTTTCAGCTTCTCTAGCAAAACTATTACATTCTATTCAAGAAAAGTATAAGTTACCTCAATAGTCAATACTAATATTGTTGTATTTTAGCAGTAGGTTTGGGTTAATACTTTGAAAAATAATATTTTTTAGACCTCATGTTGTCAATCTGAATTGGTTACTTGAAAGTATAAATTTAAAATGCACCGCTCCTGAAGAACACTTTTTAGCCATGGATTCATCTCATGCATTTACACCTGAATCCCCGTCTCCTCTTAGTAAAAAAGTATATCATTATATTTTGCTTCATATCCAACAACTAGCATTAAAAGTTGTTGAGAATAAAACGTTAAATATTATTTTATGTAAAACTCTTCATTATATTTCTCTTACTTCAGGGGTTATACATGATGAAAAATACTACACTTTCTCAACCTAAAGCTGAAGAGAAAATTAAACCGTCAAATTTGACTTTAGAGAATCATCGCCCATTAGATAATTTTATAGATCAATATTTAAATGTTGGTAAGTAAAATAAAATTTATCAATGACTGTTCAATTGTTGTAGAAATGTTTAATTTAGCCTAGAAATCCCATTAGTCCTGTGTTTTATGGAATTGTTTCATATTTAAATCATGTCTTTGTGTTTTGATAAAATGTTCTAAACAACACTTGTCCCATATTTGTAATCATTCTTATTGTATGCTCCTAGTTCTTAAACTTCAAAATTATAACTTTTTTAAAATGTATTAATTTCAAATATTTCGTATTGTTTTTAAATCATTTAAGAGGACATGATACCTGTAATTCAAGCAAAAAACAACTTGCGTAGACTAAAACCATTTTGTTAAGGGGGTTAGAAACATTTTTTTTCTCCGTCTTTTATTCTTCTTCTTTTGATTTTGATTGGCTTTTATTTGATAATTTAAAATATAAAATTAATATGTATTGATTTATTTTATTGTGATCTTAAGTGACTTGAATATATATTATAAATTATTAGTTAAAAGTAATTAAACTTAGTAGGTATTATTGAAATTGAATAATTTTCTAATAGTTTTAACATTTTTATTTTAATGATTAAGTATTATCATAATTTATCTTTTTACCTTATTAGGAGATTTTAGTGGCACCCAAAGTCAAAAATTGTCCTGTACAACACAGGACACTATGTCCACTCAAGACAGTAGACTTGAGTCTACATTAGAAGGTAAACCAACTTAAGTAGCTATAATGCATTGATTAATATTTAATGACATTGATTTTATAATATAAAGATAAGCGGTAGATAGTATAGGCATTTTTGGCGACCGACTGATCGCTTTCAACCGCTAGTGGCGTCCACTTTCAAACTTTGTCAGCCTAGGGCTGTACAACAATTTCAAAATTGAATTGTATTTTCATAGTTTTCGAGAAAATATTACTGAACAAACAGCAAAACCTCTACCATTGAAAACGGACATCATTAGTGGCTGAAAGCTTTCAATTGGTTGCCAAAAATTCCTATACTACTGCTTATCTGTATATTATAAAATCAATGTTAATAGTTAATACTTTATAATTCATATATTATAGAAAAATAATAAATTACTATGCTATACACTGAATAAATTGACAAATAACACATATTTAAATACCAAGCATAGTAGTTAAAGATTTGTATTTATGTCTATATACTACAAATCATTTATTCTTATCAAATTCAATATACTGTTTATATGGTACCTACATCTAATTTAGTGCAATTTTTTATTTTTATTAGGATTAACTTTACTTTTACATGATTTGGACACCCATCAACTATCATCTATTAAAAGCAAAATTATATCAATGGGTGGAATAGCAGTTAATACACTCAGTTATCGCGGGAAAATCGATTATGTGGTTGTTCCTATTGTTTTCAATGAAAAAACTTTAAGTATCAAAGCCACCATAGTTAGCTGTCTTTGGATAGTAAGTTCAAAAGTATAAACATCATTTTTTCTCGAAATTTTGTAATTCTTTGTATTATTAGGAAGATTGTTACAATAGTGTTGAACAAGTTGCTATTGAATACTTCCACAAACCAGTAACTTACAGTGATTCATCACCTTTAAAAAACTGTGTGATTTGTGTTACAAATTATGCTGGCTCGGAACGTTATTTTTTAAAAGAAGTGTCACTACTTCTTGGAGCACAGTGAGTTTTGTTTACTATAAATGAAAAACGTATGTATTTATAACTAATATTTATCTTGCTCAATTTTAGCTATCAAGATGCATTGTCACGAAAAACAAAACTCAAAGACAACATTAAGGTGACCACTCACCTTATTTGTCCTGCTCCAGAAGGTTCCAAATATGAAGCATCAGTAAAGTGGGGTGTACCTGTTGTTTCAAAAGAATGGCTTCTCAAATGTGTAACTTACAAACGCCGTTTACCTGAAGAAAGTTTTCCAATTGTTGGAAATGGTAAATTAACCAATTTTAATTGTTTTCACTTTTTATAATTTTTTACAAGTACTACAAGTATACATAGTTGCTACACTTTTTTCAGTTAAACCGTTGTTAGCAGATTCCACATTTGGTTCATCTACTAGGAATAATAGTGACATACATAATGAAAGCAAAGTTTCGTTCACTCAAAAGCTTACCATAGTGGCAGCAGAGGAAAATGATTTAGAGTCTGAATTGGCAGTACCCCTCAAAGATACTGATGATGATACTGAACCTCCTCAAAAAAAGAAATGTCCTATGGAAATTATGGTTTCTGCTTCACGTCATTTAGGAGATACAGTTAACAAATTTACACCAACTATAGCTCGATTAAAATCAACTTTATTGACGCCTGTTGCTTCAAACAGTTTTATAGAACGTATAAAAACACCTGATACTCCATATGGACAAATATTAATTTCTGATAACCCTCCATCACCAGAAACAAGAAAAGGTTGGAAAAAGTATGTGCTGCTTTTTTACTGTTTAAAATATTTTTAATTTATCTATGGTTTATGCTTTAGTTAATTTACCTGTAATATAATGTTTTAATATAAAACTCTAATTTTAGGTATACTCTTATGCCTGTTACCTAAATTTAACTATTTAGTATTTATGGGCTTTTGCTTATTGCAGTTTGTGATATTTTAGAATAACAAAATATTACATTACATAATAATAAACATAGGTACTGAATAGTTAAATTTGTTTGTTTATTCTTATTTAGCGCTAAAAAATAAATGTATGTTCAATATTTTAATAAAAAAACAAAATATATGTATTTTTCTCATTTTAATTTTCTATTTTTAACTTAATGTTTTACCAATTATAATTTTTTTGTAAAAAAAAATAAGAAACAAATATTTCATTGTTACTTAGCTAATAGTTAAACAATTATTTAGTGTTTTATGCTTTATGACTGATGATATATTTTTAGGTGGATACAAAATTTAGCCGATAGTTCTGATGAACAGTCACAACCACTTCCAAATTCATCAAACAACAAAAACCGAAATAGCACGGTGAGTTTTTTTTTACTATTATTAGTTGTCTTTTGATATTTCTCAATTTCTCTTATGTTATACATTAGCCATTATCTGAGCTAAGACGTCAACTTTGGATGAACCCTTTAAACTCAAATGTTCACAAACAAGTAATGTATTGTTCTTATTTAAATTCATTAAACCAAAATAATTACATCAAACAAGTACCAGTAGTACCACCCTACATTAAATTCATTCAAATATTCTACGTTAGGTATAAACAGGGTGTTTCAAGTCTATTCAAATTTGAATGACAATTATTACAAGCGTCTCAACAAAAACTTATTGCCTAGTTCTCTGTAAAGGCAAGCTAAAAAAACTTAAGAACTGCCTTATTCGAATGGTAGGAGCTTCAACTGTCTGACATCAATCACTTGCCCATAATAATTGTTTTTCAAAAACAAATAGAGACTTGTATAACATTCTGTAGTTTATATTATATAATTTACTGTTCTAATAGTACTTTATTCTTTAAAATAATTATTTTTCAACTATCTTGAAATTAATGAAACATAATATCCAAGTTTAGTTATTATTTATTAGTTGCTGTACAATTAAATCAAAGTAAGTTAAGTCCTGAAAATGTATTTGTATATTAACCATGAATCAGTTAATAAGTTGTATAATTTAATCTTTGAGAATTATATTTGCATTTTTCAGCAAACAAATGAAAGTTCAATGAATGACAATTTAGATTGTTCTTTGGCTGAAGATAAAAATAGCTCTATAAACAGTTTCAGTTTCACACGCAAATTTAGTCGTTCTTCCTCTAGCATATCTAGAAATTCCCAAGAAGTGTCTACTCATTCAAAAGTTCAGACTAATAAATCATGTAGCACTTCTCCATATAAAGTATAAATACATTTTTTATCTTGTTTTTGGCTTAATGATGATTAATTAATTTTACAATTTTAGGATGCTAGACAGCAATCACTTGATAAACAAGAATTCAAAAGGTTTGTTTTGTAGAGTTAATTATTTTTCTAAAAGTATAATTATTAACACTTGTGTAATGGTTATTCATTTACAATATTAGAACAATGGAACAGCTTCAACAAGATTTATGTACACCAAAAGAACCAGAAATTCATCTTTCAAGAATTGATTCCCAAAGTCAGGATGATCATGCAAGTAATTGCAACTCTTATATATTTAAAAGAATTATTTTATTTGCATATCATATGTTTCATTAAAAAGTTATTTCTTTTTCAGAACACTCTTTATTCAAAGAACGAGTAGTTGAATCGTCACAACAATGTTCAGTTGGATGGGAAGATCCGACTGAACAACAAGAAAAAGCTAGAGTAAGTCGAAGTAATTTTTATATGAGTATAGTAAAATAAGAAAAATTTAACTAAAACTATTTCTTTAATTTTATTTTTCAGCTAAAAAGACTGGCAGAGGGCAATAAAAAGTTCATACTTACTACTGTAAACGCCAATGTAATTAAATATATTGTATACTATTTTCCGTAACATTACTGACAAAGTATTGAATCTTTTTTTTTTTTTAAGGAACGACAAAAGTATGAGGATGCTATTCAGAAACTTGGTGCTCAAGTGCTACAAGGTGTTACATTTTGTGATGATGTTACTCATGTGCTTACACACCAACCGGGTAGAAGTGAAAAATATTTATGTTCTCTCGCATCTGGAAAATGGATACTACATCCAAGCTATATTGACGCGTGTTTGGAAAAAAACAGTTTTTTACCAGTTAGTAAAATAGTACAAAAAAATTGTATTTTCTTAAGTATTTATGTGATAACATTTTGCTCTAAATTTTTAAAATTTGAAGCAATATACAATAGGTATTATCATTCAGTTTTACATGATAGAATTCAACAAAAAAGATGATTCAGCAATTATTTGAAATTTATTATACAAGAATAATGTTATAAAAACAATAGTTAAATGTTTTGGTTATGTAATTCTTTAATGATAAAATATTTAATAAATTATGAAACATCATTTACAAAAGGGACACGTGTCCACCCACTCTTGAGTCCGCCACTGATGGACAATGTATAGCACAAATATTATTGTTGTGTGTGTCGATACTTAATACTACAGGTTTTGCTCAAACAAGGTGTTCTTAAACACAAAACACGTTGTTACTTATGTTACTTCTAAATTCTAGTTGCTAATTTTGAATTGAAATTTAGATGTTTCATTACTATCTGATTAAGCCGTTTATTCAGTTGTTTTTGTATAAAAAATTTTAACTGTGTGACCAACAAATTATATATTTTATTTATAAAAATAATTAAGTTTGTAATTATTTTGCCATGTATTTATTTTTATAGGAAGACAATTACGAATGGGGTAACCCTTTATCAAAGTTAACCTTAACAACACCATTACACGGAGCAGGTTTTCGTTGGCGTTCTAGAATTAATTCAGGCCATTCTGCAGCATTCAGTGGTATGAAAGCTGTACTAATGACATCTGACGCCAGATATCAGGCTTTTAGCCGTCTTATACAAGCGGGCGGTGGCATAATATTAGACAAAAAGTAATTGTAATTAATATTGTAATTCATAATTTGTTCTTTTGTATATTTAAATTTGTGTGTACATTACTTTTTTAGAGAACTGTTAAACTCCACCCACTGTATTGTTGATCAAGGTTTTGGTAATATCCCAATTCCTTTAAATGAAATTGCTGCCAAGGGTATATTTTTATTGCCCACACTATTTCTAGCAGAATTTCTAACCAAAGATCCAACGCCTGATCCAAAACAGCATTTAATACCAGAATACCAAGCATTCTATAATAGATTGGCCCCAAAGATGTAACTACATGATAATAATTTGTACTTAAAAATTGTAAAGAATTTGTGATTTATATTTATCTAAAACTATTTATATTTTATAAGTTTAAACTATAAAGTTCTGTTATTTACGTTATGAGACTATTAACAAATAAAACTACTTTTCGTGAATGCTGTGTTTGTTTATTGTATTAATTTATACTTTGTATCAGCCAATATGATTATATTTATAATATTGATTTTTGTTATTGTTTATTAAATATTATAACAACATTACACAATAAAATGAGAGAACGCACATTGACAACCACATTTATTTTGAACATGGGTTGACTTACAGGAGTGGTCCAGAGGAACATTCCAAATTTTCAAAACTCACAAAAACTTTAAAAAAAAATTAATTTTTTGCTTTCAAACATAGCCCTATCTAAAATGTAATTTCATAGCTCCCACAGCACATTAGTAGGTAATAACTAATAAGTATCATGAAAGTAATAAGCAACAGTCGAAGAAACTTCACTTTTAATTTCTATTAACATTGAAGATGTGAGATATCAACTTATGATGTGAGAAAGTGTATTTAGCCTTAAGTGTCTTTCAACATATTAGAAATGATTCAGGGTCTCATCTGACCATACCTAAAATATCCTACAGGATATACCACCGCAACAAAGTTAATCATAACATTGTTTCAAATCTTCTTCTTCTCTGCTTTTCTCCCAACTATATGGGGTCGGCCATCCTTGCCCTATACTTCCACTTGTTGCGATCATTCACATCCTTTACACACAGCCCTTGTATCGTTTTCAATTGTTTCCATCCATCCATCTCTACTTCTTTTTCACAACCGCGCTCTTACTGCTTCAGATTCATCTCTCTCCTCGTCACACCGCCCAAACCATCTCAGTCTATTCTTTCTCTTCTTATTCTCCATTGATGGAATATGAACACCAATATTACCTCTTATGTCCTCATTCTTTGTTGTTCCACTCGTCCATCTAAATATTTTCTTTTCCATCACACTCGTACACTGTTCTCTATTTTCCTGTCAACTGCCCAACACTCCGGACCACACAACATGAACGGTCTCGCCGCACTCCTGTAAAAATTGCTTTTTAATCTTATTGGAATTATTTTATCACATAAAACACCGCACGCTGAGCTCTCCATTTCATCCAACCGTACTTCATCCTACGTTTCACTTCCTTATGATATGAAGATCACTAAATAATTACTTGAACGGTAAGTTTCTTCTCTACTAAAACTATAACATTTAGACATTTTATTATGTCAATATAAGTCAATACTCAATATGTGAATATGTTTTTGACAACAGAAAATCGATCTTGATCTAAACAAATTTCTGAAATAATTATACTATTAAAATTGCTCATTCCAATACAATGATTTTTAGTAAAAGTAAAACCCATATGATATAGAATTAATAAATGTCTCTTCATAAGTATCATTGGTTGGAATTGTACAATAGATTCATCTATAATTTGTATTGAATGGAGGCATAAATAGATTCACTAAAAATTATTTTATTTTTACGTAAACAAAACACAATATATACACATTATATACTTATATATGGTACAAACAACATTATATTTAACAAGAGTACAGACTAGCAAAACATTTTAGCGTTTGAAACAAGTAACTAACCAATCATAGTTCAAGAATCTTTGATGGTTCAGTAATACGAGTTGTTGCTATATAAAAAACAGTGGGCAACGGAACAAGCATCAATAAAGAATAGTCGATCAATGGATTTTCCAGCTGAGTAATAGCCACTACACCAAAACCGTGACTGATCCAGAGTACAGCTACAATCAATATATTTCTCGGCACACACACAGTGTTCACAATTAAATGTTTAGCAGACTGTAGATAAAAAAAAAAAGTATTAAAACATTAGCATTAATGTTTACTAATAAAAAACGAATACAAATTAATAATACCTGATTTATTTCGGTGGCAAAATTAATTGCGCTGGATATCACAGAAACTACAATTACTATGTATGGGAATGTGACATCTTTTAAGAAATAAATTTCCATATTTATTAATTAATATTATAAATATAAAATTGAGTTTTACTTTATACTTACAAACAATACCTCCCAGAAACGCATGAATCACAGCAGCTATAGGGAAAAAGTATAGTCCAGCATAAACAGTTTTCAAGTATGCTCCTCCACTAATGCCAAAATAACTGCACATTAAAGGACGCACAGTGAGGAGAACCGATATACAAACCAAATAAAAAATAAAAACCATGGAATACCTAAAAATATTTAAAACATGTAATAATATGTTCTTATTCAAATAATTTGTCATAGGTCAATTTGCCATTGTGACTATATAATATAATTTATTATATTATAGTCAATAGTATTGCTAAAATACAATGCTCGAATTGGGCGTGGGCGCAGAAAAACAGAGCTTTTTTTCAAAATAGTTTATTAGCACATTTGCACATCCCATTTCAATTTAGCCCTTATGGTCTTGGCATAGGGAAATAGTAACTCATTTTATTTAAATTTTTTTAAAGAAAGAAGTTTCTTTTTATTTTCAGACTCAAGTACTGCTAAAATACTTAAGTTTATAAAAAGGTCTGTGAAATATTTTAACAAAAACCAATGTTATCAAACTTACTGAATGTCTAGTTTCATACATTTTGATTAATATAGTTATGCAACTATAATAAGAAAAACAATCTAAAAGTAATTTTTTATGACTTTAAATATTTTCTCTCAAGATATTTTTTCTTTAATTTTAGGAGCAATTTATAATAATTTATCAATAAAACAATTTTAAAAAAAACTTACAAAGGGTAGACAGCTTCTTGGGTACATCGTACTGACTCAAGATAATATGGAGTTGGATTATACAACACTGTGTACCAGTCAGATAGCCATTGAGTGCGACAAGAGCGAATAAATAACTGTCCAATAGGATCGACTGATAGAACTGCCGAAATTGCTGCAATAGCCACTTCAAGTACGGCCGACACGTGTAAGATAATTTTCGTTTTGGTTTTTTTTATAGAATTACCACTGCAATAAAAAGTATCAATAGTTTAATAGTGATGTTAATTATAATTTGGGCGGTTTAATATTGTTCAAAATTCACAAAATTAAAATTAACTAACAAACAAATAAATCAACATAGAACATGGGTTAGGTAGTAGACAAAATCAAATTTTGTTAGCCTTGTTTAAAAATTAAAAAGATAAAACAAGATATAATTAGAAATTGGTATTAACAGTAAATATTTTTGATTTAAACAAAACACATTATGTTCACTAGCATAATAGATTCAAGTTAGCAGGAATTTCCTTTACATAATAATTCATAATTACCTTTTAGAATGAGATCTCCACAATCTTAATGACAAAGAATCAATGTAAACGGTATGGAACAACAAAGGCACAGTAGCCATAAATAAAAGGTACATCCAGTCATATGATGATGGAGAATCCGAGCAAGGCTGACAAATATGAAATGAATTCACTCTAGTACCGGGTGGGCACGAACCGCAATCACTAGTGTGACCAGTACTCAAAACACGACGACCACAATAATAACCTGGACATCCTGACTCAGACTTAGAGTCAATGCTGTTATAGTTCTAAAAATTAAAAAAACATACATAAGTTTTCAAGAACTATTAAAACATCAATGTAGGTAGGTAAGTATTTATTTAATACTCACATTAAAATAACTGTGATAATTTTCTGCCATTATAGTAGGTCACAGAGATCCGGATTTATACAATCATATTCTACTGTACACGCAATCAAATTTTTAAATTATAATACATAGGATACTAGTTTTATTAAATACACTGAAATTTATATTACACGTTTAAACTTTTTGATTCTTTTCCAAAAATAGTGGTCTGCTAGGTACTTTGCTCTTGAAAATGCATTTAACATTAACCATGAGTCATAAAAAATGTTTGTAACTAAAAACAAAAAAAATTACTATCAGATTAATCATTTTGGATGCATTTACAGTAAATAAAAATGTTTACAAAAAAATTACTATTTTATACACTTGTGAGAAGGGAAGTTCTACCCTCCTTCCCAACATAAAAATGTTCTCAATCTCATTTCTCTACATTTCGATACTAGCATCTTGTCATCAAAATAATGATGCGTACTATATATACCCAGAGTGCACGAGTACACGACACCACAGTTCAAAATATTAATACAATTAACAAAGGCCAGGTAATTCTACGGATTGTGGCCATTTATAATACTACATTAATCCATTGATATTATTTTAGATGAAGAATGTTAACAGCCAAAAAGAGATTCAGCGACTAAAAAATTGTGACATTTTAAAACATTTTGTAGGTATTATAATTTGTATAATATGTATTGGTCGTGAACCTTTGGGTGGACTTACAGAAAAAACTCATGATATTCAAAATGGTCTATTCCTAAAAATGGTGGGTCTTCTAAAAAAATATGATCCAGTGATTTAGTGAACATTTCATATCTGGATCAAAAAATTGTAGTTTGTACACAAGTAACCACATTCAAAATGGTTTGATATCATCAAATAATTAAAAGACAGCTAATAGATACTAGCCATAGGTAGTTAATAAAATTTTTTTTAATAGCAGCGAATGATATCAGTGATATGTTTAATGTGGTACACTTTGGGCTTATGAAAACCACCAATGATTAAATAAAATTTTTATAACTATCTAACATTGATCTGTTTCAAAATAACTATTTGAGGAGTACCTATACGACCAGCTATTCAGGGCATTTGCATATTATGATCACACAACTATAAAAGTACTTGGTCAATAAGTTATTATTTAAAATATTGTTACTCACAAAAGCTGTTATACGTTGGTAACTGTTTTATTTTTATGCAATAGGTTTGCTTGCACAGGGGTGAGGTCAATCCGAGAATTTATCTTGGAAGTTTCCTTCATTGTTAATTGAAACTACAGAGTAAACAACAAAAGTTATAAACATTAAGTCGGTTAATTTATATTTGTGCACTCCGCAGTGAATTAAACATTTCAAAGTTCCAAACAGTCGAAACTCAAAGCGGCATTTTAAATTTTTCTACAAACTTGATTTAAACCAAGATTAAAAGGTTGAAGCATGATAGAACTGATTCAATAAATTGAAATATGGTTTTTAGGTCTGACACATAAATGCAAAAAAGTCCTTAATCCTTATCAAAGTGTATGTAATAAATTATAGCCGATGTGCTCTCCAGACCATAGATATCACGATTGCAGATATCTCGTCTTATCACTGTGCAACGAAGCTTATTTCACAGATATGGATAAAAACTATTTATTTATCCAATCAGAACGTTGCGCCACCGTCAATCATTTTTTTTTTTTTTTTTGAAACTTTGCGGTTTTACAATTTGTTTCGACATTTATACATAAATTTACAACTGTAGGTTTATTTTACAATAAAAGAAAAAAAGGATATAAATATAAATATATAATAATATATAATAATAATAATAAATAATATATAAATATATAATTAAACGGATAGACAGGTCTCACGGATGAAAGATAATATTTGGATAATGACAATTTCAGAATTAGGATTAAGAATAGAAGGTAGAGTTAGTTGGATGTTATGAGATTTTAAAGAATTAAAAAGAGTTAAACGATTAGAGGATAATGAGGGGCAGCTAAAGATGATATGGGAGAGGTCGCAAATTTTCTCTTTAGGGTGTTTCGTACAGTAAGGGGAATCATTTAGAGAAAGTTTATAGGAGTGAGAAGGGAGAAGATAATGTCCGACACGTAAGCGGCTAAATTGTGTAATAGAATTTCCTGATAAATTTAGATTAGAGGTCAATCATTTTAAATCTTTTCTATTGCCCAAATTGACCACGGCGCATGGCTTTTATAGTTCTGAAAAAGTACGTTGAAAATGTTTCGCAATGATCATATAGTAGTAGATAACCGTGATCGTCCTATAATGAATATGTCAATGCTAGCAATATCTAGGGTATCTTTAGTTATTATGATACATTCTATCACAGTCTTTGGTCTTAGATTGCATACTTGTATGGTTAATCATGATAGTTTTAGGTTCACAATTAGAATATCCACGACAACATTTTGTCACGAGTGAGAAATTGATTCCTTTTTTTTGTATGTATTTCAGATATTTCCATTGAAAATTACTCTGCTTAGTGTAAAAATGGTTATCGTGTACAGTGAAAAAAATCGTGAATTTTACATAACGTAAAAAACTTTGATTTGATTTGTAATGGACAATATAAAATATATAAACTTGTTTTAAAAATTATTTAGAGGGCGTAATAAACAAGAATTGCACAAATAAAAACCACCATAAATATGTACACAATTAATGTCCTCTGTTGGTTGTATTATTTATTGTTAAATAATCCACTCACCACCACAACAAACCTACAACATTGGAGGAAAATAGATGGGTTGTAATTAATGTTGACATGTATTTAACACTTTCATTTATAGTCGTAATTTGATCGTTAAATCACTTATATTATGTGCCAAAAAAAGTAAAAAATTAAATAGAATTTTTTGTAAGTATACTTATCGTGAACTAATTACATAATTAAGTAATTTAAAAATGTGCAGTACAATTACAACACTAAGCTTTGACTTCACTTGACATTTTATTTTGTTTCTTAATACACGTTTAATTTTGTATCTATTATTAAAATATACATACAAAACTATATTTGAAAATTATAGTAGTCCAGGTAAAGACGATGAATCAGAATTGACAAAACTATCTAAATTGTCGAGTATATCATAGTTGATTTTTGATGACAGTTTTTTCTTTTTTAAGACTCGTTCTACAGCTTCGGCAGCAGTTTTGGCAGGAGTTCTCAGAGAATCTTTTTTTTCTTTTTTTTCTTTAGCCTTGATTATTTTTGGATTCTTAGCTCTTTCTTCCCTATTTAACTGCAATTTTCTGAAAGCAGGACCATGCATTTTCATCCACATTTTTCTTTTCATTTCGTGACTTTTCTTAGATAAAATGTAAGAGTCTATTTCATCTTCATCTATTTCCACAACACACGAAGATTCTTCTTCATCATCCTCTTCATAAGATCGTTTATTTTCAGACAAACCCATTATTTCTAAAGAAGGACCAACATCAACAGGCTTGCTGCTAGCTTCTGGTTTAATAGTTTCCGTATTAATTTGAGCAAGATCCACACCAAAGACTTTCAAACTTTTGTTTTTACTCAGTTCTTTCTCAATTGCACTTTTCACTTCGTCAATCACTTTTTCACTATCAGTTGCTTCAAAAAATTTATCAATACGCTCTTTGTCTTTGGCTCGAGCAATTCGATATGACGGAGGATCATGGGTTTCTTCCAAGTCAACCGTCATAAACTGTTCGATTGATAACATACTAGAAGGTGTATCTTTGAACTCCAGTAAACGCTTTTTTAGCGTAGCATGATGACAATGGACAACTTTAACGATATCATCGGTAGTACGATTAAAATCATGCATACGCCCTGCAATCAATAAAGCTGCTCCACATAAACTGGATGGTCTTCGACCTAAACAAATAAATAATTATTAAGCAATATAAAGTAAAAAGTGGCAATAGCAGGTAAAGTGGTCATGTCATATATTTCTTTTCTGTTAATAGTGTTCTTAACACAATTATAAAGAAAAAAGTTCATAATAATCGTGGTTACCAGCCATTCAGTTTTCATTACATAATACAAATGTTTATTGATATCAGTATTATAAATTGATAAATCATAAATGATAATATAATTTGTTCTTGATGGATTACAAAATATTCATTTTCTGCTCGGCTGCAGTAAATTGAGAGTTTTGTTTAAACATTTTACCCACTCAATTATTGCCACATTTTGTTTAAAGTATCTACAGAATGTCTGACGGAATATATCTTGAAACATAACAAAATCAACTGATTTGTTATGTAGTTAAAAAGTAACCATTAAAAGGGCAAATTTTTTACAGTATAACTAATAAAACATAATTTATTATATTGGCTGCAAATAATTTTAGTACTAAAAAAAAATAAAAAATGTAAAGTGGACATAACATGACCAATTTACCCTCGTAGGTGAACAAAGAGGCCAGATTCATATGTAATTTAGAAACTATTACTATAATTAAATAGTTGGTTATGGTTGTTGACCAAAATAAATAAACCTAAGTTTGAGATCAAAATTTCAATTAGGTGGCTGCTTCACCCATAGAAATTTATAAACAACTAGATAATCAACTATACCTCAGCACTATACCAATCATTGATGTCAAAATCGCCATTTGTCTAAACGGCAATGTTTACATTGATATCAATGTGGATTATATATATATATATATATATATACTGAAAATATTTTTTATATACCTATATAATCCACCTAGATAAAATGTAAACATTGCCATTTAGATAAAAGGTGATTTTGGCATCAATTATGTACCAAAATTGGCTTTCTAGTTGTTTATATATATCTATGGCTTTACCAAACTTTCCCCTACAAATTAAACATATTAATTAGTAAAAATAATTTATACAATTTACCTGTATGAATCGAGTCTCTCATCATTCTTTGCAGTAATCGCATAGCTGTTGTATATACAATGTGAGTTTTTTCGCCAAAGTCTAGGGAATTTGCAAAACGCATAAGGAAAATACTGGGATCAAGACTGGGTACTGTTAAAGTCAATGTTTGCATCATTCTTAGATATGTCTTTCCCAATTCAAATGCATTAACTTCACTAGCATCAGCTACATCTAATAACATATGCATAGTTCCTTCCATACGACAAGCAATGTAAACAGATGCAGCATATATTAATGAATTTTTTCTGCCTCGTGTAAAATGCCTTTTTAATGCCATGTTATAATAGACACAAGCATTTTCTAAAGTCTGTGGGCTGAGATTAAGAGTGTTGCTTAACACTTGTATGCCACGTCTAGCTTTAGCTTGCGTCATTTCTCGAGATGGCTGCTTTATTCCATGGTGAAAGGCACTGCCAAAATTATGAAAATTGGCAGCTTGAGAATCGGATGACAAGAACTGGCCAACAGCACGAGATCCATGATCAGTTTCTTCGAATTGGATTTCAGAGACTATATGTGATTCGTCCATGACAACACCACAATCCATGCAGACAATTGGTCCATCGCTGGAATCCAAGTTTAGGGAACCACAAACAGAACACTTCATGATTGTTGTAGTTTAAACTAATATGTTCAACAACACAACTGCAAAAAAAAAAAAAAATTACATTTTATAAGATTTCTATTAAAAATGTCACATTTTGTAGGTAAGTACCAAAGAATAGTAGGTTTTGAACATAATAAAATTCAAAAACAAATAATTAATTTAGTAAATAAATCTATGAAATTTTACAGTAGTGAAAACAATAAAAACAAATTAATTCTTAACCATTATTTTTATGGCTTATACAGTATTACAAAAGAAAAGCTGATGAATGAAAATCAAATGTATATTAATGCAAACGTTACTTACATTACTGTAATTATTCAAATAGGTAAATCAGTTTACAATTAGTATTGATTTACCTAATTATTTTCAGTGATTGGACCATTTATTTTAAAAATAACTTTAAGCATGAATTCATTCACATTCATATAATAAAAAAATTTAGAAAGAATACATTTAAATTGTACCTACTAGAAAAATATTGATAAAATTTATGAGGTGCATAAAGATATCAATCAGTGAAATATACTGCTTCAAACTCTATTCTTTTTGTCACTTAAATAGTTAATATAATAACAAATGTAACATGTAAAGGAATTTAATTTGAATTAAACTTAAAACTGCTTATTAAAATTTTAACATTACTTAAGAACATGTTTGAAAGTGTTGAAGCATCAAACGATTACTAGTTTTTGCTCGGTTCGTTTCACTAAATTATGTTATAAATTCATTTTGGGGTAGGTAATGTAACTGTGTAAGTACATTAATAGTAATGATATTTTTTGATAAAATTGTTTTTTCCCCAGAACGTGAACTACCTATTAGGTTACCGAGCTAACTTAGAATCGTTTTTTTAAAAGCAAGATTTATCATTGATTTCAAATACTAATTAAACCGATTAAACCACAGCTTGCAAAACATTTATTCACCCAAAGAAGTGGCCTACTTCAATGCGCAGTTGCTACTCCAACCATCTTCAACCAATTTTCATTCAATTTGGAATTTACTCACTTTCTTTTTACATAAGACATAAGTAGATTATCAATAAGAACACAAATTCATGGAAAGAACCTACTAAAACTTGAGGGTACTAAATAATGGCATAACGACTTACCTTTAAGTTTGATGATGGCGCAATCAATAGGAATAATGCATTAATCAATTCGGTATAGGTACCGTACAGACGTGGGCGGGCAATAATGTAAAACTTTAAAAAACATACGATAATTTATCGAGAAATAATAATGTTTTTATTATTGTACAAATGGACAACAAACGATAGTAAATTAAAAAAATGTGAAAAGATAACACGCGTTTTCACGGCTTTGGAATAAAATTGTAATACAAACGGAAGTGCACGTGAAAAACGATGAACGACGTATTAATTTTTTGTTCAATTCGAATTGTTTACGAAAGAAAAATAGCGAGATCAGAAAAACGAACGGTTTGAAATTTAAATACTAGAGTTTCTTCACCTAATGAGAACTCATTTCTAACGTGCCTCTGACTACAGAACATTACTCTGACTGAATTGTATAGTATTTATTTACACAGTGGATACTTTTGATAGTATAACACATAGAAAAGTGATAAAATAGTACATAGGTACTTCACGTCTTCACGGCACTTTATCAAATAAAATCGGCGGTTATGCCGAATCGAATTCAAGAAGTTACTATAGAAGAAGATTTTCAAAGACCGTGGTATCACAGATTAAATAAAACTATAGAATATTAAAAATTGTATTTAATCTGTGGTGGTATATTTAATCAATGACAGTCACTTATCAGTTGAAAGAAACAAAAATGAAGATAAATAGACGCCGTGTTGCCAGGTGTGTGATACCCATTGTGTGTATAATATTTTATATATCTTAGGGCACGATATAGATACAAAACGTTGTCTCATGTCCCTCTTTTAACCAACTCTTCCCTCTACTAAAAATTTCGATCCTATGACTGTGACAAAAAAAAAATAAAAAGGTCACCAAAATTCACCCAACTTACGAAATTTGATACCTACTTAAATAAATAAAATGATTTAAATTTGAAATTTTCTTTTTGAGATGAAAATCTCCCTTTTTACAAAAACGCTATATTTCCTGGGCGCTCGTGTAATGACCGTTCGTGTACCTATACCTGTAGGTACCTTTAATTTTCAGTTTAGTCAATTGAAGCTTAAATACTTATCTACAAAACATAGGTATATTTACTTATAATAGTTATTGAAAATATGTAGGTATTTATTAGCGTTTTAGTGTTTTACACTCAAAGTCGGCAGACGACGGTATATCTGCAGAGTTGAGAGCGCAAATCGTTATTTGCGTATTCGTTATATAATATGTGTATACTTCCTATACTTCCTACTTCCGATCAGAACTCGGATGCATACAAAAATGTTCATCGTTCATGGTTTTGACCATGAACACCTATAGTAACATTGATTTTTCGTTATAAAATCTAATGTCAATGCTAGTAGGTACTTGCTTCCATGGCTAAATAATATTGTATTCTGTGGTACCTCTGCCACAGCGTAATAATAATATATAGGTAGGTATACCTACGTAGAGTACGTCATTTTGATAAATTAATATTAAATTTATGACAACCTTGAATCTGTTTTAAACGGAGTAGTTTAAGGTATAAAGTAGGTATTAAGTGCTATACATATTATCACATTATGTATATTTTTTTTAAAAATTAATCTTTAATACTTGTTAGTATTATTCATACTACTCTTACGAACAGACTAGAGAGCCTTGATAAGTAAAAGAATGGGGTTAACTAGGGGACAACTTTTGATTGGTCACAGACCATAGACTTTGTATAATACCGTATTATATACCATTGCTTGGAAAGTTCCTTTTAAAAATCAATTATAGTTTTCGTTCACGTTCATCTTAAGTTAAAATAAGGATTTAATTCCGAGCTTGTTCCAATTTTAAAAAAAGTCTTTTCCTCGTTCCTAACAAAGGAACATTTTACGTTCTTCAGAAAAAAAAAAAAAACTGTACATTGTTTTGTGATAAATTTTAATGTATTCTAGACTCAAATAACACGAAGGTACCTACGCTAAAAAATCTCTGAACTAGTCAAGTTCCGAACATATGTCTTTGACAGGAGACAGACTTAATAAGATAAACAGATTTATGAAAAATATTTATTGAAGTTTGTATGCGCATTACCGTTAGTCATTTACTATAAATATGTGTCAATATTTTAAACCAATACCTAATACGTGTATACTTTTAAGTTAAAAATATGAAAATAAAAGAATAAGAGAATAACAAAAAAAAAAAAAAAAAAAATGCCGACTAAAAATATTTCACAACTAAATCAAAAGAATTAATAATTTTTTTTTATAATAAATTACAATAATATAGGTACCTAAGTACTAAGTAACATCACCTAAGTACATAAAATGAGGAGGAACATGAACGAAATTCCATTATGTTCCTTTAGATAGTTATTCGTTCGCAATTCGTTCCTAAAAAGTGAACGAAATCAAAGGAATTTGTTTCCTTGAACCCGTTCCTTCCAAACACTGTTATAATATTACTATACTCTATAGTCTATAGTTTACAGGCTAAATCACAAAGTACAAACTGCGAGTTGGATCTACACAGCTGATTTAATGACCTCGTTATCACTTAATGGATTATCAGTTGTTTACAAAAATTAAAAACAAAACTCTGTAACAAAAATATTCAGCCAGTGTCGTTCAATCGTTGTGAAGGATCTCCCAAGTTCCGAGATCAGTGTCCGGTATAGACAAAACGACCGTCAACGAATTGTTGACTCTTTGTTTCGGCTCACACGTACTCGTATAACGTCTTGCACCAGAACGTAGCTAGGTATGTATTATTTTTGTTTAAAATCCGAGTTATTTTACATAATGAATCGTTTAAAAAACACATTTAAATTTGATAATATGCGATTCGTGTACCCAAGTGATATTTAATTTAATTTTTTTTTTAAAATATAGACTCGCGAAGATGGCTACGAGATTAAAATACTTATGCCTTAAATGCATACAGTCTAAATTGTACACAAATTATTTAAACTTATCGAGAAACTTAAGTGAGTAAATAAAAACGGTTGACATTTTTTAGGTACTTTTGCTTAACCTTGTCGTTTCATTTTGAAGGTGTTACAACCTGTAGCCATTACACGAAGGACGCTGTGTACAAACGTAACTTCCACACTTCGATTAGTAACCGGAATGTAGATGACTCTGGGACTGGACGTAAGGGTGATCATACGGGCCATACTGGCATACTGTGTCCAAAATGCAAAACTGTCGGATCAAATTTAGAATTTTTTTTGAGTAATAACTATATATTTATGAAGCTATTAACTTATAGAGTTTTGACCGTATTGTTTTATTATAGCTTCCAATCGTTTTTTGAGATGTCAGCGGTGTTATCATATATTCAAAGTAATTTCTGCTGAAGAAAATAATTTAAAAGATGTTTCAGAAGAGCAGAATAAGTATAAACCGCCACCGATTCCCAAAGAAGTTTGTAATTTTTGTATAAGCCTAATTTTGTTAATAGTATCTGAAGTAGTATTTTAATAGGTACCTGTCTGCAAAAATAGTATTATAAAATAAACTGAAATTAAATAGTAAAACTGTAAGTACACACTTATAGTATATAGTGTACATGCCGCATGGATAATGCATGTATAAATACTATTAAGTTGTGAATAAAGCATAGAAACTTGATGCTGTTGTGATCAGTTATAATATATATATATATATATATATATATATATATATATATATATATCTGATCGTTAGAGTTTAATCCTTAAAACACAATATACTTAGCAAATAACCTAAGTATTTTTTGTCATTGTAAAATAGTAAAGAAGTTTTAACGTTTAAGATTTAATACCTATAAATATCTTTTATAAATTAGTACTAACTAATATCTAAGAAGAAAAAAACTTTGAAACTTAGTTGCTCAAACTATTTACTATTTAGTACTATTATACATTATTTAATTACTTACCAGGTTTGTTTATACAGGGTGGAGCGTGGTTACTTCCTTATTTTAAAATATCATTATACAAAAAGTATTGGCAATATTGATTTAATTATTTTTTATGTGTATAGGGTTAGGTTAGGTACATTTAAAGTTTTATTTCATTTGGTTTTAAAACGACATCTCGAAGGTGGCCACCGTTCTCGTCAATGCACTGAGATAATCGGAATTTGAAATTACTGTCCACTTTTTTCAGCATATCTGTGCTTATGTCGGCAATAGCAGCACAAATATTGTTTTTGAGATGACAAAAGGTCTTTGGACGATCCGTGTATACCAACAATTTAAGGTAGTCCCACAGGAAAAAATCACATGGGGCTAAATCTGGCGATCGTGATGGCCACTGAAGATTGCCTGTCAGAGAGATGAGCCATTCGGGGAAGTGTTCACGCAAGATATTCATTGACCTTCTTGCCGTGTGAGTGGTCCTGTTGAAACCACACTTCCCCTACATTCATTTCTTCAAGTTTGGGCAGAAAAAAATCCACAATCATGCTGTCATAATGTTTTGAATTGACTGTAACTGCTCTTTTGTCCTCTTGAAAGAACCATGGGCCAATAATGCCGATTCTGGATATTGCACAACAAACTGTCACACTTTCTGTATGCAGAGGCTGCTCATGAAGTTCTCTCGGGTTAGTGGGGCAAAAATATTGCATGTTTTGTTTGTTCACACACCCTGAAATATGGAAATGTGCCTCGTCACTAAAAAAACAAGGGCGTCCTGAGGCAGATTTTTGAGGAAGGCTTCACATGCATTTTTTTGCGCAACATAATTGTGTGGATTAAGTTGTTGCACCACTGCCAATTTGTATGGGTGAAAATTAAGTTCCTCATGAAGAATTGTCTCACTGTGCAATTAGAAATCCCTAAAGCAGCCGAATGTTTGTGTGCAGATTGCCTAGGGGATTTCAAAATCGCCGTCCTTACCCTTTCAATGTTTTCTGACGTCCTGACAGTTCTGGAAGGTCCATTATGTTTCTTCTGCACACTACCGGTATCCATAAACGTGTCCACCCACAAACAAATCGATTTCCGATTAGGCACACGCAGGTATGATATTGAAATAGTTACTGAAAGTACGCTGAGTTGCAATGATCAAACGGCTGAAAGAAAAGTAGGCCTCCACGGCGAACACGCTCTTGCTTTGTCCACCACATTGTTGACACTGAACTAGTCATAACAAAAACCTTAAATAACGTGCTTTCGAACAAGCCATAAACCAACGCTCTACTATTAATAGTCGCTCAGTTGCGAGAGTTTCAGATAAGGAAGTAACCACACTCCACCCTGTATTTTATCATTCCAAAATAGATAAATCTATGAATAAAATTAAAAAATAAACATTAAAAATGCTTAAATTATTTTAAAAAAAAAAAAATTTGAAAAATCTTTTTATTTTTTTACAGATATTTGTTAATTTGAATAATTATGTGATTGGTCAAGAACTGGCTAAAAAAGTATTAGCCGTGGCAGTTTATAATCATTGTAAACGTATTCTTCATAACATTACAGGACCCCCAAAAAACGATTTAATTGATCAACGATTACTTGATAACTTGCAAAATTCAAGAGGTAACTAAATATGTAGTTTTAATTTATAACAATTTTAAAATAAAACTATGACCATGGTTAATCAAATTATATGAGTATTTAATGCTTTGAAAATTTGTTTAATTTTTATGAATGTTGTTTAATATGATTTGATTTTATGACATACAATTTTTTTGTTTTTTTATAGACCATTTTTCTATGAATAATACAATTGGAATGCCACATTTGGATAGTACAAAATATAGTCAAGATGAAAGCAAAATTACTTCCATGTTTGAAGATACACTTTTAGAGAAGAGTAACATAATATTGCTGGGACCTACTGGTTGTGGTATGCACACTTTTTATAGTTTTTATTTTAATAGATATTTCAAGTTAAAACTAATGTAAATTTTATTATATTTAAAATTTTAATATCAGAAAAACTTCATATTTTTGCAGTCTTTGTCACAATACAAAATTTATTTAAATGCAATCATTGTTTATGTATATTTTTTGATATCTTGCACATAAGAAATTGTTATTGAATAATACATTTGTTAAAACTTTCGTATTCTTTAATTATTGAATAATTAATCAAACCAAATGAAGCTGTATATAAATTAAGACCACACCACATTATTTAATTTAATTTTTATTTTTTTACAATGATAGGGAAGAGATTGAAGATGAGTAGAAGTAAGATGAAGTATATAGGTTATGACTTTGAAGAAAAGACCAAGAGGTTGACAAGACAATTGGAGTAATGGCAATAAACAGTGACTTATTGGTGAGGTGAGAGATTTGAGTACTTAGGATCCTTTGTAAAAAATACATGAGGCTCTTGTGGCTGATGTCAAACATCAAATTATGTGAAATTAGAAGAAATGAAGAGAAGCATTAAGAATTTTATGTGATAAGAGGATTATTTCTATGAATATCACGGGCCACATTATATGAAACGTGTGTCATCAAGCATAAGATATAGTATGCATTGGTCGTACTGTGAACACAAAAATAGAAAAAAGAAAAAAAAGACTTGATGTGTTTGTGTCAAATAGGCCAGATACTGTTAATTGTATAAAGAGAAAACTTATGAAAGAGAATGAACTGAAAGTGTAGTTTGTGTTGCGGTTCTTCATGTACTCAAAACAAAAATATTTTGCAAAAAGAACAGAGGACTCAGTGGTGAGTATGTGATTTGTTGAGGGTGTATGTGAAAAAAATTAAACATGAACAAAATTTTGTTGCATGTTAAGTCATAGGTGAACAATCTGAGAACAACTGACTCTCTGTACCCAAATTTCAAAGCCCAAACTGGTGGTTTTAGGCCAGCTGCTGTTCTTAGTGGGGGGTTTTAGGGGGTCGAGCAAATGCCAAGTGTGGCTGTAAGTTTGTCACGACCTGGTGGTTGAAAAGCCGAAGGCTGTCACAGTGCTGCCACCGGTCATCTAATATTATCTAATGACCGTCAATCGGTAGTGTATTATGAGACTCGATAGTAAGTTCTTACAGGAGTTTGGCAAGTCCAACCATGTTACAATGTTTGGAGGGTTGGGCAGTTGACAAAGCTATAGAACAGAACAACATAAGTGTTGCAGAAATGAGAGTGCTTAGATGGATAAGTGGAGTAACGAGAGAAGATAAAATAAAAAAAAAATAATAAATCTGTATAAGGTGTAGAGTTTATATTGGGGAAAAAGAGGTAGAATAAATGAGACTGTTTGGCCATGTGATAAAGTGAGAGAAAACTGATGTAGTAAGAGCAGTTGTAAAAATGAACATAGAAGGATGAAGAGGAAATTCAAAAATAAAATCTAAAAATATAATTGAAAGAAATATATTTTATAATATGTTGTTTTACATTTCTTTTTTCAGGAAAAACATTATTAGCTCAAACTATAGCAAAGCAATTAGATGTTCCATTTGCAATTTGTGATTGTACTAATTTAACACAAGCTGGATATGTTGGAGAAGACATAGAAAGTGTTATTGGAAAACTGTTACAAGCTGCTAATCATGATGTTGAAAAAGCTCAAACTGGTATAGTAAAAATGTTTTATTGAATTTATTGGAGGCATTACTTTCTAAATATAAGTTGTCTCTATTAATATTAGGTACACTCAAATGATTTGTTTGTATATTTTGAGTAATTTTGCTTCATTTTTAGTGAATATTTAACTGTTTTAATTTTTAATTTACTGTTGTGATTTGGGACAAAGCATGAAGACTAAAATATAATTTTTAGTCAACATATGTTATAGGTATATAATGTTCAATAGTTATGAGTCATACTAAACAAAAATACATGGTACAAAATGTTGAAAGTAATTTATTTTAGTGTAAAACCTAAATAAAACCATGTTAATGAATTTGCTATAAATTTTTTTGCTTTGGAAAATAAATATTGTTATGAAAATTGTACCCATAGTACATATTAAAAAAATGTTTAATTACTTCCCTGAGTTCAAATTGTACTAATATACTTTGAAATATGTTATTGATAAAACCAAAATTTTATTTTAATCAGGTAACTTATGTGTTCTAACATTTTGTGTTGTGCACAAAATAAAGAACATAGTACACATTTCTGTCAACATAATGTTAATTTGTGTTTTTAAATTGGCTAATATTAATACATTAAATTATAAAAAACTACATTCTTTGCTATGCTCGGAATCTAAAAAGTATAAGAATATATTACATAAGCAAAACATATTTTTAACAAGTTTTAAGAGTATTTGTATATTATTATTCTGTAACATCTAGATTTTTGGTCATGATCATGTTACTATGAAATAACTTAAACTTTATTGTATTCTTAAAATATAATTAAGTTAGCCAATATTTATCGATGCATTAAAATATAATTCTTGTATTTTTATTTGAGTTACTAAAAGCTCATAATTAAATAGTGGGCCAAGGTTTGTTTTTTTTTTTATTTGATTCCAACCTTCATAGATCAAAGACTATAAGCCAACATTTTCATATTATATAAGACTTTTCACTGCAGAGTGACTTTGCCTATTATAATGTCTTACAGTATCTATAGTTTACAAATTGTTTAGTCATTGGTTACTTAATTTATTGCATAAAATCTTATTGATTGTGTTGTACTTTACATTGGCATAGTTAAAACTTGAATGTTTTGTTGTAAGCTTGTGTAAGTATGGTTTCATTGTGTGATATTTATTAACAATGTACAGGCTTATCTTGTGGCATTCAATTAATAACTGACAATGGATTTTTTTTTTTTGTTATTATTTTTAAATTCTGAGCATAGCAATGTACGTGTTGTCTTTACAATGATTTTTTTTCTTAGAATTACTTTTTTGGGTAAAGGAATGCTCCAATTTTTAAAATTAGTATGTTATATGGTAGATTTTTGGACATAGATGGTATTACTTCTTTGTTTATGCAACAACTAATAGCTCATGTATCAATGTTTGCAATAATTAAAATTTTAACAAAAATTATGAACACTTAATTTATATTTAAACTTTGCAGTGTTGAATTATCAAACAATTAGTAGTTTTGCGTGGTTCATTGCACAAATACATGATAGTAACTTATTGTCATAATTCCTATTGTTAACTCGAACCTGCAAAAATTCCTATTTTAGGTAGTGTAAGTACATTAATGGACCTGATATATTTTGGTACATTTGTTTTTTTTTCCAGGATTAGATTACCGCTGGCTTAGAATTGTTTTTTTGAAGACAATGATTTATCATTGATTTCAGATACAAAATAGTCTGTTTGAACTAAAACTTCCAAACCATTGACCTAGGTACCCAAAGGAGTGACCACCCCAAAACTTAGTTGCTACACCAAACAACTTCCCACCCAACCTAGAACTTAATCTTTTTCTTTCCTTTCTTTCTTAAAATTTACTCCCTTTTTATTCTCACTGTTATAAAATTGACTACCTATTTTATCCCATTTTATAATAAGATTAAATATTGAATTATGTAAGAGACACTGAAGATTCAAATTTAAATTTCTGTTCATTGTGCTTAATGTATTGTAAAAATTTCATTAAACATTTAAAGTTAGTACTAGTTTTGTTATCCAATACATATTTGGTTATTTTGAGTTCAAGCAGAATGTTGATAGTTAATACATTAATACATGTCCAACCAAAATAAAATTACAAAAATCATGTTAAATTTCGTTATATTATGGAATAATTTCTTTGTATATTTTGATTGTTTTATTATTAAAGCCTTATATTGACATTGTATAGTCAATGACAGAAATAGTGGTTACTCATATAGGTAAATTCATTTTTATAAACATACGTTTGTTTTAATACTAAAAGTGGTACCTTTTTGTTCACATTTGTACAATGCTTAAATTTTAAAAAGAAGTATTTTTTGATTTTGTTGTGAATGATTTAAATGGTTGGGTTAGTGGGAAGTATTTTAATGCTTATTTTTTTAAGCTAACACTGTAAATAAATAGATATAAATTGTTCATACAGATTTTAAAGTATCTCTTAAAACAAACAATTTTTATATTTAAATTCAAATTGATAAACACAACATAAAATTGAATAATTAAAGAAGTTAAAAATTTGCTTTAGGTATTGTTTTTTTGGATGAAATTGATAAAATTGGTGCTGTACCAGGAATTCACCAATTAAGAGATGTTGGCGGTGAAGGAGTTCAACAAGGAATGTTAAAAGTAAACCTTCATTTTGAATTAATATTTAATATAGGTAAATAAAAAACATTTGTTTATTTTTCGTCAAGCTAGTAGTTTAGGAAAGATGCAAACCAATCGAAAATCTTAAACAACCTCGTATTTAAGAATAACATTTTTGTAACGACTAACAAAACAAATAGACTTGCCATACGATAATAATAATAAGGATAAAATTTCTGTGCTGTTGCCAACTTTTATTATTTTTGAAAGAGTTTTAATATTCAAACTGAATTAAATATTTTTTAAAAAGCATTTGTCAGACAACAACTAGGTTTTTCAATGCTAACTTCTTTCTTTGTTTATCATACTTAAATCTAAAAAAACGTAAATTTAGGAATTTAGATGTTTTTTGTGCCCATTGTACTAACTGATATAATAATACAAGTATTCTGAAAACTTATTTGGTTTCTTCATGAAGTCTATTTGAAAACAATTTTTCCACAATTTGTATTTTAACTCCCTAATCTATGTTAATCAAATTTTAAGAAAAAAATCATGATTTTTAATTTTTGAAAACTCAAGACAGAAAAATGAAAAATTGTTTTCAAGTACACTACATGACGAAATTAGATCAGAAACCGTACTGCATTATTAGATTAATTGGTATGTTGAGCATGTAAACATTTAAACTATTATGATTTGAGTGTGACAAACAAAGAAAGAAAATCAAGGTCTTCAATCCCCTTAAGCACATTTAACACTATGTACTAAATATTAAAATTATATTTTTAAACATAAATATTCAAAAATATTATTTTATATTACTAAAATTTTAAGTAAAAATACTTTCTTCTATACTTCATACAATACAATTACAGTTTATACAATTTATAATGATATGTTTTCTGTAGATGTTGGAAGGTACTGTTGTTAATGTGCCAGAAAAAAATAACAGAAAACTTCGCAATGAAACAGTTCAAGTTGATACAACCAATATCTTGTTTGTTGCATCCGGTGCTTTCACTGGTCTTGATAGACTTATAAGTCGCAGGACAAATCAAAATGTAATAACTTCCAACCATAAAATGTTTTTTCTCTAGTTAAATTTTTTTGCATTTTTCAGAGTCTAGGATTTGGAGCAGAAGTTGAAACTGCCATAGGAAGTAGAAGAGCTGTTGCTGATGCCGATCGAGCTGCTTCAGCTACTTCGTTTACGGATATTGAAAAAGAAAATGCTGAAAGAGATGAACTGTTGAAAAAAGTAGAACCAAGAGATTTAATTCAGTTTGGAATGATACCGGTAATTATTAATCAAAATAGTATTTTAAAAATAACTAACTTAACTTCCTGTTGAAAAAGCTACACTCAGTGCTCAGATTTAAAAAATAATAGAAGAGGGACACTGTAAAATGAAAAAAAACCGGCTGCCCCCCCCTCATATAGGGCATATATAGAGCACTAGTATCACTGAAATAGATAGATTTTATAGAACTATTAAATTTTTATTCAACCATAAAGTATGTTTCAAATGAATTTTGATTTATTATTTTGATATGCCATGTTTTAAACTTTTACGTTTGAAAATAATGTGAATAACTATTTTTTAAGTGTTTTATATAAATAGTAAATTAATTTTTATGTTAACATATTAATTTTTAACAAGATACAGTTAATTATTCAGTCAATTTTTCTAATAAATTTAAAATATAAAAAAATTTTGGTTTTTCTAAAGTTAGGTTTTTTTCTATTTTCTATATACTGCATATTTTTCCATTTTAGTAATTGTATTTTGTGTTGCTCACTGTTAACCTGTAGTTTAATTGTATAGATTTTGCTGTCCTAAGTTCTTACTTTCAAATCATTCAGTAGAATTTGTCTAGTTTACAACAAAGTATTTTTTTGTATTTTATTTATATTTTAAACTATAATGGGTTTTTTTATAAAACAACTTAATTTTTAGGAAAGACACCTTGTAGCAACTTTTAAAATATATTTGATGTGTAATACTGTATTATTACACATGTTGAATTCAGTTAAGTTTGATTTGTAATATTTTATTGTTCTTTATGTTTACCTTTTATATTAAGCATTGTTGAGGTGAAAACAATTTTTTTATAAGTTAAACATATTTTATGTTTCTAAACTCTATTAGACAAATAACATTTTTAATTTGCACAATTTTAGTTTTGTAATACGTATTGTTTATGTTTTTGAATAGTATAAATTGCAATTCATTTTCATTATCAATTGATCGGATACAATGGATATAGATTGTGCAATGAGTCTTTGTTTAACTATAAATGTAAAACACCAACCTGATCAATGATCATCGTAATATTGATGTGTAATTTCATTGTTCTTTGTATGGAACTGATTAAATTTTGCATATTTTACTTATAATTTAAATTCATAAATTAACTAAATTAGTAAAAACTTTACTTTCATAATGACTTATAAAAAAATTAAAACTTATATGAATTTTTTTATTTCCCACTGTACTATAAGAAAGCAAATTAAAATAGTCTATTTTAAGCGATTCTTACGCGTACATTTGTGAATTTATCTAATGATTAAGTTTTAAGTAGTTTTTTTCATACAAACATTACAAGTAAATATGATAGGTGATTTCTAAATTTTGACCAAAAATTGAACTGTAAAAATACTCGTGAAAAAATTAAAAAATTTCACTTGTAAACGATTATTTTATGTTTAATATAAAAATAAATAATCATATATTTATGTTTGTAAATTTCACTAGGAATTTGTGGGAAGGTTTCCAGTGCTTGTACCATTTCATTCCTTAAATAGAAGTTTACTTGTTCGAATTCTCACCGAACCTAAAAATAGTACAGTGAAACAATTTAAGTTACTTTTTGGCCTGGATAAGGTTGAATTAACTTTCACGGATGATGCACTCAGAGCAATTGCCTCACAAGCATTAGAAAAGAAAACAGGAGCCAGAGGATTAAGAGCTATAGTGGTAATAATTTTTGACACACATTATTTTATTCATATTATTATATTGACTCCTAGTTAGGATTTGTAACTGTTTTAACACTGACTAAATACAATAAATCCTTTTTTTTTTTTTTTTTTGTTACTGTATACAAAATTGAATATAATTTCGAAATTGTTACAGGAATCCATTTTGTTAGACCCTATGTATGAAATACCAGGGTCAGATGTTGTTAGTGTACATGTCACTGAAGACGCAGTCAATGGAAAAATGAATCCGCATTGTATAAGAGGTCGCCCTATTGATGAGGGAGAAGCCAAAATGGATACAAGAGCTAAAGTTGAATAAATATATTATGATATTATTGGGAATATATGTGTTTAAAATTGTAATTTTGTATGAGCTGTTGTTTACATTTTACTACTGTTCTGAAACTAAAGTAACTTTTTTTTTTTAAGTTTGCCCATCATTAAATTATTATAATATATTAATTATTAAGTTTTAACTCATTACATGAATGTATATAGGCTTATAGCGTTGGAATATTTCTTTACACCACATTTTGTACATAATTTGTGATACTGTTTGGACATAGTATTATCAACTAATACCTACTATCATATATTGAATGATTGATATTATATTAGAAATTATAGTTATTACCAAAAGAAAAACTTTGTGTTTATTTGTATAAAGTTATTACTAATAAGATATTGAATAAGTAATAACTATACTCTTTTGTCTGTTTGGATTTTAATTAAACCGCTCAGTTGCCACATGTCACATTCATGTCCCGCCCCCCTACCTTGTTGACAGCGGTTTCCACTGGTGTTGGCGATGAGTGATAGGGGTTGATGATTTAATAATAATATATATATATATATATATATATATATATGTAAATTATATAATAACTTAAAGTTAAATGGTCTAACTTCTAAAAAAATTTTATTTTGAAATAACATTCAAAATTATTAAAAAATCCTCGCCATAAAAAAATTAAATAATGTTTATAAACAATAATTGTAAGTACCGATTATAAAAATTTTTAAATCCTTTGTAAAAACACATGTTGTAAAATTTGTGTCAATGTAAGACACCCAAAAATCTAAGTTTTTATCAATTATAAACTGTCAAATGATTCCAAATAGTTAAGACTATTTATATTTACTTATTATATTGTACACATATTGGAAATCTTTTTTGAAAATTTCATCTATTTTGCACAATGATTGCAACATTGGTATGGTAACTTTATCAATAGGTACTTTTTTTTAAGTTTTTGGAAACTACTTTGCAGGTATTCTCAAAATTTTTTAATAGAGATAAAATATCAGCAGCTTTAAAAAAATATTCTTTTTTATGCTTTCTTGTTCTTATTATATTATATCATTTTAGTGTCAAAAATAAACTTGTAAACCTTAGCATCACTGAAAATTACTGCCTTGCATTTTAAACCGAATCCTACATCCGTTTTTATTCTTTTAAGATAAGCTTTGACCGTCTCTGTATCCACTGCAAACTCCTACGCAAAACATGGCCAACTACATGGGTTTCTCTCCCATCGAACTTTGCTTCGTGACGCTCATTATACCTGCCTTCAAATAAGATACAACTTATTCTCACATAATAAATTTATTTAAACCTGAACTAAACTCCTCTTCCCTAAGTACCCATCACTACGTGGAAATTGATTGTGATTATGCTCACATAATTTTCAACTGCCTTTTTCTTATTTCTAGTAGAATTCTCTAGGCTATGTCTTTCCCAATTCTAAGTTTGGCCTTAACTCTTGCTCCACTCCTATCATTCATTCTATTCTATAATACGTCAACACTATTAACTTTCTAATTAAAAAAAAATTGTAATAACCCATAGCAGGCAAAACTACATGATTATTATACCACTATATTAGCTGACTTGCAGTAAATTCTTTGACAACGTTTTGGTGTAGGGTCACAGTTTCGGTTTTGTTGGATATTCGTGTTAAATTTGTAAGAAAATTATAATTCTGAGCACACTCAGTAATTTCAAACTCATCCGATAATTGCTCACATTAATTATTAAATGTTAAACTAAATTTTATAATAGTCAAGTGCAAAAGTTTAAATCAATATGTACTTATTGACCACGAATTCAGATATATCTTAACTTGTGTTACTGACCATATTTTACTAAAGTATAACTTATAGAAGATTGCTACTTTTTGGGTGCTTTGTATTTTGTGAAAGTTTCATTATTAATTTTAGAATTAAAATTACTGAGTTTGCTCAGAATCGTAAATTTTAATATTAACATAAAACTAGTGACCAAGTACAACTATCTACCCACCCGACCTTTCTGTCTTTTCTTTTAGATTCTGAGCATATTAAAAAATGTATTGTTTTTACAATGTTTTTTTTTCCTGTGAACACTACTGCGAGTAGAGGAAGTGCCCAATCTCAAAATGTCATAGCACTAAAAAGTTTGGAAAGTGGACTTGGATGGTAGTTAATTGAAGTTTTTTTAGTTATGGCACAAAAACCACTTGGCTAACTATTTAACAGTGTTTGCATTAATTAAAATTATTAGCACCATACTAATGATGTTTGAAGGTGTATCACTTATCGGACGTGTAACGATATATGGTTTTTGCGCGGTTTGTTTTACTGCTAATACATGTTATAAATTTGAACGTAAAAATGTCGTGGGTACTTTAAGTAGCATAGGTAGGTTAGGTTAGTTATTTTTACTTAATATTTCTGATATTTTTTGTTAAATTTGTTTTTTTTTCCAAAACATATAAATACATAACCGAGCTCTCTCAGAATCGTTAAAATGTACAAAATTCAAATTCATATTTTAATTGAATTTTTACATTTTACAAGACTGCATAATATTAATTATTTTATAAATAATATTATATTTTTTATTTATATATACCGAGTGGGCACCGTGTATTCACAACACCTATCAACATAGGTATGAATATTAATTATAACTCCTTAATTTTTTGGTAATTTAATTTTTGGTTTTGATATAAAACACATACCTACAAACAAAAATAATAAATAACAAACAAAAATAAACGCTAATAATTAGTTATATGTATATAAAAATGAAAGTAACGCATATAGACGATATATAGTACACTCTGTATCATAATAATTAATAAAAATAAAAAAAAAATTTTAAGTACCAAATTATAACTTATCAACATAACTTCTTAATTCTTGAGTACTTGTCAACAGAGTACAAGTGACAACCTATAGAATTTGATAATAACTTTCATAGTTCCGCAGATTGTAAAAAAAAATAAATCTATTTTGTCTGCTTTTTTTGTTAGTCTCGTGATAAGGGCCAATGAATAGTTAAAATTCAGCGATACAGCCGGGTATCGAATTTATTTACCAAAAAAAAAAAAACATTTCTATAAGTACCTGTAGTCTCTACTTGAGGATCGTTTCATTTTCAAATTTGACACGAAGTCGGGCGTTTCAGACATGTAAAGGATAACGGGACAAGCGTAATATCATATTATTAGTATATTACGTACTGCCGCCATGTCTCAGTTGGGTAAATTCGGATTGCTCGGTGGCAACTTTAAAAAACCTCCTCAGAGAAAAACCAGGTAGGTGTAAAACTGTCACAGTTTAACACTTATTGACTGTCATTGTTTATGCTTTAGATTGAATCGTTCGCAAGAAGAGTTAACTCCGATATCTTGGCGCGATTATTTTGACCACAAGCGTGTGGTCGAAGTCGATGGAAATAAGTTTACAACCTACTCGCTGGGTAATGTAGAGTCCGTGTTGATTGTTTTGCTTCACGGAGGAGGGTTTAACGCGCTCACTTGGTCTCTTTTTGCTGTAAGTGTTTCGCTGAGATATCACTATGTAGATGGTAACATTAATTTTGATTTTTGTATTAGTTTTTTAAAGAACTTTGTTGTAGATAAAACATGTTTTGTTTGCGTTGCATGAAGACACAATACTTTCTCGATTAAAATACTCCTACCTATGTAATGTTTGCATTTATTTTTTGGCCGTTTCATTGTTCAGTAACCAACTGCAATAAAATATCTAGGTAGCTTTACCTCTTTTGTTAATTTAATTTATATTTTATATTGTTAATAGTATGACTTTATTTAATATTATAACTAGTTTTTTAACACAACTTATCTCATCTTGTAACAAAAAACATAACTTTATGATTTCCCTCCATAATAATGTGTATATATTCATCTTGCTGGAATTTTTTTTTGGTAATACAATGATTGTGATTTAAAAACAAATTTCTATGTATTTTTAAACCGATTAAATTATTTATTTAAATTGCATTCGTATTTTGCTGATTATTTATACAAACGGTAAATACTAGGTAGAATAATATTTGCTGTTGTATAAACATAATTTTTAAACTTTATTGCATATTTCTTATTTTAGAAACACTTAGTGCAACAGTGCGAATGTCAAGTTTTAGCCATTGATCTTAGAGGACATGGGAATTCGTTCACTACAGATGATGACAATTTATCAATGGAAACATTTACTAAGTATAATATTGATAATAATTTGTTTTGAACTTAATATTTATACTAAACTAAAATGCTTTTCAGTGATGTAATAAGCTTATTACAAAAATCATATCCAGACAAAATGCCATCTCTAGTACTAATGGGCCATAGTCTTGGAGGTGCAGTTGCTGTAAATATTGCTTCGATAGTCGAATCAGATTTACCAATTATTGGTTTGGTCGTCATTGATGTAGTTGAAGGTTCAGCTATGGAATCTTTAGCTAGTATGCAGAGTTTTTTGAGAAGTCGTCCTAAATCTTTTAAAAGTTTAAAGGATGCTATTTCTTGGGGGTATGCTATTTGTTGTACCTATACAATTATTTCAATTGCTAATTTTTTATTGAGCTTTTTATATTTTCAAATTTATAAATATGAATAATGAATAACAATTTTGAACTTATTTATCTAAACAACTTCTATTTCAACAGCAATTGATCCTATTGCTTTAATATTTTAAATACTTATCTTCTTTGCTGGCAAGACTATTCCATGAGAGTTTTGGGCGCCACCATAATTTCACACTATCTGTCCTTAATATGTGTTATATCCTTCCAGTATTTAATAACCATCCTTAACAGGTCTTTACTCCATCCAGCCATATTTTTTTAGGTCGGCCTTGGTATCTCTTCCCTTGAGATACCCATTCAAGACTGCTCTTAATGGTTCATTTTCTTTTTGACGCATGATATGTCCAAGCCATTGTATCCTCTGATCTTTGATAAAGTTAGTTATTGTTCCCATTTATAACATATCCAGTCATTTATCTGATGTATCTCTTTTGTCCATCGTCTGTGAGAATCTAATATTGGTCCACAAATTTTTCACCACACTTCATTTAAAACGTTCTCAGCTCTTTTTCCATTGTGGTAGTTGTTCATGTCTCACATCCGTACGTAAGCCTTATTATAGCTACATAAAGTCTGGCTTTTGTTCTTCTTGACAACATCTTAAAGTTGAAGAATTTGAAAAGAGCATAAAAAGTATTTTCAGCTTTGTTCAAGCAAATGTTAATTTCTTTTAACCATTCATTTTTGGTGTTCATAGTTGCACTTGAATACTTGAAATCATCTACCTTTTTTGTAAGCTAGTCTTTTGCTATCCGCTAGGTCCACCTACTATTTATAAGTTACATTACCTTGGTTTTGATTGCATTTATCTGTAGCCCAATCTTATTCGTTTTTATTTCTAAGTACTCTTGTCGCGTTACCTATATTCTCCAATAATGTCTATATCATCTGCAAAACCGAGTACCCTTTCTGTTCTGTTATTAATCAACATGCCCCTCCCTCAGTACGCTTTAATTCTTTTATTACTTTTTCTAAAGCTACGTTAAACAGGATTGGGGAATCTGTTTCTAAACCATAAAACATGGTTGGTCTCAATGCACTTCTGTAAAACTTACCTTTCAGTCTCATTGTAGTTATCTTATCTTATAATAAATTTAACACTTTTCTCCATTTCGTTCAATCGTACTTAATCCTATGTTTTACACCCACCTCAAAAATCTGTCCCTTTTTCTGAATGGTTAAAATAAAATTAAAAAAAGTTTTAGTATCATATCATTAACATTACATCTGACATTACATAAAACGTATTTTTTTAAAGTATTCATTTTGCCACAATTTAAAAAAATTAAATTTTGTTTTTTTTTTTAAACTGGATATTTTATGGTCTTGCAACAGTTCTTAGTTTTTGTTTTGTCTATATGTGGTATATTGCTGCTGTTGATGTTTTACAAGTTATAAAAAACCTGTATCATTTGATTATTAATATGAATTATGAGCTGAAAGTAACAGCTGTAATGTTAAATACATTAATAATTTGTATGAATATATTTTTAGAATGGGAAACGGACATATAAAAAATCAAGAATCAGCCAGGGTTTCCATTCCAGGACAAATTAAAAAGTAAGTTACTGATATGGTTATACTTTGTTAAATGTATTGATTATTTATGTTATTGTTTTAGTGTGTTAACTGGTAAACTTGCTACAGATGAACTTGAAGAACCTATAATTATTGATGCACCTGAAGAGACTGAAACAACTAAACCATCCCAACTCTCATCAATAGATTCCATTAAAGAAGACGAGGAGTGTGGTCCACCTTCACTTTCTGTTAGAAAAATCCTTTTTACCAAAAAAATTTTCACTATAAATGACTAATGTATATCCTTGTATTTTAGAGTGAAAAAGTAATTGGTAATTATACATGGCGAATAGATTTATGTAAAACAGAAAAACATTGGCCTGGCTGGTTCCAAGGACTTTCCAAAAAATTCTTATCCATTCATGCACAAAAACTTTTATTACTTGCCAATATTGATCGTATGGATAAAGATTTAACAGTTGGCCAAATGCAAGGTACTCTAAATTAATATTTATTTTATTTAAAAATATTTATTATTATTTTTATTATTTTACCTATAATTTAACTGCTCAGTAAAATAGTAAACGTGCTCTTAAAAATAAGAAATGTACAAAAATAAAACCATAAAATTGTGGTATTTTAGTTCTTATTAAAGAATTTCTGAAAATAAAAAAAAAATAAAATGATTATTATTCCACAAAAAAAAAAAAAAATATTTTCTATTAAATATTTAAACAATTTTATTTCTTTTTTCTCTTTATGAACTTATTGTTCATAGTAATAAGTTAAATTGGATATGTATTGTCTAAACACAAGTGTTTCTTAATTGAGAAGGGCATCTTTTTATTGTTTTCAGAGTTACATTAAATTCAACAAAGAAAAAAAAAAAGACAGTTATGATAATTATGGATTAATGTTATGGAGTATAAGTTGTTGTAGAGGGTTGGTTACTGTTTTGAGAATAATATATTAACCAGACGTTAGTCGAGTTTGAGTTAACTACACCGTAAGTGGCATGTGATTTTTTCGACCACATTAGAATCCACAATAATAATTTACAGCATTATAAGTTACGTCATGTTAGTTAAAAGACCGCAACCATTAATTCCATCTGAGAGCAATAAATTCATTTCAGTTTAATCTATAATTTAGTGACTATAAACATGTTTAAAAATTATTATTTTTTATGAACTATTTAAAAAAAGTGCAGTAATTTTGACCATAGTGCGGCTAACAACGGGTTAAGTGTAAAAGACTAAATTTAGTAAATTACATTCAGTATACAAACAAAAATAATTTGTTTCTTACAAATTTAATGAGTTAAAAAATGCATTTTAATTTCTATAAAATATATTAATTAGTTTATGTTTTGTTTAATACAAGTTGATACTTAAGGAGTTTTTACAGTTAACACCTAGACAAATGAACTAAAACACGAAAACTGTTGTGCGTTGATGCAAAGTCTGACTTTGATTCTGAATACAATTTGAATTTTTTAGGGATTAAGGTTAAATATAGCCGCAATGACATCATAATTCTTTGGCATACCCCTCCACAATGACAATTTAATTTTCGTCTAAAGACACAAAAGCAAGATAAAATCGCAAGAGTTTAAGTGGTCCAATTACAAATATAAACAAATGCTTAAATTGGGTAAAATGTCTTCTACATAATTGATCAAAAATATTATTCGTCATATTTGAAAACTTTGGAAAATATCTTTTCCAAATTTTTAGTACTTAATTACATCCTGTAAATTGATTCTAATTATGAATTGTTCAATCAATCCCCAAGAAATACACATTGAAAAATTAAAAACTTTTTCAGAATCAAAATAAGTATTTTTATCAATGTATTTTTGTCTTCCAAGTTTTAATCAATTTATTTAAATGTGGGGCTAGGTATTGAATACCTAAAAAAAGAAATGTTACAACTGCATTAAAAAAAAAATTACGATGAAGTATGAACTGTTAAAACCTATCCGACACACAATTTTATATCATTACACTTGCAAGTTCATAATTGGAAAATATTTTTAACATATATATTGAATTTTGTTTTTTTGGAAAAATAATTTATATTTTAAGAAGTATCTGAAAATTATTTAATTTTGTTTTAATAATTAGGTAAATTCGAAATGCAAATATTAACCAGAGTTGGACATGCTGTACAAGAAGACGATCCAGACAAAGTTGCTAGTATATTGTCAAATTTTTTGGTTAGAAATAAATTTGCAAAACCTACTGGGGAATTTGTTCGGTATGTATAAACACGTTTATTTTATTTTAAAATACATTTTGGTTGATGTGATACTTAAAATATACTTAAAAATTGAACAGACTCTTGGTTAATATAGTTTTAACTTAAATTTATTGGTATATTATAATTGTGAGTAATTTTAAATTTATAACAATTTATAACAATTAATAACAATTCTGAGTGAGCTCAGTTAATCTATAACAATTGTGTCGTAACAATATAATTTATTATTTGTCTTTTATTTGGCGCTAGAATTAAAAGGAGTGATAAAAGTTTAAAACTGTCATAACTCATAATTGTTTAGAGTATAATTTTATCAGCATGAGAGCATGAGTTGGGAACTGCGGAACCTAAAAGTATGAAATTTGGTCTGTAGTTTTGTTTAGACATAAAGAGACCAACTAAGGAGTGGTTTTTAAAAATTTATTCCCTGAAGGGGATTAAAGGCTGGAATAAGAATAGAAAATTAATTAAAATACATTTAAAATATCAAAAATAGCAAGTATTAAAATGTAAATCACATATGGCTAAATTGTGACACAAGGGTATTAAAAGTTACTACCTATAATTAATAAACAATACACGGGCAATGCTGGGTCGGGACAGCTAGTGATGGATAAAAGAAAGTTATTTTTGTTTTTTTATCATTTGGTTATACTATATTATTTAGTCGTAATACAATATTATGATTAGTTAAAATTGTTTTGTTGCAGACTTCTTCCTGGTTGTTGATGAAATAAAAAGATCAATGAGGACATCAAATTATTGAGATGGAATAATATTGACAGTCTAATTTTAGAGTTAAAACATATTTATATTCAAAATTAACACTTAAAACTGTAAAAAAAAATAATAAAATACACATGTACTTAGAAACAATGTTAAAGAAGGTACAACAAATATGTAAGAACTTAGCTTATACTTAAACTATGTATTTAACAAATAATTATTGAAGTTATACTAAAACAACTTGCGTTTGTAATAAATAGGTTTTATGCTGTATTTTTTTTATACATATTAATATTATAAGTTAGTAAAAAGTAAAACTATTTGTGTTAATTTTGTTTTCAAATGTTTAAGTTACACTTTTGATAAACTAAATTAAGAAGACAATTTTTTTGTAAAATTACTATAAATATAAGGTGATTAAAAAACAATCCAGTTACATAATTTATAATTACAGGGACACAAATTAACACAAATATTAATAATATTTAATATAAATAAAATTAATTAATTAGGAGTTTTAATTTCATGTTTTAAACAGATTTTGAATGCATCCCATCCTTCATTTTTTGTGTAAGACTAAAAAAAAAAAAAATAACCGATTATTAGTTATTACACAAAAACATACTTTTCTATAAAACTTGGTTGGATATTACCTCTGTCATAATTATTTAGTAATGTTAAATATTTTATTTTTATTATACATGAATCGTACTACATATATGTATACATACTATAAATAATATTTTAATCCATATAGTTTCTATAAATTTATAAAAAGTAATGTATATTTATAATTACTATCATGTTAGTCATAAGGTAATTTACAAATTTATTATTTTTTTATACGAACTCAAACTGGCCAAGGGCACCCTAATGCATATTTCATTATTTTTATTTAATAACACTATTTGGTTATTGGATTTAAACTGGTGTTACTTTATTTGATTGATTAGTGTCAACAAAAAGATAACATTTAGTTTCCAAACTATACTGATTATATGTCGGGAATTTTTACCTAGCAAAATAATTTTTCTTTTTAATTTAGATTTTTTTAATAAGGCAAATGAAAAAGGTTTTATGTATGAGTAAGTTGCACTTCCTAAGTATCAGTTGTTAGGCTATAAAGAATGTTGAAAATTTAAAGTTGAATAAACATTCAAGACATAAAAATGAGTAATGGTCAAATTAGCAAACATTTCAGTACACCAAGCAAAAGATAAATTTTATCTCATATGATTTTTATTTTATCAACTCTAAAAAAAAATACCTTGAATCCTCTATTAAGCCGGTCCTTCATGATAGCAATAAACTCTCTATAACTTAATTGTCCATCACCGTCTTCATCAAATATGGAAAACACAGTATGCACAAGATGTTTGCTCAAACTAGTTCCTGTACATATTTTAACAGCTCTGTGAAATTCATCTGAAAAGTTAATCAAAGTGTAAGCTAAAAAACTTAAACGTAGATGGCTATTTTAAGTCTTTAACTTTTTCTTTTCGCATGATACAGTTAGATAAAGTAAAAATTGATTAAAAAAAAAATAAACACTGTCCTTCTCTAGTATCTATTAGCTTCCATACCGTATAGTTCCCTCGCTAAACAGATACTATTGGATTACCGATAACGAGCAAAACAAGTTTGTATGATTTTGTAAGAAATAAACAATGTTAATGGTAATTTAATACTGACCACTCAGAATAGTTCCCCTTACATAGACAATTTCAAGTCTGTATGATATTTAAAAATACAGGTAAATATTTATAAGCTTGTATCATAGTTGGAAAAATTAGTAGTAGTTCTGGGAGGGTTTTGTTTTGAGAATAGTAGTAAACGTTTATAATACATTTGAAACTTATGATTAATCATTGATGACAAGAATAACAATTTCTAGCAAGCTGAGCAAGTCAAATGCTCAAAATATTAAAAACATTTAAAGTTCTATATTTCGCTCAAAAATGGTCAAAATAGTTTGAAATAAGAAAAATGTTTGTATTTCAACAGCCCTAATTATGTTTTAAAGTATCAATTAATTGTTCTTTTGGAATAACAATTTTGCCAAAAACAGAAGGAAAATAATAAATGTCTACAAATAAGAATAATTGTAAAAATAAATAATCAATAAGTATAAAACATAATAATTGTTGTACGTAGTTAAGTTTTGAGTTTTTAAACTGAAAATCAAAGGTTTTTATGAAACAAAACTCTATATTTTAACTATCTTTATTTTTTCAAAAATTGTCAGTATAATTTTAAATCGTTATGGCAAATGCATTGTAATTTTTCTTATTATACGGAAACATTTCAAGTAAATTGATTTTGTTAGTAAAGTGTTTTACAATTATTAAGTGATTATGAAAATCATTTAAAAATGTGAGAAATTTTACTACCCATAATAGTTTTCACATAAAAAGAACAAATCAACACATCTTTCACTTAAACTCTGAATATTAAAAAAGTAAATTATGTGCAAGACCTGTATAATTAAGCCATGCCACAGAAAAATGTGGCATATTATTGTAAAAAATTTACTTGTTTTGTGGTTAGGTGAGTTATTCCATTTATTGATAGGTATATATAAAGGTTGCACTTATTTTGTGCATCCACAAACAAACACATGTTGTATTTTACCTCAATCATTATATGTATTTAAACTATCAATTCAGTGAAGCCTGCACATTTTGTATGATTTAGTGTTAAATCCATGTACAAAATGGTTTGAAGGGAACCTGTTTTTTTTTTTTTACAATCAGTTAATTTTTGTAGGAAGGAACTTATGAATTTGAATAATTTCTTGTTTTCAACTACATATTATATATTTAACTTTATAAATACGCTTTTGTCTTTAAATTCTGTGGTGAATTAACAAAATGTTTTTTTTTACAATAATACCAATAAAATATGTTATCAATAAAACAGATGTAAAAGTAATACTCAAAATGATAATTTTTAAAATAATAAATTGTACATTCATTATTTTTAAAAACCTAATATATCAAAGAAATTGCCAAATTTTGTAAAGGTAATATTATGTTCTTCATGATTTGTGATAACCACTGGCTACTGTACAGTGTATTTATACATTTAAGTATGTCTTTAGTAATATTTATAATCTACGTAGATGATTGGGGACTTTGACTTTTTTCTGTCTATCACACACAAATCATAGGAACTTAGATATTTGTCTTTTTAAATTTACCGATTGACCTAATGATACAATAAGGATTCTGAAACCTGATTTGAGTAAATCATGAAGTCTACCTGAAAACTACTTTCCCATATTTTTTATTGAATTTCCTTAAATTATACAAACAAAATTTGAAAAAATAAAAACAAAAATGTTGGAAAGAAGTTTTTGAGTAAACTTCATAGCAAATTCAAATTGGTTTTCAAAACCTTATTGCGTTATTAAATCAACCTGTACGTGTATACAATCTATACATCAATCTTGGCAATAGGAACGTTAAAATTCCTATGATTTGTGTGTGATGGACGGAGAAAAAAAATCACTGTCACCAATTCCTTAAATACAAATTGTATCATTCAAGATATTATTTTTAAAATCTACAAGTATTATTTTTATATTGTTACCTTTCGATATGGGGTGGTCAGCAAGTGTATACATTCTCATAGCAATAGTAAAATCTTCTAAATTATTTAAAAACTGACAAAACACTTTAAATTCATTAAATGAAATTCCAGGTGGCAAGCTTTTATCCATTTTGATTCTCTCCAGTAATCGATCCAAGTACATGTCACATCTAATACAATAAATGTATTTGTAAATTATAAACTTAAAAAAATTATGATAGTGTGTAGTTCAAGTAATTTACAGATTTGTATCCAAATGTGTATATCTTAATAATATTTTGGCAAAATCTATTTCGCTGATAGTGTCTCCACCTTTGGCGAATTGTTGAAACTCCATTTCAAGCACTTCTGTCTGCAGATTTTCCATAAAACTAAAAAACAAAAGTCGATCAATTTATGTGATGAGAAATTTTGACAGATTTAACTGCATCATAGCATAGATGCAATTATTATGGCTTCACTTCAATCATTATTATACGTGTTAATTTTTTAGTGGTCCATTTCAGTTATTGGACCAAACAGGCACTTTTTGTCTAAAAGGTATTTAGAATTCTATGGTTTCTGAAGGTGAAACCATAGAATAGATGAAATAGATTTAATCTATTCTGTGGTGAAACAGTATTTTAAAATTTAAAAATAAACGTTATTTATGAATGGTAAAGTAGATTATTTGATGGAATTATTGAATCATAGACGCCACAAATTAATTTCGATTACGATTGTAGAACATTTGCATACTCCAAATCTTTAGTAGGGGCGCCAAATCAACCCTAGCCTACTGACGACCAACTCCTTTTAATCAGGTCCTGAATATATCATAACATGTTTATAAATTACTTATAAAAAAAACACGTGCTGATTGTGCATTGGCTACAAATTACAATACAGTATAAACCTACATGAAAATAATGAACAGTAGCTGCCAAATTCAAAGTAAAGTTTTAAAACATAGAATTAAAAAAAAAAAATTGTATTGTACTCGAAGAAAGTAATATGAGCAACAGAAGACGCTTTTCTCCAAAATGTCAAAAACATTAAATAGTTTCTAACTAATCACAATCATTAAAAATAAAAATGCCCCGGAATAAACATTTTAAAATGCACTTATCATACTATACATATTATTTTACAAATAACAACTGAAATATGCACAAAACACAATATTAGGTTATAATTACTTTCTGAAGTCTTCATATAGTAAGACATTGTCTCCTTTTTTGCCAAAAAAATGAACAATTAATGTAGTGTCGACCAAATGCTTTTTCTGTAAACCTTGAGCATCGTCCACAAAATCATCAACACATATTTTATTAGAGTCCATTTTATCCTCTTCTACTCCATGTTTATCTTTCCAGGACTGACTGAAGATTTTTTCCATCTAAAAAGAAATATTATCCAAAGGTTAGATATTGTGTAAGAAGTTGCAAAGTAAATGTATTTTTTTTTTCTATTAAAAATGTCCATGAGTTTAAATAAAAGCACGGCACACAAACATAAATACGTATGTACAATATACATTGATTGTTCTAAAATACTATTGGAGGAGTACAAAGCAAAGCAATTAAGGACATAAATAAAAATTAAAAAAATAACCGACCAAATCATCAGTGGTGCGACAGATGATACTTGAATCTTCAACTGGCTTCGCATAAATGATTGAGGCTTGTTTCATAGGTAATTGGGACAACTGTAATATTACATTTATATAGTGAAACCTTCTAGAGCTGTTTTTAAGTACTTACTATATAATAATATTAAGTACTTAATAATTCTGTCACCTTATCAAAAAATGGTTATTAGATACTTATTATTAATTTGCATCTTGGATAATAGGGCAGATATTATGTTACACAAACATAAAGTTCACAGGCACTTTTGACTAGATAGTTCATAAATTCATTGAATGAAGATACCTTACTCTTAAGACATATCACAAAAGAATTACACATACCAGCTACTTACACGTAATTTTATAAATTTATAACCCGTAAAAAATTAGGCGTAGCATGCTGCAGTGTTGAATTCGGACATTTTTTCCAGGGGGTGTGGTTCTAATGGGGGGTAAAACTATACAAAACAATAATAAACATTAATATTTAGAGTTTATTTGATATTATAATTATCATTATGTATAAAGATACTTGGTATAATATAAAACAATTATTATCATTTAACAAATAAAATAAATGTAGGTAGGTAGGTAGTTAGGTAGTCAAACAAATCTTACACGGGTTTGAATTTTACTGGTAAACAATTAATAATAATTCAAATCATTGAAAAAATTGCATTACTCGTTAACTATACTATTTAGCATCTTTATTTTAATGATACGCCATGATTTCCAAAAGATTTGAAGCATATCCGAAGTCACCACTGCTATGAAATCAACAAACAGCCAACCAATTTTTGTATACACATAGGAATGCATATTGCCATATACATTATACACTTTACACATATTACCTATGAGCCTGTAATGTGTATAGTTATTGTTTAATACATCATGAATATATTATTATAAAATTAGGGACGTTTAATTGAAATTAGCGTTACAGAAACTTTTGTTAAGATCAAGGTAGGAGTTGCAGAAACAGAACCAATACAAGTAAAATCTGGTCTAAGACAGGGAGACTCCATATCATAAATTCTGTTTAACCTAATTCTAGAGAAAGTAGTAAGAGAAATGAACATACAACCACTAGAAGGTTTTAAACTACAGGAGTCGGATGTAGCTCTGTTGGCGTATGCGGACGATGTGGTACTAATGAGCAATTGACATAATAATCTGAAATCAATGTTTAGCCGAATAGAAGAAATTGCTAAGAAAGTAGAACTACAGGTAAATGAAGGTAAAACTGAATACATGGTCATGAGAAGAACAGATAACAGTGCTATATTCCCGCACATGAAAGTTGGTAGGTATGAGTTCAGTAGAGCCAAACAAATTAAGTACCTAGGTTCAATAGTAACAGAAAAAAAAGAAACTGACCAAAAAGTTGCGGCAAGAATTGTATCAGGAAATAAATGCTTTTATGGACTCTCAAAAATACTAGGATCACGATCCTTGTCGTTAGAAATTAAAAAACAGTTATATACAACCTTAATACGCCCAGTGGTCACTTATGGGGCGGAGACCTGGACATTAAGAAAGAATGAGGAAAGAAAACTTATGATTTTTGAAAGGAAAATTCTAAGGAAAATTTTTGGACCAGTGAAATACAGAGAAACGGGTGAGTGGAGAATAAGAAAAAATAATAAATTGGAAAGCCTATTTAAAAAAGAAAACATAGTAAATACAATTAGAAACCGAAGACTTCAGTGGGCCGGTCATGCTAGACAAAACCAGAACAACATAATAAGGATGACTATGGACGAGAACCCAGTTGGTAAAAGACTACGAGGGAGACCTCGATTAAGGTGGGAAGACATGATAAAAAAAAGACGTGTTGGCACTGAATGGTGGACGGGATTGGAAAGCACGAGCTTTGGATAGAGAACGTTGGAGAATCGGATGTGTGACGGGATGGTCTTAATGGCCGACAAACCCCAAAGAAGAAGAAGAAGAAGAAGAATTAATTACTATTACAAATATACTAAGGTGTTGTATTGGGTGTTAAGATTGAAAATGGATTAACTTTAGAAAAATAATGAAAAATAATTTCCCCATAAATATAATACAATACCATACATAAATCTTTAATTTGCGGTACTACCCTATTATCCATACCTTATATATCCATACCTACTTCAAAAAAGTAACACAATTAAATATCTATAAACTTTAAACAACTCACTCACTATTTTTTTAGCCTGTTTACTAAGATCTATTCTGAAGGATGGTTTTCCAGCTAGTAGCCGTGTTATCTGATAAAACATAAAATAAATAAAAAAATATAATAAAGTAAAAAAAAAAAATAATTAAAAGGTGATCTAAAAATATTGACAAAAAAAATTTAGAAAATTTAGTCAGTGATTAAAAATAAAAAAAAGTAAAATATCAAAAACTTGACTTAATTTTTATTACATGACTGAACGCAAAATTATGAAAATACTTAATTATTAAAATATTGTAATGTTTCAACCCGATAAATAAATATGGAAACACTTGGCTTGTGCTTATGCAGTTATACGTAGAAAATCTAAAGAATATCAATTTAAGTCAAGTGAACTACTGTATAATACATTATGTGGTTAAATGTAAAGGAACTAAAATAAAAATTATATTAAATTAAGATATTGTACTCATATAAATAATATGCTAAGGTACAAACAAATATAAATAACTTTGAAAAAGACAATACATTATACAAATAATAATAACAATAAAAATGATACATAATATACATGCAATACTAGGTACCAACTATAATATCAACATTAAATTAAATGTCCACCAGGAACAAGGAAAGAGTCGCACTAGAAAAAAAAAATCAAGTGACAAAAACATGCGGGATTGTACCAGTGTGAAAAAGTACAGTAAGACACTGATTACTCAGAACAAAATTTACAATTAAATTTATGATGTTAATATAATTAATATTTACTATAAACATGTACCCATATCTCAATAATCAGAATGGTAATCATAAATGGTTTGCATAGAAAGAAATTGTGCTGCCATAAAAGTATGAACAAAATTTGATGTTATGTATTGTTATTACTATCAAAATATATACAATAAATTGGTCTCAGGTCATACAAAAATAAACTAAATAATAATTATGAATTTTTGTTTTTTATTCACATATCAGCAGATTTAGAGGACATCTTAGCGAAATTTTTTTTAAAAAGGGCACATTTTTACAACTAAATGAAAAAAAAGTATAGCATCATTCTATTGTGCAAGTACTTTGTAGAAACAGAAGTATGAAGTATGTCAAATTTTCAAGTAGATCATAGGTTTGATGCTCATTTAAATTTGTAATTATTGGATTGCATATAAAAATTAAAGAGAGCTAAGCAAGTCAAAAATACTAAATAAGTTGTAAACTTAAAAGTTATACATTTGGCTCTAATTTTTTGAAACTTTTATGACATTTTAAATTTATACAATACTACAATGTGGAAAGTTTCAATAAATTTTAATGATTTTTAGAAGAGTTATCGCCAACAACAAGTACAGAATAATAATGCAATGAATACGGGTGAAAAAAGTAAATATATTAATTGATTAACTACATTTTTTAACAGTGTATAGAACAATCATGTTTTAAAGCTTGTGTAAAACACCTATATGATAACAAAAACTTTAAAGTTTTAAATTAGGCTCAAAACCGATCAAATCTGTCTGAAATTTTCATAATGTTTAAATTAATTAAAAAACAAATTTTGTTCTAATAACGAGTGAAAATTTTTCTAAATTTGAACTGTTGGAAGCATTGGAGTACTTACATAGTTGATTGATTTCATCCATTTTTTGAGTAGTTTTTTTTACTGAAATTTTGGAAATTTCAAAAAATCAATCTCGCAAAGCTCCATAGAAACAAAAAAAGCTACGAGAATGTGGGTATGAGTATAAATATTAGAACATTTTTAAAGAAGTAATTGTGGTTTAAGAAAGAATATCAAAAAATAAAATAGAACACAATGTGATGATGATGATGTCATCATGTTAAAATCATACTTTCTTTACTGCACTTTGGATCTAATAAACGAACATCTTTGTAAAATCAATACATTCTTCACTAAGCTCAGAATCAAGATTCTCATATTTTTTCATGGAAACCCTCTATCTACTGCTTTGTTTTCAATGTATGTTTCATAATCAAGCGAGCATTATCTTATATTTAAAAGTTGTATTGAAATTTTGTATAAATGTAATCAATGTATTACTGTACTATAGAAAATAAATATCATAGTATTCAAAGTACAACTTCAGATAGTACTAAGAAGTACTAACTATGTACATTAAAATAGTTAAAATCAGGACTTGTAATTTTATCTGAACAAATAGCGCATGAATATTGAGTATGCATGCAGATTAAAAAAAAAATTACTAATGGTAGTGTTTGAACTCTCAAAAATGATTTATTTTTATTTATTTCTTGAATTTTTAATAAAAGTATTCATAATTTTTGTTAAATTAATGTAAAAACAACGGATATAAATACACATTTTACTTATTCTTCAATAGACATCAAATTTAATCATTTAGAATAAATAATAAAACAGAAATTTTTGATTCCACTTGAAAAATTGATTAAAAAAAAAAAAAAAAAATTATAAATATAATATAGCTTACAAGCCCTGGTAACAATAGTTATAACTTATAAAGTGATAAAATTGTATAAATAACTCTTACCACCAGAAATTCATTTTTGTCTACTCTATGATTACCATCAGTATCAAACATATTAAATGCTATACGAAATCCACTTTGTGGTTCTGCAATAAATTAGAGTTATTGTTGTTCATCGACAAAATGAGATGCAATAAAATTATTTTGTTTACTCACTAGTTAACACGGATAGTAAAAATAAGTATTCTGTATAAGATATGATTCCTTTGTCTCTAAGGGTACGGAAAAGTTGAGAAGATCCTTTTTTTAATCCAGGCACTTTGTCACGAACTTTTTCCAAATCCTTTTCTGTCATCACGTGTCTTTGTAGTCGAGCTAAGAGATAAGAACACACTATTTATTTAGATAAGTTGGATAAATGAAGTGTTTCTAAATAATAAAAAGACAAGAAAGTTAATAAAAATGAGTATTAATTAATTTCATGTATTATTTTTACATTTTGCTAGAAATTTATTGAAACAACTTATGCTAGTTAATACTAAAATTGATGTACTTATTTGAAACATTAACTTTAAAATATGACAATCAAAATTTAAGATTCATAAACTTTAATTTTTTAAAAACATCACTAGAAATATGAATTTACAATAATATTTTAAATACAGCACAATCTCGTTTATTTAGTAGATACCTAAATTAATCCCAAAATATTTACAAACACATTTTGTCGGAGGCCTGGCAAAATTGCAAAGAGCAGAGGAGGATGCAGTGAAATGGATGGATAATCTGAAGTTAAGACTGTAAGCTAGCACTTCAAAAGTTACCAATGTTGCCTGTATACCATTAGCTATAATTCTACAAAGTCATAGTATTAGTTTGTTTACTATACAATCTTATAGTTTATAGTTTATTAATATCTTGATCATTCTATTCTATTGTAATTGTACTTTATTTTTATTTTATTTTTATAATCTGATAATGTCATATGCAAAATAATAAAAAATAAATTATACATTATTTACAGGTAAATACTATACCACAGGTCTGCTTTTTTAAAACCACCACAAAAACAAGTTAAATTACCTTTAGACACAATATATTTTATACCTCGTGGCTGCTCGTCAACAAATGATTCCAAAAAATCTTGAGGAGTCATGTACAACTGTCCATTGTATTCAACTGATGCAAATTTAATAAAACGTTTTTCACGCGATGTTAAATGTAAACCGCTTAAATACTCATCATCTTCCACCTAAAATTATAAATAAATTGCGTTATTATCAAACACAATTTGAAAATCTTTTATTATGTTGTAATATGTTATTTTGTAGATACATTTAAAACTATAAAATATGTCAGGTTTGCCTTGGGGTAAACTGAGTCAGGAAATTTAATCATTGAACAGTCCCGCCAAAGTACATTGTACAAGTTCTTTGACTGCTTTGTGGGTGGTTATTGAGCCAAATTGCAAAATAACAGCAGCCAATTTTATGTAGGTAATAATACATTTCCGTGTTTTTCGTTTAGGTTAAAAAACTTCATTGAAGTCTTCTAAGCTGGCTGCTCTGCTGCAGATTCACAACTGATTTATGGGAAATTATTCATTTAAATTATAACTTGTGTATACAATGCGTACACGTATAAGTAAATTAAATTAAAAACATTGTATTTAGTAGGTATACGCTATACAGTTTTCAATTGATTGGAATTACCACTATACACTTTATTAAAGAATAAATAATTGAAATGACATACATATTATAATGCAAGTTTAACTGGAATGATATAGTATGTGGATATAGTTCATTTTGATTGTTTGCACTTAAGTCTCTGAATGAAGTGAAGCTAATAAACCTGATATGAAAATTTCCTATTCTATTTTAAGGGCATTAATTTTTTTATAAACATTTTTATGCGTAATTTGTACTGTTTGATTAAAAAAAAAAAAAAATATTTTATCAAACCATGGAGAGCAAATTATATTATTTATTTTTGGAACGAATCAATACAAATTATGAAAGTTTCCTACTCAAATAATTCAAACGTTCATCTATACGTTCACGCTATTATATATATTTTATATGATTAAAAAATTTGAGATTTTTTTTAGGTTTGGAAATTTTTTTTTATGGTGTTCCGATTCCGGTATCTATAATGAATATAATTTATCATAAAATACTTTCGGGGGCTAAGCCCTCTTAGTTAGTCCTCACCATTTAATTGAGCCTATGAATACAGAAAACATAAATGGTACTTTAAAAAGATATAAAAACAATTATTCCTAATCGGGTGAGTAGTTTGGAGCAGGGACTATTTGCTTTAATATAGGTCAAAACTTTGGGTAGGTCACTGGTTTGAAAGAGTTACACAAAGATCGGAGCATTCCTACCCCGAAAAAGTGATCACAGGGCAAAAAAAAACATTATTGTAAAATCAATACTTAATTCCTCGCTGTGTACAGAATCTAATCTTTGGAACATGTACAAATTTTTTTGCTATATGCATATAAAAAAAAAAAAAAAAACAAACGAAGAATAAGTTTAGGTACATACATCAAAAGATTTGGTGAGATAAATAAAGAAAAATCTGAAACATAATAATTTACAGTAATACATAAGAACCTACACAATACACATAATAATTCAACCATTTACAAACCAAAACGAATAATATCAGCTACTTAAGTAACGTACATTTATTATTCGGAGAAAATCTGTCTATTTTTAAAATTAAGCGTCAATAATTAGTATTAAATGTATAAACAAAACAAATTGATTTCTTCATTCTCATACATCAGATGTTAGTTCCCACACAAGAGTGTGATTCAAATCGTTTGTCATCAAAGGCATCAAACATGCGGACAACTAGGTTAACAACTTTTTTGAAAAAAAAAAAAACCCACGAATTTGCTTTCGTTTTTCAACACTAATAAGTATAAGAAGTCCCCCATAAAAAAAAAAAAAATAACGACTTCATGCAGACAAGAATAATAATAAGGGTGTATAAATAATTAACAAAATACCATTGAAATCAAATTGTTTTACCCTTTTATAACAAAAATGTCGCTTGGCGATTGATCACACCATTAATCATTGTCACACTGTACTGAAGTTTCACACGACTATGATCTTAAAAAGAAATCTAACAGGCTATAATCATTATTATCGTGTAGACATCAGGTCGGACTAATGTGGGCCACAATTACAAAGGGGTAATTTAAATACTCAAAGAGCCAAGGCAGCCAAGCAATAAAAATTATAATTTCAAAATAGTGAATGCGAGTACCTTTATAATTAAGTACCTTTATGATCTCACGAATTTGAAGATACTTGAAGATAAACACGAAATTCTTGCACCAGCCTAAGGAAATAAAATTGGTAGAATGTTTTTAAAGCACGTCGTATTAAGTACCTAACCGTTTGCTGTTACGTGGAGAAGTTTTACATTTAAAATACTCGAGATTTTTATATCATTACGCATTTTTTTTACTAGACAAGCTAATTTCCAAGGAAAAAAAAATTTACTTATATGAAATTCATGGGAATTTGTGACACTTTTGATAAAAAAAATATGTACACATGTATGAATCATTGCAAGTAATTCTTTTTTGGGTCAATTGAATTTTCTTTTTCATTTTTACCAAAAAAATGGTAGAAAAAAAACATTATTCCACTAAGAGCGTTAAGTTAATATATTATGACTGAAAAAATATATAATAAGTAAAATAAACATAGATATATTGTAATTTCAAAGAAAAGAGATAAAATAAATAAACATATGGGTCATTAAATAAATATATAAGTCATTATTATTTGGTCAAACTGATTTATTTTTTCATTTCGACCAACAAAATCTGAAACAATTTGTGAAAATATATATTTGAGAACGATTGCAATTAAACTATTGTAATCACTAGACACAATGCACGACAGAATATGTGTTCATAAAAACTGTTTATTAATTTATTTATTCATACGTGAAGAGCATTTTAAAACTTCTTCACAAACGTTTGCATCAGGAATTATGTACCTATATATATTTTTCTCAAGTGTCACTAACTCTCGTAAATTTCATACAGATAAGTGAAATTTTTTTCATTGAAAATTAGCTTGTCAGGTCAAAAAATATGTATTTAAAACTTCTCCACATTACAGCGAATATGTTTTGGATCAAGTTAAGAAGTTCAGATTGGTGTCAAAAATTTTTTTATTTAGAAACTACTCGTGGAGAGGCGGAACAATTGATATTCAAATATTGGGCGAATAAAAACGGCCCTAATATACCTGTTATATAATATGGTCGATGAGTACATTATGGGCATGTATAATATACAAATATGATGTGATGAAAACTAAATATGTATGTACCTTATTCTTGAACAAAGAGTGAAATTCATATACAAACATAATATCATAATACATATTTTTACTGTAAGCTATACTAACTTTTTTCCTCGAGTAAGCAAGAGCCTTGAAGTCTGATGTGATTCCATACGCTATAAAACTTATAATTCCTGCTCCGGCAATCCCAAAAACCCTTGAATATTGCCGTAATAAATGTGAACCGGAAGAGAATCTACGACCAACTGGAATGTTATTGGTTTTACACAATTTCGTTAGCTGTGTACTGTAGTTTCTTAACAATTTTGAAGAATTCATGGTTTAAAAGTGTTAACAATTTTTCATTAAGCAAAAATCAATTGTTTAATAATCGAAATCTATTTATTAAACTACATATTTTTAGATCAGCAAAAACGCAAAAGTTTCATGTCGGAATGTGAACAATAAGTTATTTATTTACTTGCAATGATAAAAAAATTCATGTTTTTAATGATATCGAACATATGACGATAAGACTCGTTTCACTGCAAAAATGTTACTTGATAGATGGCGGTAGTAAAACACCGAAACCCCACGAAAATCAAAATTGAAATGCCCGTTGATTTTATTTGGTAAAGTTTAGGTACCAAGTCGGAAAAAAATGCGTTGATTTACAATTAATTTCAATAATGATTATATGTATTTGTCAATTGTCAATAATCTATTATTAACTTTTCCGGTGTAAAAAAAATATTAGTATTTTCGAGGAATTTCTTAATTTCAGTTCCAACTTTGATTGAAACTCCTATAGGTAAGTATCTTTGTTTTATAAAACATCTATATTGGTTAAATATTAGTGCTAATTATGTAAGTAGGTACATTATTGTTATCTTAGAAATTTGAATTTTAAGTATAAAATAGTATAAAATTTTCAATCAAACAAACGATAAATATTTTTATCTTTCTTTTACTCTACCTAATATTTAGGGACCTCTATTTGATAATTTTAGCTATTGAAAAAAAATTTAAAAAATTGCAAGTAACGGGTTGCGAGTGAAGTCAATCACTAGTTTAGCAAAGTTTAAGGTTTGTATATTTATAAGTGTAGTTTGATGTTTTATATTAAATTCGTAAACAATGATAAACCATTGCCAAGTAAAAGATAGTTGTTTACAAAAATAAGGATTCGAAGCGAGTTCAGTTATACTTAGTAAAAAGTAAATTTTATAGTTCCCGAACAAATTTTCTAAATTTAACTAGTGTTATTTATCAAAACCATCAGTGTGGTTTAAAGCGTTGGCTGTTTGGATTTGATCTAAACTGATAATTGTATTAAAAAGTGGTATGGAAAATCAACGTAATGCTCTACGTTTAACAATTATTGATTACAAATATACTATCACAAATGCCTTTTTTTTTTAGTTATTGTTTTGATGTTCATAATTAAATAATCAAGCAAAGTAATGGGTTTTGCTGAGTGTATACCTACGATACTACCTCGTATTATGTCACAATATTATTATCTATAAGTAGGTAAATATAATGAAAGATGACAAAAATTTATTTATGCACATATCACCTCAAAATATAAATTATAACTTCTTACTGCTCGTAATGCGTAAGTGTATGTTTTATGTTTACCTAGTGAATTATAAAATTGTGCTATCCAAATTTAGAAGAAACCTAAAATTTACCATGTAGTGCATGTTTGGACTGAGCCTATGGCATCAAGTCCTATTTCATGCGAAGATGTTACTTTTCCTACGAGCAGAGTTCATGTAGATTTTTTAAGTTTTGAAAAGAAGGATTTTTTTGATTTTGCCAGATGTGTATTCTAAATGGCCAGAAGTAGTTAAAATGAAAAAAAATTGACGCTGGGCAAACAATTGAAAACTTGAGAGAAATATTTGCAAGGTTTGGTTTACCTAAAAAATTAGTGTCTAATAATGGTCCTCAGTTTAGATCAGAAGAGTTTGTACAGTTTTGTAGAAGTAATGGTATTGCGTTGATATTCTCACTGCCATATCACCCAGCTACAAATGGGTCAGCAGAAAATGCAGTTAAGTCATTTGAAGTAGGTTTTAAAAAAAGCATTAAGAGATGGTAATAATGTTTCTTTAAATGCATTAGTTCAGAGCTGTTTATTAACATACAGACCTACGCCACATTGGGTAACCGGTACAGCACCATGTATTTTAATGTGTGGTAGAAAAATTAAAACAAGATTAGATTGTTCAAAAGACCGAATTAGTAAAGAGAAGAGTTATTCTAAAAATGTGAGAGTAAGAAATATTGATTTAAAGGAAGGAGACAAAGTTATGGTTAGAGATTATTCAAATTCTAATAAAAAAGATTGGAAGAAAGTGGAGGAAGTTTTAGGGAAAAGGATTTATCTAATTATGTTTGAAGAAGAAAATATAGTTCGGAGAAGACGTGTTGACCAGTTAATAAAAATTGAAGAGTGCAGAATTTAGTAAAAAAAAAATAGAGGAAAATAAGATTGATACAAAGTATAAAGAGGAAATAGAAGTTAAACAAAGACCGAAAAGAAAAGCAAAAACACCGGTACGATTAAATATGTAAAAAATTGTTAAATAATTATTTAAATATATATGTTAAACAAGAATTGAATGAAGTTAAATTTGTAATGATATTGTTAATTTATTATAGTTATGTGTACAAATTAACTTGTAGGAAGGATTGTAATATACATATTGTATAACAGTGGTCACACTGATAACATAAATAAATTAGATGTTCTTTTTGCACATTAAAAATATACAATATGCGTAGTCGACAAGGCGTTGTCGTACATTTTGCTATAAAAAAAATATAGTTATAGTTAACATGTGTGTTACTTTTTACCCAAGGTCTATAGATCTACAGACGTTGCTTATTACCTACATCCTTCTAGTACATACTTATAATGTAGGGTTGCCATACGTCCCGGTTTTGCCGGGACACTACCGGTTTTTAACCAAGTGTCCCGGTGTCTGTCCCGAGAAAGGGTTTTCCGGGACAGCGATTTGTCCCGATTTCAAAATTTTACTCGATAAAATACCGCTTTTCAATTATGAGAAAACGTCATCCTGCACATTACAAAATGCAAGATTATACGCGCGATATCATAGGTGTTTTATTTTTAGACTAGAACCCAAAATGTATTATCCCGATAATCATAAACTTAATGGTTTTTATTGAAACCGCTACGTCACTACGGTAACAATGTTATTTACTTTAGAGTTTAGTAGTTTGGAATAACCAAAAAGCTCACTTTTCTTGAATCACACGGGTTCTTATGAGGGATAGATTTGCCACAACTGTTGGTATATCAGCGTAGCCTGTACAAAGATAATAGTTATTTGCACAACCACATAACATCCTGCGGTACCGTATTACAACTTATTGATACAATAAATACTGTTTATAAATTTATTGTACAATAATAATCGTGTCAATTATCACGGAAAAATATAAATGACAACGTTAAAAACGTGTAGAATCAGTTTCAGCAGCAAAAGAGAATTTTTAATTATTTTCAAACACTGATATCCCAAACATTTTTCACCAATTTTCGAGTTCTCATTAAGTGAGCCTTCTCCGGTTGTTCTGTGGTTTAATGTTCAGTATCGTTGTACACGTTAGTTTTCAGTTCACGCCGTGTCTCCGTCAGACTGTCGAATATGGGTTTCCGACTTCTGTTTGTGTAAAATAACTAAAATATTTACTTATTTTTGGTTAAATTAATTGGCGTGAACTATTTTTCTCGTTATTATTTATTATTAAATATTTGTTAATAATAGTTATTAGCATTAACTATGCCAAAAGTTTAGTGTAATATATTGCGATGTATATGTGCATGATAGAACAACTTTGGCGCAGTTTTTGCATTTCAAATGTTTGGCAATATACATTTTGCCGATCACGTGGGTAGTAAAATAATATAAAAACGACTTCTGTACTTAGTGTAACTAGTAGATGAATCCGTTGTTATTTATTTTAGATAGTTTGTGTAGCGAAGAATGTATATTGGTTTTAACACGTTTGTCCTTTTCAATCACTATATGCTCACGGTGTTTTGAGGGTTCGGAAAAAAACTAATGAAAAAACGGTAAAAATTACGACAAACGTGTTTTTGATAATATCGTTTTTGGGGTTTTGGCCACAACGTCTAATAGAATGATTGAAATGATCCGACATTTTTATATAATACTAAAACGTAAAAAATCTATGTAATAAATTTAAAAACATTTTTGAGCTAAGTGTTGCACTTTGAAATTATCAATATGTTTTGTCGTTTAGTAGTTGGATCCATTATCGATCCGATAACGTGTATGAACTACGTAAACTTCAATAAATTTGAAAACTTTTAGTGGAGTTTTTGCTAAAAACTGTTTAAAAACGTCAATAAACATTTCGTGCGATTCACGACATTTTTTAATCACACGTATAAAAATTTCAAGACTCTATAAATAAAATGCGAAAGGTTTTATGGAACTACGAAAATGAATAAATTAAAAATTTTTATAGGTAGATTTATAAATCGTTCAAAAATCGTCAATTTGGTATAAATTGGTTACGATAAATACTATACCTATACTTATTTATAATGTAGCCTGTACTTTAAGACATTAGGATTAATTACCAATTAAAAAATTACAAACATAATTGTTAATTGTATAAAATAAATAAATAATGTTTTTTGAAGAGAATATACTATCAAAATTGCTTGAAAATCTATCATCTGTTTGCTGAAAGTAATAGATAGGTACGGGACGTACTGTTGAAAAGTCTAAATCCTAATAATAAAAAGGCGGAAAATTTAAATAATTCGAAACGGGTTGAACATTTTTAAATTAAAAAAAAAAAAAGAAATTGAATTTACCAAATACGATAAAATATTTAAACTGACGTTTGATTAAGATATATTTACAATGACTATAGTGAAGTTAACATCAAGAAGATCACATCCACAATATATAAAAAAAGAAAGCGCCGGGATCAGTCTAGGTCGCGTGGGTAGTTTGACGGGGTAGCGACTACGCTTTGGGTGGGTTTAGAACTAGTGGTTTAAACGCATTATTTAATTTCTGAAAGCAACGATAAATTATTCGAAAATACGATTCAGAGCGAGCTCAGTTGTCTAGTATACGTCGTGGTAAAATCAAATTTAACAATAAATACCCTTGTCAAATCTGTACCTTTCCTATTTTGGTATTGTGTAAAAGCTCGGTCCAATATTTATTTAGGATGTTACGATTCAAAAAAATCTAAATTGACGTGGAAAAAACACGATTATTTGTTCCCCCCGTAAGAAATACACGGCCGCCCGGAATGACGGAGTTTTACGACAAAATAACAACGTGAATTCGGCTATAGACCAAAATCGTGTTTACCAATTTTCTAAATATTTTAACCACGTATGTAAAACTATCTTGTTTACGTTGTATAATGTGTTTCAAGACGTAATAACTAGAGGTTTTATGGAACAATAACTGCGTAAAATTAAAAAATTTAAAAGTTCTATAGCTCTTTTAAAAATGATCGAAAATCGACTGAAGCAGTAAACTCGTTAAACCGTTTTTAATGATACATATTAGTTTCAAGTCGATCGGAACAATTGAAAAAATTGGCCCGTTTTCTTCAGAACTTTGAAAATAATCAAAATTTTAAAAAGCGCTTCAAATAAAGTACCATCTCATACATCTATCTTATAAGGTATCGTACGTTCAAACGGGTGCAGTTTTTCTACTAGAACTTTTGATCGCAGAAAAAAAATAAAAAACATCGTTGTAAAACCAATAACGCTCAGAATCTAAAAACGGCAGTGAGGTGAACACAGTGATGTGTTAACACATTATTAAGTACTATTATTTTGGATACAGGTTAAATTTTCTTAAAATATAAACGAAAGGAATTTTATAGATTACAGCGTAAGTCTCCGTTCAGCATTGGCAGATTTATTTAACACGTCTTCTTTGTTTAGAACATTTTTGTCAAATCTCTTTCGCGCTATGACAGATGACTTAGAAAATCGATTTGGTAACACGGTTGTGTTTATTTGACGCGTTGCTGAGGATGTTCTTTCACGAGATGCGTAACTAGTTGGAACTGAAAGAGCTAAACGTAGCATTTTGCATAAATTCGGGAAAACAGATTTTTCTACGATAGCCGCTTTGTATGTTCCCGATCTTTTCCAATTATCGTAACAATTTTTTGCAACCAAAATTTATCATCGTACTATTTTTGTGTTTAGTTTTTTAACTAGCATTGAATGTAATATGTAGTAAAAATTACATGATATGTACGTCTTACACGTTGCATACAATAACGTAGTTTGATAGTGAAAAGAAATCAACGTTTTTCCAAGGTATAAAAATAATAAAACGGTATCGACGTTTGAAAACGTAGCTATTGCCAGCGGTACTAGGAATTATTAAAGTTAATTTAGTAAATAAGTACAAAAAAGTAACTAAAATTAACGTGTCTTTGTACTACACGAATTCAAGAAAACCTTTCAAAAAGTTTCATTCAGTCTTAGGCTATTTTTTCCCGTTTTGATGAACGTTCATTCACGAGCGGGTTGTTAATTTTTGAGTTTTTCGAACGCAACACACGTCAGTCGCACTATTTCAAACTTTTTGAAAATACCGGTTTCAATCGACCGATTTTTTAAAACACGATTATAGGTAACATCGCCATTAGGTTACGCCGAAGTTTTTTTTACTTCAAACGCGTTCAAATCGAAGTTTCTATAACGGCGCGCTGTCCGAAGGGACGACGACGGACACCCGCCGACCTGTCCTTTTTCTTTTTTGTTGTCCTTTGTGAAAAATTTTATCTTTATTCTTCTCCGCAAGCACGACGAAAAATAAAATTTTTATAACCGGCGGCACGCGACTAATACGGCACGTGTCTGTCTCGTGCAGTGGCTCTATCTGTGACCACGTAGGCGCGCGCCGGCTCACATGGTCCGACCGAATCGAACACGACCGTGTCTGGTCTGGTGGTGGTCCCCGCGATTTCGTCGTTCGCCGCTCTCGGACGAGACCAGTCGCCAACCGCACGTCGCGCCGTCATATATTGTATGTTCGTCGAGAGCGAAAAAAAAAGCGGTCCGTTCTCGCAAAGACGATATTATAATATCATTTTTTTAAGACCGGTCGTTAACACGGTCTCGCTCGACATTTTTTTAAAAAATAATAAAAAATTCGCGCGCGAACGAACATTGTGGGCGTCGTCTTTTTCGAAAAATTAATAAAAAACCCCGGCGATGTCGACGACGACGGCCACGTCGGTACCCTCGGGGTAGCCGCCGGTCGGTCGATCGTTTTTTCAATTATCAACCGACCGACGCGTCATGCCGGCCGAGGCGGGCACCGGTGTCCGGCGCGACGGCGGACCCGGACCCTGACCGCCCGGTGGCGGTACCCCGCCCGGTACCCGCTGCGCTACCCGGAAATGGCATAAAGTCATGGTGAAACGGTCGCGCGTTTACTACTACAGCAGTGGCGGCGATAATCGGCGGCGTAGTGGCGGTGGTGTCGCGGCGTTGACGGTCGTGTTGTGGCACATTATTATCGTTGTTTTGTCGTGCGGTGCAGCGGCGGCGGCGGTGGTGTCGTCGCTCGGGGACGACGGGTCCCCCCATCAGCAGCAGCTGGTGAACGCCGGACGTTACGCGGACGACGTCGCTACCGCGGTGGCCCGTAACGGGAGGTCCACGGCCAACCTGTCGCACCTGACGGGCACGGCCAGGAAAATCAAAATGATCGTTAAGAACAGATTCCTGCAGGTTTTCTCGGACGGTACGGTGAACAGCACGGCCGAGGATACGAGCGATTATGGTGAGTACGTTCTCGTATCTAAAAATTATAATAACCGTGCCCTTAATTGGAAAGTCCGAGAAAAATCTGCACAAGAGCGTCGTTTTTTGCAGCGGGAAATGTTTTTTTTTTTTATCAAAAACGATTCGTTTTTAGAATAACTTAGCTACTATACGTCGTCATATCGGACGAAAAAATAATACGATGCATATATAAAAATCTGGCAATCAACTAAAATCGCGTATATTGTCACCGCGTGTTTTGTTGGCAGTCGTTTCGCTCCTCTGACACGCGAAAAATATATCCTTAAAGTGCGAACGCGATGCCGTAATACTCATTCGAATCAATCGATGATAAAATATTACATTTATTTTGATTATTCCTAAAAATGTTGGTCCCGAATTTTCCCGACGAAAAATTCCCCGTCATACCATTCCGATCCAATATTTTCCCCGGGTTTTACGTACGCTGTCCGTTTCGTTCGGCCCTGCCGCGGTGTTGTTAGCGTTCGAGAAAAGGAAAAGAGGGATTTCGTTTAAAAATCGGTTCGAGAACCCCCGATAGAAACAACATTAATTCTGTAAACATTTAATTAGACAGAACATTGGAACACGACGAGTTGAAAGTAATGAGGTAAAAGTATCGACGGGTTGAAAGAGAAAAAAAACCTCTGGAACAAACAGCTAAGTTCGACCGATTGACGTACTTATTACAAATTCGATCTTGAACAATTACGTTTAAGTACAAATATTTCGGTACCCTTCCGGAGTCCAAAATGTAGACACGTCCCTTGCACGGAAATCAAATTCGCGTCCGAAATAAGCTTTTTCCAAAAGTTATGGGTGACAGGAACATTTCTTTTTTTTTTTCTATAAAAATACCTAAGAGAAACACAATATTTTCCTTCCTTTGAAGAGGATGCAATCGTCACTTTAAATTATAGTAACTTGTCACTGTAATACTTGAACGGTTAAAATTGCTTTGAGGCATACCGCAAATACATTCCTTTTTTTTAGAAAAGCTTGTTTGGCCCGGTCTGAACGAAATATAATATAAAATTGATGTTTTCACAATATCAAACGCTCATTAAAATTTATATTCGTTAAAGTAATATCAATATTAGTTAATTTCTATACAGAAAGACGTTCGAATTTTTTAGAAGTACCTATTGTTTTATTTTTTTTTTGTGTTTTATCCGTTGATTTATTGTTTTTTCTATTAAGAAACAGAATCTTTCAGCTGTTTTTTTCGTTCTGGCGAACTACAAGCGATATTTTATGAAAAAAAGTATAAGATTTAACGAAAAATCGAAAACTAGATAAGTTTAGATGTTATATTCTTAAACTGAGATTGGCGGTGGTATAGGGGTCATGACGCTCCACTTTTTGTAGTTAGTTTAAATATAATAGTAAAACGTCAACAGTGCAAGTGTATCAAAATAAATCAGTATAGATTCCGAGCGACGAGTGAAGAACGTATGTTTTTTTTTTTGTTTATCTGTCAACAACTTTTCGTATAGAAGAAATGCTCAGATTTTTAAAATCTACTGATAGATATATGAACCCCGGTGGTATTTTGGTCGAAGCTTTTTTTTTTTTAAATATTGCGTACCTTTTGAGTTTTACCCAAAAAAACCAACAAAAAAAATTTCAAATTTTATGGAAAAAATTTGAAATTTTCAGGTTTGTAATGCCGTTTTTGGATTGAAGGAGCACTCCAATCGTTACGTCGTATACCACACAAAAGTTGGGATTGCAATTTTAAATTTTATTTCGATTGAAACGTTTTTTGATGTTTTGATTGTTTTCTGAGTTATGTGCCGATAACGGTGAAATCGCTAAATCCGGCGTCTGCAGAACAGCTTGTTGTTACCTATCGTAACAATCGTTATAAAAAATTATTCCATGTTGTTTTCAAACCGTTTTGTACTAAACTCATTAAATACGTTATAAAAGAATAATAAAAGTTTTTGCTTGGTATTTAATACACTTTTTTTTTTTTACGTTTGTATAATACGAGTGATTCGCGATAATTTTTTTTTCACCAGGACTTCAATTAGATTTTATAGCTCGCTCAGAACCGTTTTTTTTTCGAATGCAATTATCGTTGCTTTTCGTTATTAAATATTACGGATAATTCGCAACTTTGAAAGTCAATGACCCACCCAAAGCGTAGTCGCTATACTGCACCGTTCTTTTTCTCGGTTGCTCCCTTTTGAAATTGCGGGTGGCGTCGTTTCACGGCTTTTCTTTTGTATTACCTACAACCGTATTCTAATTTTGAATATATTTAAACAATAGAAGTGAGTATAGTCGGTGAAATTTTTATTTAAATTTGTAATTTAAAAACCGATGTATTTTAAGACGCCATAAAATATAACATAGGTATAAATAAATATAATATAGGTGTACACCGCATAGTATTTTATTGAAATAGGTTACGTAAAAAACGTCACCTACTGGTAGAGTTGCAATACCTAATGTAAATTATTATGTTGTATTACACACAACTCTGTTTACTGCTTAGTCACAAGACGTTTTGAGATTAAAACATTAAAAGTTTTTACGAGCCTATAATTACACGAATTAATAATAATTATACTATTAAAAACTAAAATTTAAATTTAAGTAATAACAATATATGGTATAAACGATTTGATTTTTTTTCCTTACTCGATGCGCCCGAGGTTCTTATCAGTATCTTTCAGTTTGACAGGTTTTATACATACTAGGCATTACGCGAACAATACTTTTCTCGACTTTACCGACGTTATCGTTTTATGATACATTTTTTCAATTCATTTTTTAAAAATTATTATAACTCTATTTAGTTTAATCGAACGATATCAAAGAATAAGAAAACATTTGAACGAGTATGACATACGTGCAGTAGATTTTCATTTTTAATTTTCAATAAACGAACTATTAAAAACTAAAATTGCGCGTGAATGTTTTGTTTTTGTTACATTTGAAATCTGAAACTTGCTTGGGTTTTAAAACTCTTTATGATTATAAAAACTATTTTACTGAACATTATCACTTTCAGACTCTAATTGAAATAAGGAATGTATTGATTTTACAATAATTCATTTTTTTCTATCAAAGGTGTTTTTAGTAGAATTTCTCTGCCCGCAGAATATTTTACATTTTTAATAATGTAATAATTATCGGTGCCGACTTAAATGTTTCCGATCGTAATTAATTAAAAATGTGTTCAGTAACACGTTAAGATTTGTATTTAATTGTATAAAAACCTTTGGGGCACTTGCGATCTCATAAAATGTTTTGGGGTCGTAACTGTTACCCCTCGTTACTTCACGTAGTTACGCTCACAAAATGTAGATAATCGGCGCCAGAAATCAACAAAAACATTCTAAACAAACTTGTTTGTGTAACTTGAACCTATATTGTTTATTTTTAAACAATTTGATTGATTATTAAAGAGTTTTGAAACTTATATACTATTTAAATATTATGTTTTTCCACATGGGGTTGAAACATATTGAAAATCGGTTTTTAAAAAGTCTTTGGTTTGTAAACGTTTTTACTTTGTTATCTCTTTTTTAGTGGTTATTAGGCTCGCCTATTATACATAATTTTTTAAAAGAATTTCTAGTTTCCATTTTTCTTTTAATTTCAAAATATGTAGTATAATTGTTTTTCTTTTCATAAATTTATTTAAAATTTTTTCTGTTCGACTTTCTGTGTCAAAATTGTTTTGATTACATTCCAAAAATTATTTTATTATAATTAAATGTTGACATTGATTTAATGTCTAAACAAGTATATCGTAGATCGTAAGTGAGATAGTTTTATTAGAACATTTTATTTTACTACGTGACATCAAGATTCTACCTTTGCAAAAAAATTAAATTTAGCTTTATTTGGTTAAAATTATCATTATAACTGCCTAATACACTCATAGTTCATCAAAGTTTATCATGTTAATGATATCAACTAAATAAATGAGTTAAAATGTTAATTAATTTTTAGAATGTGTAATAAACAATAAAAATTCGATATTTTATCGTAAAGAACTGATTCTAATTACCGGAGAAATTTGATATACTGTATTTGTATGTCTTGTCGGCGATTTAAAATTTAAGTTCTAGTAACAATATTATAATACAAGCAGTAATTTATAAACATAATTTGGAATTTGTGTATCAAAGACAACGAATGGATACGTCATGTATTATTTTTTATCATTATGTATACAATATGGATAGTCGAATTTTTGAAAACGTAAACAAAACCGGCTTCTGTTCATTGTCTTCTGGAATTCCTTAAATTCAAACAATGACGATAAGATAGTTTGTTAGTAAACGAATCTTGAATGAACTACTTCTGCTCATAAACCACTTGGACCGAAAGATTACTGGGAATAAAATTTAACTGATTTATTTGTTACCAAATATTAATAACGTAGTCATGGTTCACTCTTAAACTCTTAAGATTATTTTTTTAAAAATAAATACTTACATTTATATACGCTTTGTATTAGCGTTTAGTGGTCAACTCAAAAAGTGAATTCTATTTCGTAATTTCGCGTAAGAGATTGAAAAGTTTTAACGATTTTCGTGAGGCTTGTATAAGGACATTTATGAGAAACCATATACCACTTTTATATCAAATAAAATTTATTGATAGCCGTCCTTTACTAATACATAAAGGCACACTTAATAAATTATACAGCTTTTGGTTGCCCATTTTGGTTGTCGATCTCACTGATTTTCAGAATTTGAAAATGAATGCATGTTAGAATGGTGTACATATTTTGAAAATTTTGATTTTATTATACATTTCTGCCAACATTTCGTACTTCCAACGTTTCAAAAATAGTTACAAAATATCAATAATAATTAAACATAGATACTTATTGCAGATAAATAGGGGAGGCAATAATGTTGGGGCTGTCGCCAAGATTGCCCAACCCAGCTCTTTACTTGGGCTCTATGAATACTACAAATTAAGTGGTTAATAAAATATACATTAATAATTATTGTAATAATTATACAATGTATAAATATTATAATTATTCTTAGATTAAATTCGTAATTACATTTAATGGCAAACAATTAGGTGTTTTAGAAGTTATGTAAGGATACTTTAGATGGTATAGTCAGTATACTATTATGTGTGACGACGTGTCAAATTAATTCTATACGAAATTTCAAAGTATTGTCCTAAGTAAATTATTCTACAATTATTCTATGTTTGAAAGTCGCTTTTACACCTTTTATTTATTTCGGTTTGTTAGGTGAAAATTACGTATTAATAAATTTGATTCTACTAAACCGAATCGTCTGCCATAAAGATGTGCTGATTTAAACTGTGTAAAACTGCAGAAAAACTCTGTGGCTTAATGCAACTGAAGGGTTTATGTCAAATTTTAAAAGTACGATCGGCCAATTTTTTAACTATTCATAAATTTTTTCAGATTAAGTATAGGCACTTTAAAATTGTTATTAGTCAATTAACTTTTTTTCGTGTGACTTTTTTTAAAAAAAATCGCGCAAGTCGTAAAAACATATTTTTACAATTTAACATTGGCCCTTCTTGCACCAAGCCACAGAACTATATTTTTTTATTTACACCTTTATGAATTATGTGTAATGCGTTAACATTGCTGTTATGACTTATTATAGTTGTCGTTTTTTAAATTAATTAGTATATAGGTTTATAAATTGGTTGTTTAAAATATCGTTATATCATCGGCTTACGTTTTTGCCGTTGTATTTGCCGCAGTGATGTTCAGTGATAAATGTTATTGAACAATCTGTAAAAAAGATTGTTTGTATATTTATTGTATATGATGATTGACGAATGAATTTTAAAACTTTGACATTATTACTCATACATTGTAGAAACTGTCATCTCTGCTAACTGATTCAACTCATAATCTAGACCATGCAATATTGACGCTCTAACCAGTTTTTGAGAGTACCTAACTAACAGACGTAGAAAAATGTTTTCTCGAATCAAAAGTTGCATAACGCGACGTGTCTTCTGTTTAGTTTCAATAAACGACTTATATTTCCATTGAGTAAGAAAAAAAGAAAAACACGTGTGGTTAGAATATAGTTCCCAGTGAAAGATGTGTAGTACGTTACGGCAAATATTTTTTTATGATCGATATGAAATACCAGTGAGCAAATAAAAATTGAAATAATATTTACCGAGTATATAATAATATAATAATTCATTGGAATCTTATACAATTAAACATAACCACTAGTATATATATCAGGTTGTACGACGTGAAATAATTTACACCTTCAAAAGATAAACAAAATGTCGATAGTCTTTAATTTAAAACAAATACAATATTTTTATTGGAATTTTTACTTTTGTGTGTAATTTATAGAAAGGTTGTTAAACATAGAAATGCTTTTTTACTTGGAACAATCTAAACTATTATTCAATCGCTTCACACTTAAATGGTTCGGTAAAAACTTTCAAAAAAGTACTAAAAAATTTTGGCGAAAAATAAATATTTTGTTTTTTTTTTTTATATAAGTTCACACAGAACGTTTTCCGAATGCAACGATTTAATTTTGTAAGTCTAAACTATTTATATAAATAGCACTTTTCAAGTGCCCACAGTTCAGTCCAGTACGGTTTTCTAAAAATATTTATACTAATATCTATCAGACTTTAATGTGGTTTCTATAGTCTTGAAAAGTTATTTTCATACGAATGTCAACTTTGGTTGCCTTTTCTTGTTAATTTGGTGCGTGGTAAGATGTTAGTTCATAATACGTCGTACTTGCACGAGAACACGGAATCGGTAATTGTTTATTATGCTTTTGTAGTTTTCATAAATTTACATGGCGCTACATGACGAACGGTCGAATAAAATAAATGTAAAAGTATTGATTTCGACTAAGACGAGGTCAAAAATTCAAAAAGAATGTAGTAAAAATATGTTCGTGTGAATCGGTAAATGACTTTATGTGTTGATATATGTGTTGTAAATTAAAAAAAAATTAAATAATATCGTATCTACGATTTCATATTGTTTTTTTTTTCATACTTCATTAATTTACGACACAATTACACTTTGACACTTCTCTAGTGTTCGTTCGTCACTAGAGCCCCCACATTACTCGCATCATTTCTACGTCTTTATAACAACAATAACGAATTATTTTATATTAATACGATTTCTCATAGAACCGATAGTTTACAGCGTTATAAACGTTATGAGCCAATTATGAGGTTAATTAATTTCAATTAATTAATTATAAGATTACAAAAAAAAAGCGCAGCGTTTATGCGTCGAAAATTAGTAAACTTGTTGTTTCGATTGGCCACGTTCTAACCGTTGTACTTCATTCGCGTAGTATTATTATATTGATTTGTGTGAGAATTTTTCTGTTTGAGGTGTTGTTGATGAACCGAACGATACGAGATACGATATGATACGTATCCCTCGAAAGGAATGATCTACACGTTATCACGAGTCATTTATCTAACAACGCGATTTGTCGTACAACAATTATTGTTTTTACATAATTTATTGTTTTCCCTACGCGTTTTTTTTGTATACGAGAACCTTCGGTTGATAAATCTACTATTGTTTTAGATAAATCCTCGGTCACACGATAAAATTACTGACGACGGGTACATTAATCTTACACGATGCGTCTAATGCCACGGCCTATAAAAGCGCGCGGGTGCTTTCACGTTGACGTGCAGACATCGAGAAGTCGACTATCCGTTGTCCGTCCGTTCACATGCGCGTATTCCCATTGGCGAGAGATGAAAACCGTTCGATATAAATAATAAAAACAACAACAACAACAATATACGTTAAATAGCCCAGATATCTGTTCAGACGATTCATATGATTTGTTCAACTTTACATATAGAGTTAGATAACAACCCCGGTATAATTGAGTATGAATGAAGTTTCTCGGATCCACCAAGTACCACATCAAGTCCGTCTTATTTACAGCCGAGAAAAATATAATTTATTTTGTGAAACGCGTTCGTACCTTATGCCGTGCTGTTTGGGTTTTTTCATCACGCGTATATTATACGCGTGTAATTTAAAAAATATGTTTGTCAATAAATCGGCACTTTATTATTATTATTACATATACACGATGTCTTTCGCGTTCAGCGATCGTTGACAAACAAACAAACAAATATATTGATAGTCAATTGTACAGAATTTTTAATTTCTTTTTCTTTTTTTTTCAATCATACAAGTTCTTTATTACGGCAATAAAACAACAGCAATATACATTTTCATATTTACGTCGCGGCAACGGGGTCCAATGGAGTGAAAATCGTTTTAGATATCGTTATTTAGTGTGCACGTTATTTAAATACTCGTGCCTCGGAGGCATTCCAAGGTGTGGGATCGAGCTTGTTGAACGGTTTCATCTTGGGTCGTACGTACTTTTACTGCGGTAAAAAGCCGGATTGTTATTATGTAACGCTTTTGTTGAGTTATTGTTATTGTTTTTGGGTACACTATGTAATTTGTGTAACGGTTATACCGATAACGCGTATAACGCAAAAACTTTCTATACCCACATCAATTTATGTTATAAAAAATAACAACGATAATGAATATTGAAATAAAACCCATTGAATAGTTCTGAAATAAATTCGACAACTGGACGTGAATGAATTTTTTGAAATGTATGTTTAGTTTTACGAAGACCTGCGTTTGTTTTAAAATCTGTAGACATCAAATTTATCAAACGTTAAGGCGTTTATTACCTACGTTTTTATTAAAAGAATCAGGCGACTGGCACACATAAACCTTAAACCTGCAAGTTTTGAGTGTATAGTATGTTTAAACACGTTATTAGTTCATTAACTTGTTGTGTTTTACTGCATAGTATATAACTACAGATAAAGTAGAATTTTCGACAAAAGAAACTTTGCCCAGTAGATGTGAACTTGTGATGATGAACCCAAAAATATTTCTTCTCGACATTTTTTTACCAATCACTATGACTTGATGAGGCTATATTATAGTCGCATATTACGTTAGAACGCGGATTTACAATAATATTAAATATTTGAAGCGATAGTAATAATAATCTCAATTAAAATGTTTAACAACTTTGTATTCTTTTTTAACACGTATATTTTAGAATTGATGCTTTATGACCCGTATCCATGGTGTGTGTGTGTGTGTGATGATGACCCCCCATTTCGGGGCTCCGGGCTTTTTTTTCCGCTATTAGTTTTCTTTACGATTTTACGGAATTCGCATCATTTTCGTATCCACGTAATACATTTTTTCATGTTGGAAGGGCTCTCTCTCTCTCTATACGACGTGCGTTAGACATCCGACAAACAGTGCCAGGTTAGAACAACGAAATGTTTCAATTAAAATTTTCCATTTGTCTGTAAATTTTAAACACGATAGTACAATACACTCGTTCACACACAGGCACACTCGATGATCCTGTGACTGTATTTAAACGTCGTCAATTTAAGTGTTGTACCTAACGTTTTTACCAATTTACCGCGCTCGGTCGTTTTCGAGATCGCGTTTCGTAGAACAAAATTCCAAAACTATCTTGTTCGGGTGCATAATTCGAATTATTTAGACTCAAGGTAGTACACCACAGCGCCACCGGGATATTTATTGTTGGTACGCGATTGTTTTTACCGGTCTTTAGACACACACACACACAATAGAGATGAAAAAAGCGTTTGTGAATAACATAAGAGGCGTATTAACTCACAAAAAATATTCCGGAACCACACACATACTTTTTGGTACACCAGCGGTTTTTTCTTAAAATATTCGTTATCGTTATGCGTGTTCGGAATTTCATTTTCCTCCCTACGGTGATCACTGATCTCTCAGGAATCTCAGTTAAGTGTTATGTGTTTTTTTTTTATTTAAGTATTTTTTTTTTTTTTTTCCGTCAAACTTGACCAACAAGTTTGGCAACCCATTTTGTGCCGTCGTGAGAACCCTGTGCGCGCTTACACCAATACTTACCGATCGGAATGCCATTTTTAAATAGTTTATTTCATATTATGACGCAAAAGTTTAGAAATCTCGTCGCTTAATCTTAACGCGTGCACGATTTAAGTATTTTCTGTGGTGTAATGTAAGCACTCGTACTTATCACATTTCACGTTTTGTTCGTAATACAACTATTTTTGTATCAATTAAGTTTAGTTACGTATAACTATTCCCGTATATTATAATTTATACATTAGTAAATTATAAACACGAGTTTTATCAAAACATCCGATTGAAAGACAAAACCATTCGAAGTATATAATATAATATTATATGTCAGCTACACGATTGGGTTTTAAAAATGTCCAAGATAGTAGTCGTATGAAACAAAAGTATTTATAAAATTGACTTTTGCTCTGGTTACAACAACAACAACAACAACAATACATATTTATTTTTATACATTTTTTTTATAGGTGTTTTATTTTTAAATACGTTTTAATGGTTTGTTACTCTTAAAAATCATACAGACAAACTAAAACACACACACACAAAAAGTTAAAAATATTTCTAGCTATTTTGTACAAGCAATCATAACATATAAACGTTGAGCTTTTTACAAAACTTATCGTGTTAACATACTATTATGTGTAACCCAATCGTTGTTCTCTGGCAGTATCTACCTATTAAATCTATTTATAGTTTAGTTCGAACGAAAATGTTCGCAAATATGATTTGAACTTGAAATTAATAAGAAGCAACAGTTTATTGTAATATATCGTTATAAAATACCATTTTATAGGTTATTTTTTAGTCATAAACTTTTTGGATTGAGATAAAAATAAATATTTTCATTCAATTACCGTAACATTTATTTAGAATAAAAATGATTATGAAATGATGCATTTTTATTGAAACGACGATAAAAATAAATTCGTTTTTTCGTAGGTAAAAACATTTTTAACCAAATGAAATATTTTTACTTAATCGGTTGAGGAGGGAGAATTTTCAATTTATTCTAGTGACTCTTAATAACAGTATCGATACAAGTCTTGGTCTAGTTGACCTAGTTTAGAACGGTGGAATGACCACTTAAATAAAATCTAGATAAGCGATATATGTATATCTACGACAGTTTTTTGAATACAAATGTTACAATTTATCTAGATTACTCCTATACTTATACTATAAGGGAACCCGGGGCAAGATAGACTACCTAAATTTAGCTAGTTACAAAATGTTCGTTAACCAACTGATATTTTTAGTTTATTTGAAAGATTAAGTTCTATAAAATCGGTTTTTCATCATCTAAAACTTATGTTTTAATTTAGCAACTTTTATAAATAATAATACCGTTTGACTCGTCTCATCCCCATAGTGGAGTATATAAATGGGACACAATCATATCCATATCTTGTTTTCAAGAAACACAATTTTTAAAACGACATACATTTTTTCGGTCAATTTTAATTATTAATGTCTCAAAATTTTACCAACAGTTTAAAATCGACATTTTCTTTTCTGTCATATTTCTCGGTCTTGTTCCATACAGCCCCTTTCGAGCATGTCATGTGAATAGTGAAAAACAGAAAACACCGAAATCGGGAATATTTTTTCTTAGGAAACTTATACTCAGGAACAATTTGTGACAGGAAAATATTTTCGAGGAATAACAACCGTTGAAATGAGAATTTTTTTTGTTTGCTTGTTATCGGAAAGCACGAAAAGGGAAACAACTCGAACCTGAAAATAAACTAAAATCGCATTTTATTACTGAGTTTTGGCACTCGATCGCTACGCTCACGCGAAAATATCCTAGTTTTCAAGTGCGAATCGAACGATACTGTAATACATTGATCGAAAACGGAGATACACTCTCATGTTTTTTAATTGTAAACATATATGAAATTTTATTTTTCTGATTTTGATCGTCCCCGATATTTTTTTTTCCCGACTAAAAAATTTCTGGTTTTTTTTTCGTTTCTGTATTAATCGTTATTTTATGTGCCCGTATTATTCCTTGTCAAAATTTTTCTTGTGTTTTATGCGACCTCGACTAATAAACATCCAAAGTCACCGCTCCGACCACCGAACACGCGGCGGTACCGCACACATTTTATGAACACACAAAGTGTTCGACTTTGACGTGCACTTTGAGGAGGTAGTGCCGATACGTTTTCGATGAGCATTAAAAGCATTATAGTAAAATGCGGTAGAAATGCCTCGGCTAGGCGAGAAATATATGCTTCTGTAATGGAGCGTCGGGCACGTGTCTGCCAAACTTGGTAGCGACCGGTCATCGAGTTGGCAAACGAGTCGCGAAACAAATGGGGTTGAATCGCAATCAATCAAACTGCACATGCACTACAACCGCAGTTTCTAGTCCGATCGTATCGAATCGTTTATACACACTATGTTGTTATGGTACTTATATTTATAAAAAAAAACAATAATAAGACCAATGATAAATTGTATTTGCGACGAGGATACAATGGAATCAAATTTGTACGATAGCCAAGAATTTGTATTGTTACACTTCTCCGCCGCATTCATAATAATAAACTGGTTGCGCGAAAATCACGATCCCTCGATTTGTAGCTCAAGTCGTATTAGTGTATATATGTATAAACACGATAATTTATCGCATTTATCTATATATATATATAACCTATATCCACTCCCCCGATAAAACCGAAACTGAATTCGATTCGAAAAAACTTGCTCCGTTGACATTACTTTCTGACAGTGGAAACGTATGTACGCAGTTTGATTTCGCGTCGTTTATGGTTTGTTTTTCGCGTGTCTTCGACGTAATGTGAAATAATACCTTCGCTCGGTATTTAGAAGTACCGTCTTTCTAAACATTGTCTTAAAACAATTACGATCGCCCACGTCAATCGATTTATCAAATACTGTCCACGAATCGTGTTCGATCCATACCCGCGCAGTTCTGAAGACGCGACGTACTATACACCGCGACGTCTGGCCCCCCATCGAAGATTATTGATTGATTCGTCCGTGTGCATAATTCCGTCGAGTTGTCAACGGTATTGTAACGTGACTACAATTATATATATAAATATAGGGCTGTCAAATGCACAATGTTCTAATGTTACCAAATCGGTTGTCGTTTTCATTCGTAGATGTACGAAATTGTTTTAGAAAATAGAATAAGTAGAATTTTTGTTCAGCTGTTGTTTTATTTTACTTTGTGTCTATTATGATTAAAAAAAAAAAAAAAATTAATTTTCATGTCAATAGTTAAAATGTTTTCAACTGAACCGTAAAACCATTTACGTATTTTCTCAACGAATATCGGATTAATAAAACAAAATTTTCAATTGAAAATCGTTTTATTTATAAGAGATAAATTTCATTTTAAAAGTATGATTTCCTAGATGATGTACTCATACTTAGGCAGTACCCAGATAATAGTTGTTATTTTCGCCCACGCGAAAACCAGATAACTTATACGCACTAGTAGACACGAGAGCGATAC
>CM029357.1:57681441-57710749 GCA_017140985.1 Hormaphis cornu
CAGTTTTCAACGTAGTACGAAAAAAGATAGTGATTCACCGCTAAACATGTATGTTATAATATTCTACCGTCGTACAGCGGGGAAACAAGACGATCGGATGGTACGGACACGTTTCGAGAGCGGCTGAAAGGAATGCCTGTAAGGCGAGTTACAAAGGGAAAAATTGTGGGTAAAAGACCGATAGAAAGACCCAGCGAACAAGACGGAAGGACCTGCAGTAGAAAAAGATCTAATGTTGATCCGTCGAAACGCGCGACCAGAACGATATAGGTTAGGCAGGAAACAGCGGTGGCGACATACATGGTCCGCCGAGCCGTTTAGAAGAAATTAGCAGAAATGACGTCTGTCGGACTACCCGAAAGAATGATTCGCGAATATACTTTTGAGATGCACACACGGTGTATCAATACGTAAAAGGATCACTGTGTACTGTAAATAAATAGGCATAATAGTATTACGGTCGTTTACTGGTTTTGACGGTACGCTGCAGCCGGCCACACTATGTACGATATTATGACCGTTTTGTTTTTTTAAAACAAAAATATTCGAAAAAACCCTCGGGGGTTTAGCGTTCGAAACCGCTCTCTATATGGATTATTCGAATACCATCCGCAGCCAACAATAATTCATATTATGAATCGTCGACGCGCTAAATCGGAGACTCCGCGCTTATCGAGATGTATTGTGATCAGCGTTTCTCGTTTGGTCCGAAAATTATCGTAATATTGATGCGTGCTGATTATTTGGCACTGTCGGTGTAAGCGCTTACACGTTCATTTATACTGTTTAGTCGTGCCATGGCAAAAAGCAAAAACAAAATCTTCAGGCATTATTCATAAATGCAGATAATTATCTGTATCTTACGTTTGGAACAACGATATTTTCTCACGCACACTAATCACGGGGATTTAGACGAATAGTAGAGGAATGTGTATGTGTATGTACGCCAGTCGATTCGGAAAACTGATTTCAATCCGCCGCGAAGTCTGTGCTGAAAACGAGCGGTTTTGCGGTTCTTTTGGCTTGGAAAAATTAAAAATCAAAACATTTTTTCAAATCCGGTTTATTTTTTGATAAAAATAATGGGATAAAATCAAAAACGTTTTCAAATAGACTTCATGGCAAATCGAAATCGGTTTTTAGTATCTTTATCGCGTCATTAGATCGATCGGTACGACTGACGGAGAAAAAAAAAAATCGAGTTTATCCGATCGCCTTAATCGCTCAAAACACACGTTAATGAGAAACAAAATACCATGTAAATATAAAATACTCGGCTTGATTTCAGATAATTTTATGAAAAATGCGATCGGTACAAAAAATATTTGGCCACGTCGTTTATAATATAGTTACTTATTTGTAGATTCTGAGTCGCACACGAAATTCACTTGTGTGTTGTGTGGGTTCCTCTAAGTATTTAAGTACCTATGTTTATTTTACAATCATTCATATTCAAAATTGTTTTTACCATACAGTTTAATAACAATTTTTTTTTTTAATTATTCAATACCCTCTTTTTTTTTTCCTTCTGATTACGACCATTCAGGTTCTGTTCTTTTTTTTTTTTACGGAGATTGACTGTAGGAGATACACACTTAAAATTGTGACTATACGAATAAGATACGATAATTTTAAACACATATATATATACTGTACGTTTTGGGCAATAGTGTTGTTGTGGTCGAATTCTTATAATTCAAGGAAAATAATGGTCACCATGGTCACGCGTTATAATCCAACTAAAAGTTACTCTTAAAATCTAAGCATTTAGTTTACAAACAAACTTATAAAAATAAACTGCGTTCTTAGTCTTCTGTAAATTTACTACTTCAGGACGATTCCAGTTACTTAAGATGCCAAATTAGTTACGTTATTTATGTTACGATGCGTTGTAGAGTAATGGATTTGTAGAAGATTTTTGCTGTTTAAGTATTTAGTCATCCAACTGCTATTGCAAGGTCTTAAATAAATCGAATGCAATAGTAGTGTTAAGTGGCGTACATGTTATTTGTGTTGATAAATGAGTAGAATTGATGTTCTCCTTAAAAAATATAATTGTTAATTTTTAAGTCGTGAATAACGTTTAAACAAAAATGAATAAATAATAATTAAATTAATAAGCAATACCACTGGTACACCTATTAACTGTATGTCATTATATATTAATCATTCAATATTACATTAGTATCCATGCGAAATCGAATGAAAAAATTCTTGTTTGACTCATGCATATTTGATAAAAGTCAAACAATAAACGCGTTTTTAAAACACGTCCATTATCATTAGAACATTGAAATAGTTTTTAGACAATCCAACGTATATAAATACGTCAAATAATTAATGAATATAATTAACATAACGATTTAGTAATTTCATTAATCACCATTTACCACGGATTATCACGAGAGGTTAAATTATAGGTATTTATCTTCAAAGGCAGTACTATAAGACTAAATTAAACCTATAAACGAATTCGATATCGTTGTTTGTACAAAAAATAAGAATGATATCTTGTAGATATTATATACTTATATATTATATATATACTTATATATTATATTATATACTCAAGGAATTAATTTCTTACTACACAAAAAAATTGGAGTTTAGTACTTAAAAGGTACAGGTAATCATTATTCGTTTTATAAATTGACACAGTGAAAACTTAAACATAAAACTCTAATAATTTATTCTAAATTTAATTTTATAAAAATAAAATGCAGTAAATAATAACTAGTAATCACGTATAACTTATTACTTAATGTCATTGAATACTAATGTACTTTTTTCAACAGTTTTAAATTAATACCTTCCAAAAAAGAGTCGCTACTCCATCGAACTTCTCACCCAATCTAGAGACAATTCAGGTTTTTTCAAACTTCTACTTTGTACGATTACGTGTATCAGTTTAACTCATTGAAATTCAAAATGTATGATTTTCTAGACTTTTACAAATTTTAAATATTATCCTCGTTATTTTTCACTGGTTCTTTGTTGAACATTATAAACGCAGTTTAGCAATTTATTGTAATCCGATACAATTTGTAATATTTCTGCTTACTATAGCGACTTTTAAAATCTCGGAAGAAAAATAAAAATTTCACTTTAAAAATGGAATACGATTTTCAATTGCATTTTTATTGAAGTACAATACATGTTTGTAATATTTGCGTACTTTGATTAAAATACAATAATATGACACACGGTCATTTAGATGCAGTTTTTGCGCAAAGAAAAAAAAACCGTTTCTTATGCAGTCGTGAACAGATGTACAAAGAATGTGCGTGTAAATTTTTTTTAAACTCATATTTCTTCGTCGTCTGTGGTCTAAAACGTCGGAGAAAAAAAAACTTAGTTGCCATTCTGAATTTCTTCCATTGTCATTCTGCGATCAGATGCCGTTTGATAATAAAACGTAATTCGTGAATCGTGAAATAGTTTTTTAATATACGTAAATAATTTATAATGCCATAAAACGCGAGATCGCAACGATCACATCTGCAGTTTTCCGAAATGTGTGAAAATTCTTTTTGCACTATCCGAGTTAAATAAAGTAATTATAATCAAAATTAACGCGTGTTTACAGTTACCTATAATAAAAATAAAGTGCTGAAACAACCTACGAGTACGTTTGTGTTTATCAATTAAAAAAAATAGGTTATTGGTCCATTATATGCATTTTAAATATAAAAATAGCGTAATTTCGTAGAGAATAAATTATTTAGAATCCTGTTTGCGCCACACCAGACAACGAATTAACATAAAAGATTTACGGTCGAAACGATAAATGCATCGGAGCCGCCTAAAAATCGTCGGGAACATTGAGGAAATGGACAAGAAGAAGCCCTCCTCAAGTGAATTCCGAATATAATGTAAATCACTGGCGCAGTTTCGTAATTAATATGCTCGCTGACATCTAGAGTTAGCGGCGGGGGATAGAAAAACGGGTAAATATCAGTCGGAAAACATCCACTTATGGCGAATTAATGTAGTTACAAGAGCGAGAATTCGAGGAAACGAAAATCAAAGAAACATATTAGAAAAATATCTCGGCGGTGGTTAGTTTGAAACAATAGGTTGTATAACATTAGTAGGTGTTTAAAAATTTGGAAAAAAAGCAAACAGTAGAGAATGTCTGGAGTGAATGTTCTGAAAATGTACGGATCGGCCAATGAACTTTTAGATTCTGAGCGTAGCGAGGAATTTATTGATTTTACAGTTCTGTAATAAAACTGCTCCGATCGTTACTCATATGATCATTACGATACTTACACTCCTTATTTATTTCATTTTATAACACGATTTGCTTTCGTGAGAATAGGTAGTTAAACAAAGACACACGGAACTTATAAAAATATTTAAAAATAAAAAAAAAGCCGGGATCAGTCTAGGTCGCGTAGGGGGTATAGTTTGACGGGGTAGCGAGTACGCTTTGGGTGGGTCAATAGTTTAGAAGTTGTGGTGTTTAAAAACGCATTGTTTTAGGTATCCGAAAGCAACGATAAATCATTGCCTTCGAAAATACGATTCTGAGCGAGCTCAGTTGTCTACTAGTATACGTCCTGGTAAAAACAGAATTAACAATAAATTTCAGCTCGGTCTCTAATTTTCGATTTTGGATGATCCAAAAAACTGAAGAAATCGATGTGGAAAAAACACGTTTCCCGCAATTATTTGTTCCCCTCGTAAGACGGCCGCCCGAAATGACGAGTTTCACGACAAAATAACAACTCGAAATCGGCTACGAACCGAGGTTGTAATTGTGAACTCAAAACCCGATTCGGGCGATGTCCGTTTGCGTCGAAAACCAAAAAGGTACGCCAAAGTACGATGTAGTAGCATTTCACCCGAGATGAAGTACGGCTGCCCGAAAAATACCATACTATTCGTGCGGCCTAAGGGAGGGACACTGAGCAGCTCAGGGGCGGAATTGCGGGGGCGAGGTGGCCGTCCTTTGGGGATCAGCAATTTGTGAATAACTTAAGCTAACTTCGACTGAACACTGGGTAAAAGTCGAGGACTTTCATATTTTTTATCATATCAAGTATCACCTATTATTATTGTTATTTTACGATGATTATTTGCGAATAAGACGAATCTACGAACTTATTATCGAATCAACCTATTATTTCGGTACCATAACGAATCAAAGTTAACGCTACATTATCTTCCGATTGTATATGTGTACAGTATTATCGTTAAAATATGTAACCGAGTTAAGGTTTTGTGGAAACATATAAAGAAAAAACCTCGTTCTGGACGGAATGAGGTTTGCTAAAGACGCCACGAACACAAGTCGGAAGACAAGTGGTCGATCGGAGTAGTGGTGGGGTTGATTCGTAGACGATTTGCAGTTGATTTGACGTGCTGACCTGTATATATAATTGAAGTAAACAGGACACAAAACCTGATGGCGACCCAGGGCGTTGTAGTGTTGTGAGACGGGTGTCCCTGCTGGATGCACGCGTATTTAGCGCTTTGCAGGTGAAAACGTCATTATCCTAAGGCGCGCGTGTCCCGAAAACACCCACCCTCTGATCTGCGGCCACCCCTAACGATGGCGCGCACCCCGCCTTTTGACGTGTCGGCGAGAACCGTCCGGGATCAATGGGGCGATATTGTTGTATACGGACCGCGCCTTTAGAAACGTCGCGTCCAAAGCGAACAATGCTGACCGACGGCGCATCATCTCTTTGAACGCGTCCAGGTACACCGCGTGTACAGGGTGTTTGGAAGACAGCAAACGTCTCAAAAAGTGTTTGCGGGGCCGTTTGCATGCGTTTGTGCTAGGTCACAGTGATAACAGGTCTGTTTCGTCCAAAGCGACGGCGGTGCGAAAACTCGATCCGTACGGGGTCCACACAAATGTCGCGTCGATCGAGAGATTTTGCCAAAGTTCTCTCGTACACCCCTGTATACCGGAGGAGTGCGCCGCGACGTCTGCGTCTCGGGGGAATGTGCCGCCCCCGGCGCGGAACCGACGATTCGCGTTAGATCCGTGACGATACGCGGAAAAGGAACTGGACCGCTGGCACGAAAAAAGAACAAAAACTTCCTCCGTATTGTTCCCATCACGACGAGCCGTCGCGAAATTCCCTGCGGAGAAAAGGTGCTTCGTAATCATAAAAAAACTCGCCCACAACAGCGATACATAACGCGTTGTACACACAATAGCTCCGGTGGCGTTCGGCTCACAAAATATACGGCTGTCGCGTGTTTCATTCGATCAAAACGGGGACGGATATTCTTTCGTTTTTGGTTGTATCGCACTCGTCTGGACAGCGATACGAGCTGTAGTAAGTAACACGTTATACGTTCTTCGTCATTTTTCGGTCCCCCCTGCGCCACTGTCGCCCCCGGGTTCTCCGCGCGCGCCCCCCCCCCCCCCGTCCGGGTCTGTCGCCGTCAAAACTTCTTCCCGCATTAATCGCACTGCCGCCGTTTTTCTATTCTAAACATCATCTGGACCCGTGGTCCAGTCGTGATCGACGTGGTGCAGAATTTTGTGAATTCGATAAAACGTCGAGATCTGGTAATAGAAAACTTTTATCCAAAGAAAGTCGAGGAAAAAATACGGGGGAAAAAAACCCCGAGAAAAGTTGCGAAGTCTGTCCGTCTCCTGGACAGATGTATTGTTTGTCCAGTTTTCGCCGGCGTTACACTATTCCCGCATCGACCCCAAGATCGAATTCTAGGATTATCCTAGGTTATTTTTACCCTCGGCGTTTATTTATCCTATAGGATATTTATAAACCTCCCCCCGATAATGATTTCCTAGGATAACCGTACCGGGAGTACGTACAAAGGATAATGCCGTTGAGGGGTTGTGTTTCGACTTGCCGGCGATACAGTGGTATGGGAAAACGACGCCCGGAAAAGCAAAAAATTGCGAGGGATAAATTTTACACGTGATTGATATAACGTACCAAGTTTGTGCTTACCGGGAAACACTCGCTTTTTACTGCAGAAGCCCCATGTCGTTCAGATGTATATTATAGGTGTTTTACAATAAAAAATAGTGTTATGCACGAGTGTTTAAAAATTTAAAAAGTAACTCAAATTATAACTTAATTTTTATTATCTCTATAACTCGTTAATGCGCAATTTTATTATGCCCACCTTGCAATTTTATCATCACGGATATTCACTGTAAAAACCGATGAGATTTTGACCAGTTCGTCAAAAGCAATATTTGTCGAGTGGTTTGGTCTGAATTTATTGTCATGCCGCGGATACGACTCGTTTGTCAGCCTTACCGTTTGTGAGTAAACGCGTGTCCCCGGATCAAGAATATTTCCAATGAGTTTTTCACTGGCCGCAAACAACTGTAGTCTATAATCATAATTGTTTGCTACGAATTCCGTAACCCTACGTGTCCGCAAAAAACTGAAAAACGATTGTGCATGAAAAGAGGAGCTAATCCGAACATATTTATACAGTTTTTTAAAAACTCAATAATAATTTAAAGTGTTCCTCGTACTTCGTATGGTAATAATCATATTGAAAGTTGATCGATTCCATACGGTTATTATGGTATCGTTTATAATTTCAAACGACCAAAGTGTGAATTCATTGACACGATATTGCGGATGTCGTAATTGATAAAGAGTGAAATTAAAAAAAATTTAAAGAGGTAGATAATAAGTCGAGTGAGGGGTTTTCGCGCGTAATATTACATCGTAATTGTTCTCTGAAAATATGTGCACGCTTGTGCAGCGGCCTACAATGTGATTTTACTACTGCGAAACTATATTGTAACTATCGAACTATCAACACGAGAGCAGTTTAAGGCTGGTAAATAATATGTGCATATTTTCGTGGGACTCGGCAGAAACGTTTAGGCTCCAGTGGTGCGACCATATACTCGTTGTGCCTTCGAATTATTGAAACCAGGCCCCGAGGGTTTTGTCTTTTTGGACAAATTAACACGTGTTCTTATGATAAACGAATTTAATAATAGTAGATACGTGAAATTAGGCGTTCGCCAGACCGGATTCGATCGCTATATTCGTTTACACAGTATGATAACATTATGTTATGACGGACCACGCGATCGAAGGTGGTCTAAATATGTGTGTGTGTTCGGTCGTTACGGTTATGCTACAGGGTGTCACGTTTTTATGTTCAATTATTTCAACCGGGGATTCAATCAAGGTCGTTTATTCGGATTTTCAGACACAAGTTTTCCAATTTCGGTTCTGAAAACGGTTCTAAACTCGTGATCGTAACAAGAAACGTCACGTGTTGGACATTTTCAGAGCACTCGATCGTTATTTTAATAGTATGAACGTATTTTGAAACGTCATTTTGTATTTCTATGATTTTTTTTTTCGGTGGGTTTAGAGACGACGCTGGTGAGTTGAATTAAAGACAAATAACTAAACACTGTTTTGACGAGTCGCTTTTGCGAGTAAACAGGTTTTGATAATTTTACGGCCGTTTAAAACTGATCAATTATGTATCGTCATAATTTCAATATTTCAATTATCATTTATTTTAAAATATATATATATTTTCAAAAATCATCTTGTAAAAACATAATAGTGTTCAGAACCGTTTTCAAAATGAAAATTGGATATTAATTTATGGAACTGCCGAGACCATATTATATTCGCATCATAAAATCCAGTGTGATGAGAGGCGATTCAAAATTTCTAAACTTTTTGGTCCGTGCTATATTTTCAGCCTCAGGTTTGCACCGCGAACGAAATCGTGATATTTTTCTAAAAACAAAATTTACCGAGTATATAATAACGATCTATCGAGGACTGTCAACCGTGTTTAATTTTTCGTTTTGATTATTGTGTATCGGAATAGTTTTATTTGATTTTCTTTTTGCAATTTTACACGTTTTTTTTTGGGACGCAAAAACGCGTAATTGCACGTAAAGTTTAACAAATTATAATCATTATATATATATTGGTCGGTTCACGAGACAACATTTCAAATTTTTGGTTTCGGACGTGCTTTATAATATTCTCAAAATTTCGAAAATATTTTGCCAAGTTACAGAAAGACGCCGAATTTATAACGGAGGCTACAGTAAAATTTTGCCCGTTCCAATTCGTATTAAATTAAATAACATGAGAATACATTTTTTATTTCAGTAAATGATTTAAATTTTTATCCGCATGCGGTTTCCAATACACCTCTGATCAATGCGTTACTTGTTTATCGCACAAAACTTTTTGTTACGTTCTATATCGGATTAAAAATAATGTGACGACCGTGATTTCTTTTTTATAAATCAATTGAAATCGTATTTTGTACGATGATAATTATTTGTTTGAATTTTTTTTTTTTTTTGTCTAAACAACTCGGGAACGCACATTTACTATAGGTATTTTCGTTGTGAAGTTGTTTAAAATCACACGGGAAAGATACGAACGGTAAAAACTAATGTATTAACCGTCATCAAGATTTCACTCAGTCCGTTTTGATTTCCGAATCGTTCTGTAAAAATATTAAAAAAGTGCGTCCAAAATTTCTGGAGTTCAAAATGTTTTATTTTTGACGATGTAAGTTTATGCAGCGTGTGCCAAAATCTGAACGATTTTCCAGACATTATATATCCAATAATATTGAAGCGCCTTCAATTAAATATCTACTTTTGAAACTCCATATTTTAAACTCGGCAGACTAATTCGGCGTGGACGTTATGTGTTGCCTTAAAGTGTACACACACTGTATTGAACAGGATCAAATATTATAGTGAATTGCAACGCACATATAGGACGATGTTGAATAAAACCGGTCAAATCCTCCGGGAAAAATTAATTCGCCGCCAAAGAAAATCGCAAAGACGAGAGTTGTCCGAAACCGTTTTAATATCCATTTCTTTCTATCATAATTTTACACGACCCGTTTTGTATATTGGTTAAAATCAAACATTATAATTTGTCGTCCGGATAATATCGGCAAAATTATTTTTTTTTTATCAATAATTACCAAGCGGATAGACGTCCTCAATGTAATTATACCAATGTAAAACATATTGTAAAAATCTAGTATCATAAAAAAAAAATCAGTACACTTATAACTAAAAATTTGCATCAATTTTGGTAATTTTTTTATTTATTAAACTGTTTAATGTTTAGTATACTTATTTAAGTAATTTTCGTGGTATTTTTTCTCGTAATTTTTATTTAATCTATGTATAATCTTTTTTCTGAACTCTTTTTTCATTGAATTCGGCAAAATAATTCGAATTGAAAGAGTATTACTAAATATGTATTACCGCGGTTTAAGTTTAAATAATGTTGATGTTAGATGCTATTTTACTGTTCAAAATAGTAGCGTGAGAGCTTGAGCGATAGATTGAATGGGTTCAAAATAATCAATTGACAGTGATCAGATGTTTGGTGTTTATAAATTATGTAAATCATATGGTTTGTTTTGTTATATTTTTTGGACGTCTTGTGATAGTTTTGTGCGAATCACTGAGATAGCAGATAAAAATTAGCAGAATTTAGCAAATACGAAAACTAAAATTAATGGCCAATAGTATCGTGTATTTTTAATACATTAATTTTTGTAGTAATTGAAAAATTTCAAAATTTTGTGATCAATTAATTAACAATATACTTATAATATTTCAAAGAGACCGGAAGTCAACCTAACCGTGGTCAACCATTCAAAACGTATGGTGAAAAGAATTCTTCAAACTAAAATATTTATTTTTACTTTTGATTTCTCATAAATCGTAACTCGCAGAAACGCGTTTAAAATGAGCATTTAAATAGTATCAATGCAAACTATTTCAAATTGGTTGATCACTGATAAAATTAGTTTTATCAATAAGAGTTTCGCGAAGCGTTAAATAAATGAAGACAAAGAGTTATACGAAGGGAATATTAACCAAATTAACAAATAGTAATAATTTCCGACTGCCGGCGGGGAAAGAAAAAGTAAAGTTTTATCTTACGCCTGATGATATTATGGATACAAATTTTCTAATCATATATATATCGTCGTTGACGTATAAAAGATTATTATGAGTAACTATGGCATAGTATGTTGGTCCACGGTTTAAATTTTAAGTAAATCCTTTTACGTTTTCGGAGTTTGTTTCAAATTTAAGATGTCCGTAAGCTCGTCCAGCTTTTTTATACTATTTAGTATCTACTTACTACCAAAGTCAATAATAAAACGTCAATTATTATAAAGGATATTACACGTTGTATGTTTCATAACAGTACTATTTTTAATACATGTAGGTGTTTGGATAAATTATTTTCTTGGAACAATTTTCATTTCATTAAACACGATCGTAAAACTAAAATTAAATATTATTTTATCGCTCTACAATGGCGTTCTGATGTTGTTCCTGACGTAAAACGTTTATTAAACAATCATTATTTTTACGATTGTTTAATTCAAAATCAACTTTGAATAGTTTTTTAAAATCAACTGCTGCATACCATAGTTTATACGTAACCCTTAGTTTATAAATGTGTCACAGCTCATCATTGCCGTGTATTTTGTAGACCACGTGTGCAAACATAAAATACGTATAAATATATATTAATTGCTTAATATATTGTTTTATTCGTTTTTTTTGTACAAGTAAATGATTCAACGCGATCAATGCGCTGTAAATAGATCGATTTTATTCGATTACCAATAAACGTTGCCAATCAAAATGCTTTAGGTTTTTTTTTTTTTAATAAAGTATGAATCATATCATATAAATACAGATTGCCAATGACTAAATTTATTTTAAAAAAGAACGTATTTATTCATTGAACTCGTTATATTGCAATACTTTTTCACATACTTTACATTTTCAACGGTACTTTAAAAACAGTACACGGCGGTCTCATAAACTTTAATAGTTTATTGCTAATGTTTGGAAAGTTTTACAAAATAAAAAATTAGAAAAATATCGAGTAACTTGTAACTAATTATTAGTAACGAAGACTGTTTTAAGTTATTATTATAAATCGTATATTAGTAAATTATTCAATATACGTTTGTTAAATAGTATAGTGATTAAAAATAGCTTTATTTTTAAATATTCATTCTCTATTAGTTTGTAACTTTAAATTTCTAGATTTTTTATTATTTCATGAACTTAATGTATTTCGTTCGGAACGATTATAATATACGAGTAGTATATATCAGAAAAAATAATTCTGACATTTAAAAAAATTAACGAAGAGAAATATTTTGTAATTGATATTCTGTTTAAAAATGTGACACTTGAATATTTTATTCTTTCAACACGTACATTATGATGTACTAAAAGTTTTTTTCAAATAAAAACTACATATAGTTATAGCATTGTATTCACTGGTAGCGTGAAATCGATTCAGCTATACCCATTCAATTAGCATTGTACACTCCTCAAATTGCATTTCAATTATATTTAGTCGGAAGTCTATAATAAACTGCATAAGAAATTTTTTTTTACGATGTCTCAAAACCACTTAATAACCACCACCACTATTAGGAATGATAAATATCTTCGCATACCAATAATAAGCATATATATATATAATATTATTTTTCGCGTTGAACATACATTTATTAAATCGATAAATTGACTTAGAAACAATTAAATAAAACGAACGTATTTTAAATAATTCAGCGTTTACTTTACAAATTGGGAATCCTTCGGATAAAATGTTCGTGAAATAATTTAGTCGCATACCCATCCACTCTAAATTCACTTACGCGGAATGCAATTCTGCGTTATACTTTCAAGTACCTTTTTTTAATCATTTCATGTATTATTTACCTTATCATAACATGTTTTATTCATAAATCGTTGTATAAATGTCAAGGTGTTAAAAATAACGTGGCAGAAAAATAATGAGAGTGCAGGAGAATGGTATAAAAGTGATCTGCAATCAGCGTTTACACGCTGTTATAGCGGTATTGAAAATAGGTTTCTAAACATTTTATACTCGAGGTGTTTTGATGTGAATTTTTCAAAATTTTGTGGGTCAAAAAAAAAAAAACAGAATTTTGAACAGATTAAATGTTTACATTTTTAGTGAAACTCAAAAAAAAAAAAAAAAAAGGTTACTGTTTTACGTTTGAAAAGAACGAAGCATAAGTTAAACGGTGCATTATCAATAGCGCACAAGTTGGCAGAAAGCATTTAAAAAAAAAACTGTTACGAGACTTTTTTGACCGAAAAACATGTTTTTGTTATTTTTTTGTCGTTTTATTTGTGCTGTCTCGCAAAAAAACTAAAGAAAAGATCTATCTATCCATACATGAGCGCTTGGGCACGTGGCACAAAATAAATTTATATAATTTATATTCAAAGTATCACGAAAATGCACCCTTATAATCGAGTTAAGTATAGAACTTATAAATCTCAAATGTATACATTTTCGCAGTTTTTGTGTGAAAATAATCTTTAGTCAAAAGTTTGGCAAAAGCTTTACAACGGGTCGTTCTTAATTATTCTTAAAAAACATGTTGAAAATCATTTCACATTTTCGTTTCGGTATACATTTAAATGTATTAAACGGTATAGAATTTTTGTCGTTTGCGTTCGTTCTTGTTCCAACATCTCTTCTATTTTCAAACTATTTAAATGAGTTGCAATTTTTACACGTTATTAAAATGTAGGAAATCTATATAAACGTGGTACAAATTTGTGAGACTTTTAGACCATTTTTGAACTGAAAGCTAATATATGAACGTATAGAACCTCAAAACGTTCCATTTATTGACAGTTTCAATTTAATCTGAGCTCGCTTGGGATTGTTTTTAAATCTAAGTGTTAAGCCACAATCAAAACAACTACAGGCGACAGCGCATAAATCAGTGACGAGTCTAAACCGGTGGTCGGAAATTTTTTTGTTAAAACCTTTTTTTTTGTACTTTACGACAAATCGTAAATACAATTTTTTAAACACACTTTTACAAACAATTCAATTTGGCAACTTATTGCATTCACTTACGGGTCACGGGTGTGAAATATGATGTAAAATTCGTTCGTTTTGTACTAAGTGTAAATAAATAGATATTTTATAATAAGCTTTAATAACGACGAGATAACCCCCCAATTGACGATTGGAAATAAAGACTTTTACGTGACCACTATAGAGTTTGCTAAATAAATTAAAACCCTATAGCTTCCGATCGAAGCAAATGGTATTTTGTGATGGCGAAAATGTTATTTGTACATTTTTTTACCACGCGTTTGTGTGTACTGATCTTGTGTTGACCCAGTGGGACGACGTTTGTCAGAAAGTATACTGTTATCAAGACAAGGCCATGTTAGAGCACCTTTAGGCGTATATTGTTAACGTGTAGTTATATATGTATAAAATGTTTTCATCAACAAATCGTAAGTACGTTCAATAATATAATTTTCAAACTATTAATGCGTACTTAATAATATTCATAATTCAACGGATAGTCGTTCAATTCTGTGTATAAATTTAAATTTCTACATAAGTCAATACTATATTTTGTACGTTATTTTTTTCCGCGTACGATTTGTAATTTTTTAAAATTGATCTGCTAGTAAAGAGACAGGCAGTGAGTTTAAAACTAATTGGTTCGATTTGGTTTTGTGGACCACGTTTTTGGATCGACTTCAAAAAAACCTCGGAACTATATAATACAACGAGCCTAACGGTTGAAATTTTTTTTTTTTTAAATCGGTTCTCACAGTTTTCGCTCGTAGACGTCATTGTTTCTTTGACTCTGATCTTGTATTTTCGCCGTAATTCCTCCACGAATATAAAAATAAAAACTGCAATAAAAATGGCATTGAAACAGTTGTGTATAAATCGACGACATAAACCTACACGAATTTTCTAAAGTACAAAAAATTTAAAAATGTTACTTAACTTATTGTTTAAACATGTACGCGTGCGTAAAATGTTAAATCGCACGTAATTTTATACCGTGTACATCGGCTAAACATTTCGAAAACGTTCGTTTGATTTGAGAGTATGTTTTTTTTTCCACTGTTTTCGTTAACTTAAATTCTGAAACACGGTGCAGTGACGCGTATAATTTGTCCGTCGACACAAACTTGTCTGCCGATAGTTTTTTCTACGATAAGTCGATAAATTAGAATTTACAACACATATTCGCGGCACAAAGTACCGGCTAAATAAAAATAATACTAAAAATATATACTACTTTAATTATACACGTCAGTTCGCGCCCCTGTTTTCATTGACCGGTTTATACGCCAACGATCACTTGCGTTTTGCGCGTTACACGTATGACGTTGTTGTTGCAGAACTGTAGTACCGACTGGAACAGACTGAAAATCATCATAAACACCGCGACTGGTTTGTAAAATGTATGCGCTCGCCTTTATTTCGAAAAGATGGACGTAAACTGTACGTTTACAAAAAATTTCGAATAAATCTATATAGTCCGACGTTGAGAAAGGGAAAAAAAAAAATTTTCACCGTTGATTTCTTCTTTCTGAGCGTTAGCGAGCGAAGCCGATTATTTTACAATGAGATTTGTGTAATTTCCTTTTTTTCGTGTCTGTGACGCACAAAGCTCCTTGAGTCGTTGCTCCGATCGTAGTGGTCCTTTCCGAAAGCTCCTATGTCCTTGGTGCATCGTATTTAATCAAAATTTTCAATTCCGAAATTGTTGTACCCGAAAAACCGAAAATAAACTTCAAAAAAAACCGGTAAAAAGTAAACCGGCAAACGCGTATTTGACAGAATCGATTTCGTTTTATGGTCACAACTTCCGTAATAACGATTTCTCAGACTTGAAACTTTTACACAGTGTTTTTGTGGATAATAATATTGTGCAGGTTCGACACCAATTTTAAAATATTTCAATAATTCTTCAGCTACTTATAGAACTTTGCAATTTTTCGAAATATCTAATTTTTTTCGTGGTTTCTCTTCAATAAAACGTTTGATTTTAAAGTAAAAGTTTTGAAATTTTAATTAAAGGTTGGAAATACGTGACTAAAAATTTTTGAAAATCACGTTATAGAATTTTTGTTTTGTCGTTTCGCAATAATTGTTCATATTAGTGATTTTATTTTGGAAAAAATGTCGCAACTAACACAATTTTAGACTTGAAAATTGAATATGTTACGTAAAACAAAATTTGCTATCACAGGTAATGAACTATTCAAAAAAATCCTACCTATTGTTTCCGCAAAATTAATAAAATAAGTATTGATAAAACGGAATTAGTTCGCTTTAAGGCGTCTCAATGTTGTATTAATCTGTAGTTGCGCGGGTTCGATTACTAGTTTCTTTTTTGCGGTTATTTTTTTTTCATTCAAAAATCTTACAATGATCATTTAACCCATTTTTCGCGTGGTCTTATCGCGCTTTAAAAAAATCGTTTTTTTGAAGGCAATGATTATTATGATCGCTCTGAGATATTAAATAATTCGTTAAAACCACAACTTCCAGACCAGTGACCCACTAAATGCGTAGTAGTCGATAAAACTCAGTCAAACCACTCACACGTCCTAGTGTAGTTGCGGCTTTTTAGATTCTGAGTGCAGCGAGAAATGTATTGTTTTTACAATGATGTTGTTTTTATTTCAACAACTTTTCGTATAGAAGGAATGCTCCAAAATTAGTACTTCCACTAAAGGTTTATGAACTCCGGTGGTACTTTTGTTGCAGTTTTTTTTTGTTGACTTTTTGCTTACTTTTTGAGTTTTATCCCAAAAAACATAAAGAAACGTATTCGCTCATCCGTCAAACTACTCACGCGTCCTAGAGAACTTATCGGTTTTTCTCTTATTGATTTTTTTTTCTCCCGGTTGACTGTATAGCCATCATACGGTCGCAGCAGGCATGTTTGCACTTCAGTAATCTCGCAATATTTTAATGTGTGTATAATATATTACGCACAGTTATTCGACCGTATCGAATAGTAAGATGTATTTATTCTCGTCATTATATTATGCGAGTGAATAATTAATGCGTTAGAAAGAACGAGTTTGTTGACAAAATTTTAATTCACCCGAGCACCAACCAGATACATTATACGATTTTCTTGGTTTTAGAATAACTCGGAAACGTTTCTGGTTACAAGAACGGATATTGAATATAATACCAATAAAAGTAGGATTCATGAATGTATTTTCGTTTGAAATAAAATATACACGTTTTTTTTTTATTTTTGCGTCTGTGAGAAGCCTAGAATATTGCTCCGATCTTGACGGTTAAAACGTTGCAATGTACTCAACATTTTACCAAATTTTCAATACCAAAATAAACAAAACTTGGAAAAAACGGCAATAAGTATGGATCGACGAATAAACGACTAAAATTTGACACGTAGCGTCCACGAATCAATAGGATTTTCATGACGGCGCCTGGGGGATATATCGCTTCGATCTCGACGGTTCGAACGTGTGCTGAAAGATCAACTCACGGTCTTTGACGCGATACGCGAGTGTTTTTTTCAAAATTTTCAGTCGAAAAAAAGTTATAACCAAAAAAAAGGATCTCTGAAAAAAAAACAACTAAAATCCGACACGTAGCAACATAAATAAATCGTCGAAAAAATAGCGTAGAATTTTCGACAAAGTTTGTGTTCAGCCCTCAGGGGTGGCATTTCCGAACGAAACGCATAGTGCACGTCACTCGGGGATAATGTATAGCTTATAGCTAGATAGTATAGCTTCCTGTATTGGCGACACAGAATTTTCAAAATCGTTTTGGACGCGTGTTCGAAGCTCGCGACGTACGTCATAGGTATGGACAGTTCGCGAGGACACCGCCGTATGGTACGTGTTATAATAATTGTACTCATAACACCGCAGCTTACATTCCCCCGGACGTTTATTAGATCGCGCTCAGAACCGTTTTTCAACGATACGTGACGAAATCGTCATCGTCGCTGCTGCTTTCAGATGTCAAACAATACCAAGCACGTTCAAACCACAACGTCCAAATCGCAGTGACCCGCTCGAAGCAGTCGTAGCGGCTCTGTCAAAAACTGCGCAGGCGACCTATACCGATTCCGGATCTCTTACAAACGTTTCTTTACGACGTTTTTGTCGCGTTTATTGTGATAAATAAAATAATATGTCAGCACAATCAGCACAATAAACGCGACATCACGACACGATCGCGGATGCGACGGTCTTTGCGGTGGTCTCGCGTCTAATTGAAACGATCGCGCAATGAAATATATCGGTTATCACAACAACAATATTATTATTTATCGTATAACAATATTTATTACAATAAGGTTGTCTCTCCAGCACGACGCGGTGCGCGCCGCCGGTACACACGAGGATTGTTCGCCGCGGTTGGTCGCCGCCCGCCGCAAACGTCTGTCGTAGTAATAATTATTATAGGTAGTCGATGTCGTCGTCCCGCGGCGGCGTATTAAACGTGTGTTGTTTAAGAAAAAAACTTTTATATATGGTCTCGTCCGAAAAATGGCGCCCTTGGACCGATGTTGTTTTCGTGTGCGATAGACTTGAAAAAAAAAAACGCCGGAATCACTCTAGGGGTCGGAAGGTTTGTGTGTATAGAAATCGCACGTTGAAGAATCTGTTAAGCCTACGGAAAATAACGAATCCGAGTGAGCTCTCCAGTGGCTCAGACAGCGAAACAGAGAGAATTTAGTCACAAAGTTCATTTTGTTTCGTTAATTAAAATTTTTTTTTTACGCTATTTTGGATTTTCGGATTGTCTTATTTGTCTATATTTATGCATTTTTACCGGTTTTTTAATTAAAATCGGTCATATTTTTAGCGCATATGTACGCAATTTTATTTATATCTATAAAATCCCAGCCCCGATATTGAGTTTTCGAGAGGACTGCGAACACGCGTCCGAGTGTGGTCGAAGAACGTTTTAGCGTTATTACAATAATCATTTGCAAAAATCGAATGTCGCAAGTTTTTCTAATATCTAAGTCAGCTGTAACGTTTTAATTTAACGCGCTAGTCTGATGATATTCCAGTTTTCTGTTGATAAAGGCGCGTTCGTATAATATACGTTGTAGTTGGAACGATAAAAACCATCGACGAGATTTGCCGCGAGAACAAAAATAAGTATTTACACAAGAAATAATCCGATTGGTCAAATAACAATATTATACTATTTTGTCGATCGATAACGGATTCTGCGCTAGAAATCGTATTTGCAATATTACTTTCTCGGGTAGATACTTTTCGGTTACTGTGCAAACATTTTTATTACGAACCTCTTACGAGTGTAAGTGCGTACACTTAAATTTCTCCAAACTAAATAATATTTACACGGTCGGTACTCAGAATTTCTTCGTATATTATTATATTTGTTTACGTAAAGTAGTTCCGAATTTGTCTAAAGAAATGTCAATATGTACCATCTTTGAACGATCTAGTTTTCTAATCCATTTTGTTTGATTATATATATTGTATTCAAGTAAACTGTGTAATACGTATTGAATAAATACTTAACAAATTATAAATCATATAGAAACGAAGTAGTTAATTTACTCTTGATTATATTGGTGTATAATACAAGTAAAATCATATTTTTATTGTTGTCAGATATTTTATTTTGCCGACTTCAAAGAAATAGTAACAAATTAATTATTTTTTACTATTTTTTACAAACGTGTTCCCGACAAATTCGACAAATTCGGTCATAACTGATTGAAATAACGGTTAAAAAGACCTGCAATTTTCACACACTCGGCTTGTATATTAATGAAACGCGTGTCCGTAGTGCACGTTTATACATATTTTGAAATGTTTCGAGTTAAATATAAACCGATTTCGTTGACAATTTAAATAATCGTTTACACATAGTACTTATGCGATTGTTCGTCCGCAGAGCCTAGCGAGTAACGACGTACTATATTATATGTTACGCCCGTCCTGTCGCACCGTTATTATAATATTATAACGTACAATATTTCCGTTTGTAGGTATAGTAATTTAAATTAATTATCGACGATTTATTTACACGATCCGTCAAACTGTTCGTCGTTTTCAACGTTTTCATTCTGCAGTTGGAATCGCCGCTTCTTAGAGTTTCCGTCCAAACACGCCGCGCGAGGTGCTTCTGTCGCATTAACTTTTACTCTTCTCCGTATTCGTTCCGTCTCGCTTTTCGATATTAATTCTAATAAAAGTACGTTTTTGTTTTTGTAGATTTTGAGCGTCGGCGAGGAACGTATTTTTACAACGATGTTTTTTTTATTTTTGTTTTTTTCTGTCAACAACTTTTCGGGTACGAGGAACGCTCGGATTTTTAAAGTCCAGTACTTCTACTGATAGACCTGTATGAACTCCGGCGGTATTTTGGTCGATTTTTTGTGAGTTTTAACCCTCCCTTTCAAAAAAAAAAAAAAATCTAGAGTTTTATACGGAGAAGAGTTTAGAAATGACGTTTTCGGGTAGAAGGCTCCAATCGTTGTTACGTCAAATACCACATAAAAGTCTCGGCTTTAAATTTTGTTTTATTTGCAGCAGTTTTTAATAATTTGATTATTTTTCGAGTCATGTGCCAAAAACAACGAAAATGGCGAAATCCGGCGTCAATAACGGCTATATTTATTAAACTATCGTTATAAAAAACTATTTCCATGTCGTTTTCCAACCATTTAATGTATTATTAATTAATTTGTTACGTTATAAAGGATCGAAGAAAGTCTTTTTTCTAGTTATTTTATAATTTTTAAATAACTTTTCAAGTATATATTTTGTTAAACATGGTTTTTACCAAGACGTATCTTGATCAGAATCATTTTTTCGAAGGCAACGATATAATACGTTTAAATAAACAATACGTTTGAACCACGACTTCCAAACCCACGCGACCTAGAGTGATCGCGGCTTCTTTTTTTCTACTATTGTGTACAATTGTGTTGCTTATAAATAAGTTAAATTTTCAAATTGTTACCATAATAATAATTGTAATATGTCTGTAATACATAAAAAGAACTGCACACAAATCTCACAAATGTATAGCTATACTCCGAGTGAGATCAGAGTACGTCAAAGGATTGAAGAGCGTACTGTAACGAAAAAAAAATTTAACGAACAAATAAAACAGACTTAAAAAATAACCAAAAAAAAAGCACTTAAAAGTATAAAATAGTTAAATAAAAAAAAAAAAAACATTTTTATCACTTTTTTTTTTCTAAGGAAACGGTGTGTGTTCAACATATTTTTGAAGTCGGTCTTATTTTTCTGTTAAAATTTCATAATTTTTTACGGAATTACTTTCCGTTTTCTCACGCACCGTGGTGTCATTGTCGTAACTTACAAATAGTCGTGCGTCACCGTGACGCCGTTGTGAGTTTTTTGTAGTTTTTTTTTGTTAATTTTTTATTCAAAAATCCCTGAAACAATTTTGATAAAATGTGTATGGAACCTGCGCCATCATCATAATAATCGGTTGATAATCATTGGTGGACGGAGCAATCGCCGTGAACGTACATAAAAAAATAGTCCAACACATATTATCTCCTCTTTCGAAGTCGGTAAAAAAGTATGCGTTTTCGACACGATCGTTCTTTATATTTACAATATTGTTGTTTCGGGGATATATTGTTCATATTTTTCGTTTCATAAATGGTTCGCCGCAAAACGTGTCGTGCTCGTCAGCAGGGCGTTTTACGTTTTGTGCTTTCATCATTATTATTAGTTCACGTCCGAACAAATCAATTTACTCGTAGTGGAGCCAATCTAAAAATCGAAAGTATAGATTTCGAATACAAGTAACGACAACGTACGTATCGTACTGTTCATCTTATGACATCTTTTCTCGTTTCTTCGTATTGTGCTTAACAACGAACGCCGTCGCCTTCGGAGAAGTTTAGAAAATATCGTATAATATTACGTGTATTACTATAGCAGACGCGCAGACACCCCTCGTTGATGCTATCGAGACGGTGTTTTATACAATACCCGCGTGTACATCGTTAGATGACCTGTACAAAAACATTTATACACAATGAAATACTAGATATTATGTAGAAAATTTCGACAACGTGTGTGTACATGATGCATGTATATAGTCGGACAGATATTTTCGAGTTCGTGACTGCTAATGTCCGTAGACCGTAATGATGAAAAAATCCTTAAAGTTGGTTTAACGAAACGGATGTGTGTGTGTATAATATAATAATTTGTTTAACAAGTATTTAGTGATTTCGTCCTTTTCCCCAAAAACACAACGGATTCCACCGCATACATGTATAATATGCATATTATTCCCGTCGTTTTAAACTCTCGCCGTCCTATTGTTAGTTTTCGTAGGTTATGTCGTATAATTACCGTCGGTACTATTATCCATTTTAGATTCCGAGAGTGAAACGAAGAATGTATTGGTTTTCACATTCTTTTTTTTACCACGTTATGTGTAATCAAGATACAATGCTCAACAATGCTCCGATTTTCGACGTCAGTACCTCTAACGGTAGGTACACGGACGGTACTTCGAGGGGTCGTAGACTTAGGCGTCTATAAAATCAAAAAGTTACGATAAAAAAACTAAGCGAAAATCAAGGGAAAAACGTTAAAAGTTACGGAAAACGTTATTTTTTGACGTAATCCATTTAGATTTTGGGTCATGACTTCCACAAAAATGATCTGTACTAGCTGAAAGTATACTATCTGTAGCTGAAACTTTCACGTACTGCTAAAATTGATAAGCTACAGGTGTGATAAAAATTTCGAAATATTTTAAACTAGGTATAAAACTTTTTGAAAATTTTCATTTTGTTTGAAATTTCTATTCGATAATAAATTTAATTTTCAACAAAAAGTTTTGAAAATTTAATACATGGTTCCCAACTCGTAATTAGGTGCATACGCTCTTATAAAATTTCAAAAACCACAATCTTTATATTTAGTTGTTTAAAGTTGGAAAATTTTCGAAAATTGGACATACCTTTGGCTATTTTCGGAAAATAACTCGTAACTCACACAAATTTTTTATTTTATATTTGAAAATTAAATATGTTATGTTAAACAAAATTTGCCGACATTTTAAAAAAAAAAACCCACCGAGTAGATTCTGAAAGCGTGTATAAAAAGTATTGAAAAACGGTTGTATTTTGATTATAAAGATGAAATTACGCACTGTCGTTTGATTGATACTAAAAAACGTAATTACTCCTGAAATAATGGTCAAAACGGTTTGAAATTTTCACACGTTATTTATGTTAATAAACTAACCTAAACTTTGTGTCTAGTTTCTTTATTATCTATTCTTTCTATTTCGCTATTTGAGTCACTGAGCCACTCAACCAGAACCGTTATTTTCGTAAGCAATTTTTAATTGCTTACAGATTTCTGTATAATGCGAACACAGTTATTATCGACGGTCAATATTGTTTTGTAAAAAATGATCGATTAATTTTCCTCATGACCGGTCCAATCGCGCTTTGTTTGTACATATTTATTATTTTAATAACTCGGGCTAAACAATACATTTCATTGCGTTATAAAATCGCAGAATAATTATTCGTTAACAACAATCGACGTTGTTCAGTAAATTTTTCTGTACACTAAATACGACGGTTTATCTTATATTGTATAGTCGATGGACGACGATGGTCACGTACAGTTTGCCAATACTTCATGTTTACTAATTGAAAATGGTTTTTTTTTTTTTATGACCGCAAAGTTTATGAAAATATCGTGTGCCCAAAACACAATACATATATTATGATATATTCATTGAGTTAAATGTGGTCGTTTGAAAAATGGAGTATTAAACTGCAGTTTATTTAACTGTGTTCCAAGTGATAGATAGTTACAACGATTGTTATCTCAGAAATTATTGAAAATAGAAAAAAACGTTTTCGTATAAGAGTTGTTTTTTTTGTGGTCTACAATAATATTGAAAACATTTTGTTTATGTACATCGCGGGTGTTTGAGTTTTTTTTTATAACAAATTTAAGACTCAAGACTATATTTGTGTGTGTGTGTGTTGTGTACGAATAACTTTTTAATGAATTTTAGTGGTCAAAAAACGATTTCCCGTAGAATGCTTTTCGAGTTACAGAGGTTTAAAGTTCTAAAAATTATGTTATTTTAGTTTGAAAATAATATTTATGCCAAAGCGAATAGTAGGTAACGCGTTGTAGGACAAGACAACTCCAAACTGCTACCATGTATGTTGAAGTACATACTTTTTAATGTAGTGTTTTCTATGGAAAATTGTTGATCGAAAAACATTTCGATCACCAAAATTCGTTAAAAAAAAAAAATCACGCATAAGCTCAACACACACAAAAACAGAACGGTAAAGGCGCAGTAGACTACGCTTTGCGTGGGTTTCAAAATTGCGGTTGTTTACCAATTGAAAAAACGATTCTGAGCGAGCTATCTAAATCTAATAAGTCCTGATTGAAAAATAAGAAAGATTACTCCTATAATACTATACGTAAAAAAAAATAGCGTATTATACTTAAAAAAAAACTTTTTTCAATTTTTTATAACGATAGTTTAACGCCGGAATTTTCGTCGTTTTAGGCGCAGCATTACTCAGAAAATATTCGAAGAAGCATCGAAAAACGTTTCAATCGAATCATACTTAAAGCCAAAGTCCCAACTTTTATGCGGTATTCAACGTAACGATTGGAACACCACTCCTTCTACCCGGAAACGAACCTGGAAAATTTCAAACTTTTCGCCGTAAAATTCTCTATTTTCGTCTCTGGTTTTTGCGGTAAAACTCTTAAAGTAAGCGAAATTTCCAAAAAAGCATCCACCTCTGGAGTCCGTCGTAAACGTTCAAGAAAAGTTACTGAAAGTCGGAGCGTTCATTCTATACGAACAGTTGTTGATAGAAAAAACAAAAAACCAAAAAAAACATCGTAAAAACGTTACAGTCCTCGCTCGTCGCTCTGAATCTAAAAAAAAAAGGAAAAATGCTTAGCCTTCATAATTATTGGTATCCTCCCTCAACGGTATCTCTAGTATATAGGCACATTGACGGATTTTTTATACTTATAATCGCATTCCTCCTCCAACCCTCCCCATACAATATTGTTTTTTCGAAAACACCGATTTCCCCTCGCAACGTATATGCACAAGCGCGCGCGTCCGAATAATTAAATCGGTGACCGTCACACAACAATATCCTCGTTGTCACCGCTCGTGAAATACGTTAATGCGTTGTAACTCGTTTTTCCCGAAACGTTTTAACGCTTCTAGTTTGTCCGAGAGAATTTCGTCAACATGTGTGGTGTGCGGCTCGGTACTTTTCTTATTTTTTTAAATAATCGTACCGTCGCCGGGCACCTCGATTCGTGTGTATTCGTATTTTAGGTTGGTGTACGCGGTCAAACACACATTAAGATAAAAAAAACGTAGATGTAATAAATACCGCGCTGGTACTCTAAAATATTGTTTTCCCGTTCACGCGGACCAAAACTCGACACAACATAGCACTTTCTTCGTGTGATACCCACACGCGTCGCGGACGGTTACCGGAAGAATATTTTGGAACGTTTTCAAAACGCGGATAATGTACGTAGGTACTTATTGTAAAATTGTGTCGTCAGAGCAATGCAGCGCGAGTATCGGACACCTGTTAATATATATAATGTGTGTGATACGAGAACGTCGCACTTTTATGCATATGTATTACACAACGATAGGAGATTTGTCTATATGTACAAAACACAGATGGACGGGAAAGAAAGAGAAAATAAAAACCGGGGTGTATCTTGTCGTCTCCGATGCCGTTCAACAACTTGTACACCGAAGAAGCGAGACGAGAATGGAGTTCGAGAATAGCGCCGCTGCTTTGAGATTCGCGGACGGCGTTGCTCACTGCGCGGAAAGCGAAGACGATCTACAGAATAAACCCTGTAGTAGCGGTATAACATGTAGAATACTAAAAAATAATTATGGAACTGAACAAAAAGAAAACTGTGGTACGAATTTCGGTTTGACTCGACGTAAATGCCGGAAAATGAACGGGCGAGCGCAGCGATTCGCACGTACCCGGGAAGCGATATAACGGAGGATCGTCGCAGCAAAACAAGTAGCCCAGAAAAGAGCCTTTCAAAAGACAAAAACCGCACGTATTAAGTACCAGTAGCGTGGAGATAAGGAAGAAATTTCTAAAAAGTTACAAGCGGAGTCTTTGGACGCGATTTACTTGGACAGTAAATCCAATAGAAACAAAAAAAAATAGCCTTTTGGGGATGTGGTGCTTTGGGACGGACCGAAAGAGTAAGTACTTTAGATGAAACGGAGGAACGACGACGGAAAAATGTTCAATACAAAAGTGGCAACAGACAATAGGGGACATCGTATTGACGGAAGTTTGTTAAAGAAAAAAACTGACGTCGAAGGAAGCGTTGCAAGAGGAACACCGCCAAGTGCGCGTGAGACAGACGATGCACGAATAGAGGAGATGTAACAAAGATCTGAAAAAAGTGTGCTACGATGCAGTGGCGGCGCGAGGTAAAATTTACAAGTGGGCCAAGTAGACTTAAAGAGGGCCTTTTTTTGGCCTTTTTTTTCTATGGTTAAGTCCCTTTGGAACGCGAGGGCCTTTGAGGTGCGAGGCCGCGGGCAACGGCCCACTTTGCCCACGCCTAGCACCGCCACTGCTACGACGGAGAGAATAGTACGGGGAGAGCTGTAACAAAAAAAAATCTACGGACCGATAAACAAAAAAACACCCCCAATATAACGTTTTCAAAAAAAATACGCGGATAATGTGTAGTTGTTGTGATAAAAATTGTGTCGTCAGCAAATGTCTCCGCAAAAGTATAATATCGGACACACCTGTTTTATACATACATGTATACGAGAACAAAACACGTCGCCCGATGATGCGTTTTTGTACAATATATATGTAATCATTAAATTAATGTTTCACAATCGCCAGCCCCGCGATGAAAAATTAAACGGCGAAACGCGCATCATCAGTCATATTTATATTTCTGATCGGATTTCAACGGATTACCGGGCGCGTGGAAACGTGCCGGTACATAATGATACGATTTATTCGTGTCCCGTCGAATTTTCCACGACCGGCTATTAATACTCTCGCACGCATATACTCTCTATACCAATGTGAGTACGTAATTTTTTTTACTCGACATCTATTGTGCGAGAGTGGAATATATACGAAAGTATAATACGCGTACGCGGCGGAGAAGAACGTTTTTAAAGTTATGTCCAGAAATTTTTCAAATAACAATATTGTTACGCTGGGAGAGTGTTGTGCGGCGTTCTTATTATACGACGGGCCATCGTACACGCGAGTTGTGTAAAACGACAACTATATATAAATAATTCGTCGTAGCTTTTTTTTTCCTCGGCCTTAGATATTATTTTTCTCTCTCTGTAGTAGGCCCGCGCTTTCGTACGACGTAATATTTATAAATCCGGTGGTTTATACGTAGAAGAAAACCGTTTCCGCGGTACGTAGAGGGATAAAAGTCATAACTATTCCCCGAGCACAATGCCTGTGCGGTTTCACGTCGCCATATTAAATTCGGGCTGTCCGTACGTGAAATCCGTGAGATTCGTTTATACGGGCGTGAGAAAGAAAATGGCCCCCCCGTAAGCAATACAGGCGATAATTCAGGAGAAAAAGAAGAAACAGAACTCTGCGCATCGGGATTTAGTTAGTACCTATGTACATTGTGTGTATTTACTTTTGAAATAAATAAACGTGTAGTACTCGCCCGAATGTTTGTTTGTTAACGAAGTCCAACGTAAATCAAGTAAAAACGTTATGTTAAGATTTTTTCTTTTTTTTTGAAATACGTCGCGCGCAGTAAACGCGTAGTCGCCCCGCGCACTACCGCGAGTATTATAAACGGCTGATATGAAATTTAAATGAGTCGTTGAATAGAAAGTTTGCCCGTAAATTCGAAATTTCGGTCTTGCGCGCAAGAGGAAACAAGAAAAAAATGAAAATGATGCGTACAAGTCTTGAACCCATAAGATTTTACACACGCGTGCAATTCGTATGACTTGTACGTTTTTCTTCTTCGCCGACCGTTTTTCACGACGAATCATCTGAAAACTTCTCAAGTCAAACGCGCTTGGAACTTTCGACGACATCGAAGAAACGAGCGACTTACAGTTTTACGATTTTACCACTGTTTCGGCTACCCGCCCAAAAAAAAAGTATAAACCAATCTACGGGTTTTTCGTACGGTAATCGGTTATAAATAATTGATTGACGAACAGTTTTAATGTGTTCGCAGCAATAAGTCGCATGAAACTGTTTAAAAACAAAATAAGGAAACGTCGAACGCGTGCCACAGTTTTGGTGGTCACACAATTTTTCGTTTGCTGAACAGAATACGAGGTTGTGATTCGTAACGTAGGGTTAGACCCGTAATGTCAGAACGATTCGGAGTGGATGGAAATTAGAAGTTTTTTTTTTTCCAAACGAAGAAATTAGAAACACAGTATTCGACCGTAGAATATTGTAATCATTGTGTCTAAAATGCGAACGAACGAGTTGATAGCCAACACACTTATGTTAGGAATGATTTTTCGACTTTGGTAAAAAACCATATACACACGGTACCTACGTTGTGTATCACGAACACTATCCGACGTGATTTTTATTATTTTTTTATAAACCCACTCAAGATCGGAACCATACTTTTGAACGACGATGAGAAATAAAGTGTGTTTTCAATTTCCCTTTGAAAATTCGAATCCCCGTGTTAATGAAGACACACTTAAATATCGCTGTTTTATTCATTTTATTTTTTCCAAACCGCAGAACCGGTTACCACGTAACGTATTCTTACGCGGTTTATCATTGTATTTTTACCGACCGGCTGAATCATAAGTTTAATATTATTCTAATCAAACGGGCGCCTCCTTTTACCCCCGCGGTCCTTATATTGTGTCAGAATATTCTTTTGTCTGGGCCGTTAATTGTTGGTACACTGCCGCCCCCCGAAAACCGATCGTTTTGTACGTTATGTCGTCGGAAGAAAGAAAAAAAATATCGTAATCGGTCGTCGCGGTTTGTTATTAAACTTTTGATGATGGAATTTGCATTTTCCCGTAATGTGTAGAATAATTTAACGTCCAATAATTTAATATCGAAATCATAATACGTTATGCGGATATAAACTTAGTATTTACAAGCGATGTTTTCGAATCGCGTTTACGATTTTTATAATTTATTTCATTTTTTCCGCAGACCGGAAAAGTAGCGACCTGAGCAAGACGAACATTTTAGCGAGTCATTTTTATTAACACACACCTACGTTTAATATATGTATATTATATCTTCAAATATTATTTTATCGCCCAAGATCTGACGTTAGTCAGATACACCTTAGAATATTTCAAACGTTTTTATATATGTATTATGACGTATTTATTATAATAATCTACGTGGATTATTATGCAGTTTTGGAATATTACCGTAC
>CM029357.1:57720749-57764324 GCA_017140985.1 Hormaphis cornu
GCGAAAATTTTCGTCATTCGGCCGCGTGTTAATCACGGTGTGTGTGTGTTTTTTTTTTCGCATTTAGAATATTTCATATTACACTCGAAAATAGGGCCTTACGCAGTACCAAAACGGGACAGATACGGATAAAAGTTTGTAATGTTATCATCGCTTTCGGAAATCGAACGCATCGTTCGAACCGCAGCTTCCAAACCCGCAGTGGCACCCTCCCGCCACAGAGCGTCGTAGTCGCCACCCCCGTCGAACTACTGACACCCTCGCGAGACCCGGCGCTTACTTTTTTCTTTCTTTTTTTCTCTTTTTTAAATCCGTAATTTCATCGTCGCCACGGCATCTACGGTCGCCATGCACACAACGCTCGCGTAATTCAATCCGCATGGTGTTATAGAATCCGAGGAGAATACGGTTGTAGTGTACGTGCACACAGTAGCGACGGCGATCGATCGATGGGTTAAAAAAAATTTAAAACGGCCTCCGCCGCGGTCGACCGTCGTCGTTATATAATTAGTATACCACGGACGTTGAACTCGTCGACGGATCGCGTTAGTCTGTGGCGGCGGCGGCGGCGGCGGCGGTCGTACGGAATTCGCGCGAAAACGCTTCCTGTGTCCCCGTCGAATCGACGACGTACGTTTCGTGCGCACGCGGTTCGTTGTCGACGTCCCTAACGCCGCTACTTTGTGAACTGACCCGCGGCGAATCGTGGACACGACGACTTTACTTTACGGTCAAGCAATCAAAACCGGACGAGTTATGTGAACGGTGGCAATGACACGAGCGTGAAAAAGAAATTAAAAAAGAGCCCTTTAAAAAACAGCTCAGATGAACCCCGAAAAGTGACTCGTCAAGTTTGGACGCGTTATGCGCAAGAGGATTGTAAAGAATAGCTTACAATCGCAGGGTCACATAGCCTTGTTGCCCACTCAGCTTTGGCGCGTAATATTTTCGAAAATCGTGATATTTTACGCGATTATACTTTCTAGTTTTTTTTTAAGTGCGAGCGGACCGACGTGTGTCGGAACAAAGTACTCTATATCGTAATAAAAAAACAACGAGCCCTTTAAAAAGCAGCTCAGATGAACCCCGAAAAGTGACTCGTCGTCAAGTTTGGACGCGTTATGCGCAAAAGGATTGTAAAGAATAGCTTACAATCGCAGGGTCACGTAGCCTTGTTGCCCACTCAGCTTTGCCGCGTAATATTTTCGAAAATTGTGATATTTTCGGCTCTGCTAATAACGCGATTTATACTTTCTAGTTTTTTTTTTAAGTGCGAGCCGGCCGATGTGTGTCGGAACAAAGTACTCTATATCGTAATAAAAAAAAAACGAGCCCTTTAAAAAACAGCTCAGATGTACGCCGAAAAGTGACTCGTCGTCAAGTTTAGACGCGTTATGTGTAAGAGGATTGTAAAGAATAGCTTACAATCGCAGGGTCACAGCATAGCCTTGTTGCCCACTCACCTTTGGCGCGTAATATTTTCGAAAATTGTGATATTTTCGGCGATTATACTTTCTAGTTTTTTTTTTTAAGTGCGAGCGGAAAAAAACGCAAAATTGTGTACATTTTTTCACGTAGCATTTGAACACCCCCGCCGAGTCGGCACTTGATATGTTTTCGATTCTGTGTGTTGTATTTATTTATTTTCGTGACAAGCCTGGGAGACATTGCTCCGATCTTGACGGTTGAATCGTTTTCTTTGTAATTCTTCGAAGATTCTCCGAAATCAGCGTACTTATATCGTTGACGGTGCATTGTACAAGTGTTTTTCCGAGACGATCGATTCGATATACCCAAAAAAAACCGGTGAATGAGCAAGCAAAATTTGACACGTAGCGTTCGTAAGCGAACAAAAAATAATTTTCGTGATAGCGCCTGGGATATTGTTCCGATCTTCTTGTAGGCGTAGAAACGTTTTCCGTAAGATCGACTCTTATATCCTTGATGTGCAAGTGTTTTTTGAAAATTTTCAATTCGAGAAAAGCCACGCCCGAGAATTCAAAAAAAAAAAAACTTGGAAAAAAACGGTAACAATAAACGACCGGAGTTTGAGACCTACAGGGGTAGAGTTTTCGAACAAAAAGCGTAGTTTACGTGAATAATGTAGCTATTGGCGAAATAGAATTTTCAAAATCGGTTGGACGGTTTGAAAACCTGTGAAGGATATACCTAGGTAGAGACGGTTCGTGTAGGTACATTTTATAATGCATTTTATATTATAATACATACGATTCGTGTTATAACGCCAAAGTCGTACCCGCTCGTACTTCGCAGCTCTTACATTACCATCTTGGACGCGTGTTGGATCGCACGACTCGCTCGGAATCGTTTTTTTTTTTTCGAATCGTTGCTTTCGGATATTAAATGACACGTTCAGCGGTCGTAGTTACTTTGTCGAACCACCCGCGCGACCTTTACTGCCGGCTTTTTTTTAATATTCGACTGCACGGTTTGGTGGGCCTTACGTCTAACAACGGTTCGCTATAAAATAAAGGTGTACGTTTTTTTTTTCAATGTAAAAACCGGCTTCCGATTTCGCACTAAAAGTAAAAAATAAAAAATAATAGTAACGATAAGACGTGCCAAAAGATAAAACCGATGTTATATTTGGCGTCACGTTTAATTATGTCGACTGAAACGTGTTACAAGTGTCGGCCTAAAGAGATACCTAAAAATGCCACTCGTTCCGATATAAAGCTGTCGACTTTCACACGACACCTTATGATGAAGATTTTGAACGGTTATAAAAAAATAAAAAAACTATTACATAAAATGCGTTCGGTTCGCCGTCGGATTCGCGTGTTTAGCCGCGGATTCTATTAAAAACAAATCCGTTAAAGATTTAACGAAAAAACACAACTCGATTCGCGTATCTAAAAATTAACGAATAGCCGTGTGTGGTTTCTTCTTTTAATCACTGTTATTCAAAAACATGCGAAATCGCTTATTTTTCGAGTCTGTGCGTGGAACGAAAATATATTTCCGCGTCGCGTATTCTTCTTCTACTTTGCCACGCGCCGTTTAATGAACATTAGACGATTGCGCGTGTCGTCATGCGAGGAAAAGTCCGCTTAATTTGCGCGTTAAAAATACAATTTTACACAATTCAATGCTGAATTTGTCCGTAATCTGGGGGTTTTTTTGGATACTTACGTGTCGTTTGTTTTACATCATTTTTTTTCCTTTTGTCATTAATTTTTATTTTCATTTTTTAGCCGGTTCCGTCATAGATATAAGTGATTTTGTGCGTGTTTTTAAATAATAGTGATGAAAAAGAAAAATCAAATAAATAAACTTTTTGTTCTTTTAAGCCGGATTTCGTTTTGTTATTTCACAAACGTCGGTGAGTAACGACGTACAGCATATTTTTACATTATTAAAATATCAACTATTCCTACAGCGCCCACGAATGATTAGTTGTATTTTGGAGTTTTGCTTTCTCTAAACGTTCGGTTTCTGATGAAATTTATACGGGACAACCCTTGAGGCGTATCAACGGTAGCAAAAAAAAAATAATCATTTAAATCGGTTCAAAAACGGTGAGTATAAAAGAAAAAAAGTCGACTTGATCCCTTCTTTTTTTTCAAAGTCCACTAAAAAAATTTAAATATTTTGAATCGCTTTCGTTCGCTCAAATTTTAATAAATTTCAATCGTGGTTTTCGCAAAATAATTAATTTCGAATTTACGCAAAATCATATGTTTTTAACGACGTTAAGCACAGTTAAACGAGAAATCACGAAGAAAGAGAATTCTTTATTCGTTAGTTACAAAACAAACAACCCAAAAGTGTTTATTAAACGAACTGCTGACCCTCCACAAACTCTGTGTATAAAAGAAACGTCTTTGAATTTCGAAATATTTTCTACAATCCGCGACTCGGCAATCTCCGTAGCGTCTTAGATTACTTTTAATTTGATTTTCTAAACCAATAAGATTAGTAAAAAGATGTAAACATTTTTGTAAAATATTCTTGAAACTGTTGAGCTGAAATCACCGGAGTCGTTATTAGTATAAAATACGATATCGCTGGTTTTCTAAGAACGGATTATTCAAAATCAAACTCATAAAGAGAAAACATCTTGTATATTAGCGCACGTCGCTAAACGAGGACACGAAATACAAATCCTGCAGGGTCAGAACAGGTTTTTGTATGATTCTGTAGAATGTCCGGTAAATTTTTCTAGAAAAGTCAAAACTCTGTAAAGTATGAAAAGTACTCAATCGTGCGGACAATTCTAAACGAATTTTTTTTAGTCACAATCCAACTTTTCTAGGATTTGCGTGACTGAATAACGTATATGAATTCGATGTTTTTAATGTGAGACGATTCGCAGAATAAAACGGTTATTCAAAGTGTTGGGATAAAAGTCCTTTAGTTAGATTTTACGAACGTAGAAGATGTCAGTTAGATGTCTAAAAAACTCGACCCAATTACTGTCAAATCGTTTATAAATACAATTTGCTCATCGTTTGAAAACACCACGATACTTAAATGTATTTGGTTCTGTAACAGCAAAGTAAAATAAGCGTTATTGATTATTTCACCGAGATTAAAGTGTGAAAAGGTTCTTCAAAAAACCTTCAATCCATCACAGACCGAACTTCAAGTTTATAATGATCATTAAAACGTTTTTTTTTTTTTTAAATTTTAAATTCTTATTCATATTCGTTTGGATTTAAAAAAAGTACCATTAAACCGGCGCTGTATTTCACAATTTTTTGATTAAAATACAAACTTTAATCAGGAGAAACGTGTCTATAGTGACAATGAATAACGCACATGTAAGCATAAATAAATTATAGGTACTGCTTAATTCGGTATTTTATTCTCACTGGGAATGTCAATGATATTTAAACTACGATAGAAATAGTAATTCTTAATATTATATAGTCGTAAGCACAACATTGTAAAAATTGTAATTACGTATTATATCCTAAATTCCAGCTGAAAAAACTAAAAAATACGACGTTTGCGAAAATTCACGAACCTATAATATTGTTCTTACGCGTTATCGCTTTCATATTTTTTACAACATAGACTTTTAACTTACAATTACTTTTCGGGTATTATTCATATTCATTTGTCGGTCTGTATACCGAGGTTTTGAAGCTAATTATAATAATCGTAGAGCTAAAAATATTTGCGCTATTCGTCGGACAGAACCGTAATAATACTGTCTATAGGAAATCTATTCATTATAACGGCGCCTTCGCACGTTTGCTGCGATATATTTACGCGCGACGACGATAAAATAGTTTGAATCGTTTTTAAATTTAAATTTATGACGTTCCAATATGAGAAATCGTTTTGAACAAACAAAGTGCATTTTGTGTCAACGTTTTCGCGCTGCTACGTCGTAATATTAAAATTTTGTTGTTCTCTATATTTTTTTATTTCGCATTTTGTATGTGTCGGACGTGTGTACAAACCTCCGTATTATTTGGTTTTAACTTGAAATCAATTTTGAAACAGCCGTCGCGGCAAACCCGGTATCGATGGTTTTTTTGGAATTTTTTCTTCGGGGCGGCACTGGATTTCTCTTGCGGTCCGTTTGTGTGTTGTATAGATAGTGTTTTTAATTTTGAAGAAAAACCGTTACACATCGTATGCTTCGAACGTCGAAAGGATCCAATATGTACATTGTTGGTAACTGTAAGGTCACTTGGAGTGCAATGTCGTGTGTTGTCTAGATAAAAATGTCGTTTTAGAGGTAAGCAATTTTTTGATTTTCACCCGTTGCCGTCAGAATGGTCTGAAACTGACCGCGGACGCGTGATTATAATCACTGTACACGGGTTACACCAGAACGCCCGTGTGTCTAAACTCGAATATTTAACCTCGAGGAGAAAAGCGGCAACAATTTTGAAAATTTTTCGTCTATTTGTATAAACTCTAGCGATTAGTTTACCGTTTAGATATTCGTACTTCAAAACTCATGAATACTGTACGATTAATCACGAGACCCATTTAGCGTGTATAGTAAAAACGAATTTGTTTTGAAGAATAAGAAAAGTTCACGCGGTTTCGTACATTTGTATCGCGCGGTGTACACAGACTGTCGTCAAAACCGATAAAACATATTTCTAAAAAAGAAAAAACGTTCGAGTCGGTACCCAACGGTTTTTAATCGTTTTCGAAAAAGTCGTCCGTTTCTGATCCGGAATGTATTCGTTCGTTTTTTTTTTTTATCGTCTATTGTTTAGATCGGTGGCGTATTTAGGGCGGCCGAATCTGTTGTTTTCCCGGAATATTTACTGTCGAGAAGAATTGGTCAATTCGTGTTTTCCGCGGAGAACGCTTCGGCAGAGGAAACGATCCTAGCTAGGATTTCCGCGTGAGAAAGAAGAAAGTCAGTCGAAGAGGTCTCTCTGCTGGAGTTGAAATGTTTTAAAAAATATGATTCATCTTGACTTTGTGAATTGCGCCTTCGCCCGTGTTATGTGTTTTGTTTCTCGGAGCGGCGACTACGCGTTTTCCGTCGTGGTAGCCGAGCCTCTCGTTCTCAAACGATAAATTTACCGAAACGACGTGTGACGTGTACGTAAATTTATTCGAAGATAACAATCAATCGCGGTACGTACAACGTGTGTGTATATACACATTGTAGGGGTGGGCGGCCGATCAAAAGCGTACCAACAATTATTATTATTATTATTATTATAATTAGATCCGGACCCCAAAATTAAAACGTTTCTTCTTTACAACGTCTTCGGGTATAAACTCCCATTTGTATAGACGCGCGATCGTGTTCGACGCGAGAGTAGCAGCGCCTAATTGAGACAACGTACGAGATATAGGCTCCTCTCCACCGTGTACCGCGTATCACAATAAAATGGTAATATTGTTGTACGTCTCTTCTGTTATAATATTTTTAACGCCGAAATATAATAAATATCCGTACGGTTCGGCGTAGTATAAAAAAAAGCCGACCATAATAATTTTTACCACCTTGACAGTGTTATGTGGGGTGTGCCGACCAAATTAACCGGTACACGACGATGCGCTCGTTTACTCCCTCGGAAAAATAAACACGTATATATACGTATAACGTTGTAATACGCACTGCGCATAAGTAAGTGATACGAGAAAAAGAAACTTGGGTACTACACGTAAAAATGTATCGTCCTCCGGAGGGTTTTACTGTCGTTTTTTTTTTTCTATCGTCTGCACGGTGTTTTTTTTCTTGTGTTTTAAACTTATCGTTATTATTCATTTTCTGGTTAAACAAACACACACGCTATATGTACAGGTTGTATAATATAATCGTATTGTTCACGCCGATTTATTACCGCGACGGTTGAACAACGCGCCGGCGGTGGTCGGTCGCTCCTCCTTTTCTCGGTATCGTTTTCATCCCTCCGAGACGATATATAATCGTTTTGTTTTCGAAAAACCACTGAACGCGACGCGCGAGTCTGCCGGAAAAAAGGAGCCGTTTTGTCGTGAAAATATTATTACGTACGACTTGCCGTATACACACAAGTATCGAAAAGTGTATTTAAAAGTGTAACGCGTCAATGCTCCGACGAGATTCGATCGGATGTGCCGGTGTAAAAGAGTAAAAGAGCAGCACGCGAGCAGCCACTTAATTGTGTCGTTATACTGTTGTTTCGGGCCCTGATTTTCAACCCTCGTGTTAGGGGGGCTGCGGGGATCTGAAAAAAATTGTCTAAATTCATCGGCGGAACAGTAATCGCCATAAAGATGTAACGTGTTGTAACTTACCGCGGGATGTGACAGACGACGTTGTTATGCCGATGCGAACACGTTCGGCCGTTGATCGATTGTAACCGATTGGTAGTGTTTTAATTGAAATCGCAAATTCACGTCGCAAACCGACCGAGATCGACCGAACCCCGTGGATCCCAATTAACGAACCGTTATTGTTGTTTTTCGACATTTCTGCCGCCTCCCTCGCGTTCAATTATCTATTATTTTGCGACAAGATCGTTTGTAGAAATCGGTTTTTTCAAATCTGTAAAATCCGCGTACAACCACTATAGTAGGCGCTAGCCGAATGCATCCATTTGTATGGTTTTTTTTTAAAAATTGTGCGCGAAAATACTTTTCACCGCCGCGTTTGTTCGTACGAGCATTAAAAGTTTGACCCTCGTTAAACGTGGGGTTGAACTGTCACCACGAAATGTGTTTGAGGCCTTTTTCGAAAGTCTACGAGCCATTAGCAATAAATTAAAATGTTAACGCGCATATTTTAATCAAACAAACATTTTTCGGTAATTAAATAATGTTTCGTACCGCTGTAACACATCGTCAACGGAAAGCGCGTTTCGTGTCCGAGCTTTTGTTTTACACTTTTTACTTCGGTAAATGCATTTTTTTTTTTTATACGATTTCGATCTTATAAGTTTATATGATGATACTTAATAGTAGACGTACTGTACGAACTAAAAAAATTTCTCAACGGCTGTCACACTGTACTAAACAAATATCATAAACTGTACTTTTACCGTTTACACTCGGAGTGTGCAATCATAATTATGTTATTTTTAAATTTATACGCTTTACAGTAACACAAAAACGGCGTGGTCAACGTATTTATTTATTGTGATATTTTTAATGCGCCTCTCATCTATCACTTTTTAAAAAAAAAATTTACGTTTTATTTGACCACCATTGAAAAAAAAAAAAAAATTTCGTTTTACACTTGTATAGATACCGCATTTTCAAAAATATATATGTACACGTAAATTGTGTTGAACACGGATTAGCATAAAATGAGTATAAAACCGTACGATGACAGCGTAATATTTATCACCTCAGATCTTCGTACAGAGATATACTATATTCGAATATAATTATCTAATATTTATCTTTTCTCTTTTCACGGTAAATAATATCCCTGCATCCCTCCGAAATGAGTTTCGCGTTATTTTGATAAAAAGATATCGTGTCTTTCGAACCAGCCCCAAAAGCTTTACGTTTTATACACCGTACCGTTTATTCGGGTGTATAATTTGTATAGCCGTTATAACTTATATTTAACGTTTGCGCGTTGACTCGTGTGTTATACGTGTTTATTGTGGTGGATTGGGCGATATAAAATGCGTGGCGTGACGAAACGGATGTATAAAAATGTCATAAAAAATGCCGGGATCACTCTAGGTCGCGCGGGTATAGTTTGACGGATAAATATTTGCCTTGGGAAAAAACAATTCTGAGCTAGCCCGGTTGTCTGTACGGTCCTGGTTAAATTTTTCGACGATTTCTGTGCTTAGCTCAAACGTTTTTGAAATCACCCGAATCACGTTTATCGAACCATTACCTGTCTGATATTTGAATATTGAGAAAAAGTTTCAGCTGATCATTGTTTTGGACGCGAGAAAACTAAATCGATACGACGCCGGATTTGGCAATATCGCCGTTTTTGGCACACAACTCGGTAAATAATCGAAATATCAAAAAATACTTCAAATAAAATTAAATTCAAAGCCGAAATCCCAACTTTTATGCGTTTTCAAACGTAACGGTCGGAGCACTCTTTCTACCCGAAAACGTCATAACCTGTAAATTTCAAAGTTTTCGTCGAGGTTTTTTTTTTTTTTGGTTTTTGGGGTGAAACTCAAAAAGTAAGAAAAAAAGAGCTTCAGCCAAAGTACCTTTACCGCGGGGGTTTGTAGAACTTTCGTTAGAGGTACTGACTTTGAAAATCGGAGCATTTCTTCTGTACGAAAAGTTGTTGACGGGGAAAAAAAAAAATAATAAAAACATCATTGTAAAAACAATACATTCCTCCTCGCCGCGCTCTGAGCCTAAAATGTATATGATACAATCGTGTAGGCATTTGTGTTTCAAATAATGAGAATTTACATCATATTTCGTAGTTTGTCGGTCTAAAATATTTAAATGAACATAATTGATATGCGCGTGCACGGGCTTGCGGTAATTTTCATTTTCCGATTAGGTAAACATACCTAACTACGTTACATACACAAATATTTTAATGTTTTCAGTGCACAGTTTGCTAAATAGTTCTTCCTGAAAGAATTCGTTTGCTTACGTGCAATATCTACGTGTCGCAAGTATAATATTCTGTGTACGTTTTATTGTTTTACTTTAAGCTATTGTACCGGTTCGTTTAAATGTCGACATTACGTTATAGCGATCATACTGATTGAAATCGTTGAAGTTTTACTAGCGTTCGACGGCGTATTGCTTTTTAAATAAAATTGTCTACAGTAAACGCCGATCCTTTTAATATTTAAAACTATAATTTCGACAAACGTTTCGTAATACGATAATTATGCTGTTTTATCATTTGTGTACGACACAATTTGACAACTATCCGATGGAAAAGTACACACACGCACGATTATTATTACTATTACCTACTACATTGTAGTACTTTTATCGTATCGTTAAAATTCACGCTCGAAATTCTTATTGGTTTTCTCGTATTAAAACATTTATTCATACTCTGCACGTCCTGTAGTTTTCGAATCCAACGAATCTGTTCATACACTTTGGGTCCATTTAGTACCTACATATACGCGCGATCGATTCCGAGGAGCGACGGACGGATATTTTATCTTGAAACGTGTTTCTCGCTTGACTCGACGAACATTGAGTGTAACGAGTAACGACGACGTTTTTAGGATAGCGTTTTTGAACGGATTTGATGTCCCCGTATGTTTTTAAATGCAGGATTCACACATAAATAACAGATTTTGATCGGTCCACTCGATATTACAATCAATACAGGTATGATCTGATGTAATAATTGTCAAAAAGAATACGCATCAAATAAACTGATGTTGATCTTATATCCATTACCTGGTTAAAGTTATGACACGAATACCCAGGTGTAAAGCATTTTATACTCACAATTAGATTCGTTTAGGGTTACCTTGTAATCATAATTGGTCATTATTATTGACGACTATTCATTAAAGGTATATGTGTTACCGTTATGTAAACGAGTAGGTGTCTTTCGTTGAATGAAATAAAAAGAACAAAATCTCGCAGACACGGGTAAATAGATCGGATAGATTGTTAAATTGGTGAAATATTTTACGTCGTGTTTCAATGTTTGTCACTCTAAGAAGATTTTCTCTTTTTCCGTAGTGTGAACTTGTAAAAATTTTATTTTTTTGCTCATACGAATACATACTTTTCCAGTTTTATCAAGAAAGTAACCAGAGTAAAAGAAAAAGCGAAACGAGCAAAAATATGTTATTTCTTTTTACGTAGAAAACACCAGCTAAATTTACATTTTTTATGCACTATATACTCAACGTTAAGTTTTTTCGATTACCCTTTTCTATTGAGTGTATTCAATGTTATAATTTATCGAACTGTTATACTGCAATTTGTGTCTATTTTATAATGTTTTCACTAATATCATGTGTAGGTTACCCCATACATGTCGTTATATCCATTTAAATAAATTAGCATATTATAGTTCGTAATAAAATAGTAGTAATATGCGCTTACGTGCATACGAACATCACTTAATAAAAAAAAAAAAAAAACGTGAACAAATCGTATCGAGAGAGCTAAAAAATTCACCGTACACGAATTATTATCCCTTTGACCTCCAAAACGTATATTAATTTTTAGATAAATATGCAATAAAACATATTGACAGTTATTTGTTTTCAATGTAAAATGTTTTGAAATATTCGTAAAGACGAAGAACTGTAAATAAGATGTGTATTTTTCAAATTTTGTTTCTACTACCAGCCGCTAATTACCTAGTGAACATTTTTTTTTGTGTTTGCGATTTTGCATGATATTTTATTGCTCTTTTCACGTCGCACCGCATTGTTCAAAAACGTCTTATAGTGATTATTATAACCGCGATTGTGTAAAGTATCGAACGAACGACTTTATAGTTGTCAAACGCATATCGTAATTTTTCGAACGTCATAAAAAGTTAAACGGTTACTAAAAAAAAAGTCAATTTTGTATATTTGAATATTGTTTACGCTGCAGCAACTGTCGGTGGTAACGATCAAAATGAAAAATTACTCCCGTAACTGATAAGTCAACTCTATGAATAAACAAAAGAACATTTGGAGCCTCTTTTTACCCTGTGAATTATTATTTACGTGCTGTTAATGTATAACGTTTTGAATTTCTATGATATCTTGTTCGACTGAGATAATAATATTTAACAGAATAATAGAATCGCATAATGTTCACATAAACTATAAAATTCTAACGCGAGATTTTACATGTGTGGTTTTTTTCTTGAAAATAAAAATAAAAAAATAAAAAACATTACCGGCCGTGGGCTGTAGAAACGCGTTACCATAAATATGTATCCAAAAAATTATTACGTACGTTTGCATACGAAATTAAGCCGTAAATTATTTCATTTTAAATGTTTTTATTTACAATGTATAGCTACTGCAGCAGAACAGTAATTTATACGTTTTTCATTTGAGGTATCACAAAAAATGTTAAAATCATCGTTAATATTCTAAAAAATAAAATTAAGAGAAAAAAATTCGTTCTGCCCCTACCATTATTACACATAAATTCTAACCCGGAGTAAGTACGGGTACGGTGTGATTGGGAGATTTATCGCGCCCCCAGATTCAAAATTAGCATCACTACAAAAATGAAAAAAAAGTTTCCGATTTATTTTCTGTATACGGTGTAAATATTTGATTCGATATGATTTGGAATTTAATAAACGACTCTAATTTTGTAGGTCTAGCATAATATATATATAAAATAAAATGAAATTTCGCAAAATGAGTGATTATAATGGTGATTGGTAGGACGATGATGTTTGATCTGTGTTTTTATTTTTAAATGGCTACTTTGAACTTTGACGAAAAACACCGAGTGTTGTGTAGTAAGTAGTGTTGTAAAAGCTACACTTTTAAAAAGTATTTGAGTACCTGCTGCAGATCCAAGTCAAAAAGTATTTAAAATATTTAGTTCCAAGTACTTGGAAAAGAGAGTATTTAAGCGCTTTATAAATTTAAGTATTTATAAACACTTATAAGTACTTAAAACGTTCAATGGAAACAGGAAGAATTAGCGATTTACTCATAATATACCATAGTCAAATAACGAAATTATGTATACCCAGTTCCGAATTATATTTCTTGCTGTCGAAGAGGCGATGATTATACTTTGCTAGATAGTAGATAGTGACCATCTATAAAAATCTATCCGAAAACGAATTTAATATGTTAATATTTAATGTGAAAAATATGTTTTAAATAGATAAAATAGTATTCTTTCGTAGTCCCGTAAAATACGCATAAAGTACGCGTATTATAGTGCCGAATCTATGATTATTTTTTCACTAATTATTTTATTATTATTAATTTTAGTGGGTTTATTTTTATAAAAACAGACACTGGTGATTTCTCTAACAAACGGAGCGTAAGAAATCGATACAATTGTACATGTTTCGATACAATTTATATCTAATTGTTGATTGAGAGAAGATCCTATAGGAGAGAGTGGGGCAAGATGCTAAGGTTGAAATTTTTTACAGACGTTTTAACAATTTATAAGAAACATTTAATGTTAATTTAAACGTATAATTCTTAGTCGATAAAAATTTAGCTGTTGACTCACCCGGGACAAGTCGACAACAACTATGAATTATATTTTTAAACTGACATAAAACGTTTCGCATGACTTCAGTTGATTCCCGTACATAATTTTAATGATTTTGGACGAATACTCGGAGAGTTGTAGGCAGTTAAATATTAATATAACGTCAACCAGTTAAAATTAATAACTTTAAAAGTAAAAAAAAATATGAAGAACACTTCCAAACATCAATAAATTTTACCATCATATTATGTTTCGTGGTATAACCACTTGGAACGCGTAAAAACTATTATTGACTTTTAAATCGAGATTCGTCAATTTACCCCGCTCTCCTTTGCCCATTTTTCTTCTATTTTTTTTTTTTCAGGTTTTATAGTGAACAAAAACCAAACTTCCCCGACTGCACTTAGATGATGTTCACAGAACGTCTCTCCACAACATTTAATACCCATTATTCACGTTCGTATTATACAAACACCTAACACGGTGCTCCGAATGTCCGTCGTAAAAATCACTCGTGCGCCCATAAAACGTCTTCAAACACCTTGTCCGACACGCGGGTACGAGAATCACGTTGAGACTTACGGTAAACAACGGCGCTTAATGTCTCGCACCTTTTCGCGTTTGTAAATATCACGAACTAATATGAATATTGGATAGAATACAGGGTGTACACAAAATAATGCGGTTTTCAGTGTTCGTGTTTCGAACATTCGAAGAACGTTTTAACGGTAAAAAAATAAACCGATTTCAAAAACAACAGAAAGCGTTAAAACGAGTCGATGTGAACAAAAAAAAAAGATTTTTTAATTTTTTTTCCGAGTCCAACGTTTTTTTTTTCTTTTTTTAGTGTTTCCATAAACGTTACCGTAATTTTTAGTGGAATGCGATGATTGTACTTACTCCGCGTTCACGTGATTGGTAACGCGTCGCAAAATAGTTGTTTGTTACCGTAACCGCGGGTAAGGTCGTCGTGATTTGTGTAAAAACAACGTACACGTAAGAAACCCGGCGACATAACAGATATTTTTTTGGTTTTTGTTGATTTTTTCAAAGAGCACTGAAACGATTTCGATAAAATTTACGTGGTAGACTATCTCTGAAGTATGAACCGTGAAACAAAACAAAAAATCGGTACACAATCGGCGGAGTAATCGATGAACGTACGTGAAAAAAAAAAAATTGCCCGCAGTCCAACGTAGAACCTTTTCCTTTTTAAAGTCTGTCATCATGCCAAAATATCAAATGGGTCGCGTACTTTTTTCCGTGTCACAAAACACAGAAACGACATTTCTGTGCGTCACACAAATGCACACTTTCGCTTGTGAACAAGTTTGATTTAAATGCTCGGTCGTTCCGATGTTTTACCTCGTCTGCAAAGTGGTGCGGCCGTAACGGCGGTGCGAAAACTCGATCTTCAATACGTAACACCGCCGCATAAAATGAAATCATTGTCAATCGATGGATTTCCTAAATCGAAGCATTCTTTTGCAAACACCCTGTATACCACCTCTACTACAGTTGACTGCTCGACGAGAATACCTATATATACATATATATGTTATATTTATTCATCTTGTGAGATTTTCAAACACGCGTAAACAGTGAAAGTACATGTATTTTTTGTGCGCGCCATGTCCAAAAAGCGTGTAAATATCATCCGAGTTGCACATTTAATACCAGTTTTCGATAAAACTTCATAACATTCACACCTATATATTGTTGTGACGTGTGAACGTCGATAATGATTTGTATCGCACACGTCGAAAAACACGCGGGCAATTTTTTTCTTTTCTTTTAATTTCCGGATAATTATTTCAACACTTATCAAACTTTCTCGCATAAACGTAAACCATATTCATTACGCTGAATCGTTTGAACGTATTTAGCGATAATTGATCATAACGGTTAATCCAGTACGATATAGGTACTGAAAAATCATAATCGACATTTTTACTGTGAATCGGCGATAACGTTGATCATTGTTTTCTCAGAAACTACTCCATCGATTTCGAAAAGATTAGACGATACGAAACTTTAAGTAAACAGATTTATTCTTCAGAAAACGGAAATCAAATGGGTTCAACCGTTTTTGCTCTCTCGGGACAACGAAATTGCATACTGGCCACCGCAAAATTACTATAGGCGATGACTTGTTTTTCCCAGAAACTACTCGACCCATTTCGATAATACGATGTGCAACTTCAAGTGTGTAGAGTTATTGTTTAGAGAACAGAAATGAAATTAGTTCAACCGTTTTTCGAGAAATCGTGGCAACGAAAAATGTCTGTACGTACATACATTATTCTTCTTGTGGCTTTTACAACTCCCTAAGAGTTTTTGCCACCAAAACAACACTGCCCCGCCTATCGCTGTCGTTCACAATTTCCCTCCGCGCGTCATTTTTTTAGATTTTCTTCGACCAAATCGATTCCCCGTTTTAGCCGTCCTCAAGCTGCCATCGCCAAATCTTTCCATTGCCGGTAGATCCGCTGCGACAACCCGCCATCGCCTTTTAATCGCCTTTTACGATAACCGGGAGTGGTCCTACTCAACTCCCAGATCGCACTAAAATACACGAGCTTGCACAATCATACGGTAAAAAAAATTTTTTTAAAGAAAAGGGACCCCGTACACGTACTCTCCAAAATCAATCCTGCGGTATTATATCATACCCCAAACGCGACGGTATCATAATACTACAAGTTCAAAAAATGGTTGCTATAGACGTGACTATAAGCAGATCGGACAAATGTACTCTGTTCTGCAACTCGATAAAGTGCTATGTTATTTCATCATACGCAGTCAAAAAGTGTATAGAACACGTCGCTGTCCTTTGGTTTAGTGTCATTTTGGACCGGGCAGTGAATTGAAAGTTTATTACCACTTTTATTACATCGCTTTCTTCATAAAACCTCGTACGCTGCGCGAACTACAATATTTCTCCACACGAATAAATAGCTAATAATAATTACTCGTTCGGTCGTATAAAAACGTAATAATTTCGCATATATACGAATTTATCGCTTCGAACCCGTGCACAGTATCACTATGACGCATGCACACTGCGCAGTGTTGCAGACAACAAGGATGTCTTGCGTCGAGCATTTGTTTGGCGTCGTTTTATCGTCCATTACGATTATTGGTGCATAGCGCGTGCAGCAGCATTTACGTTTTACGGCGTACGAATTAATTAATAAAAAAAATTTTTAATAAACTACTCGATGTGTGCATTTTGGCTCTTGAACGGTTGTGCGCTTCGTAACAATTACGCGAGTACTCTTAACGAACGGGTATTCATTTTTTATGGGACGCATAAAATATCATTGTTGTACGCACGTCAAATGAAACAATTTTGCAGAACGAGGCTAGCCGACGGTAAACGCCTTTTTTTTTTAAATCGGCCGACAAGGTCTTTAATGTATTCGTTATTGTACGAGTCAACGGTTTATGATATGAATATCGATTCTATCTTGCAAATACTCGACTAGTTTAAAAAGTTGTTTGACACACACACACGTAATTCCACGTTTTGGCGTAATTATCGCCGTCGAATGTGTTTTCATCGGACGATTTTTGGACAGAACACAGCTGTCACACGCGCTGCCTGTGTTAGGATCAACACGATATTTATAAACGGAAATACGTTTTGCAGTTAGTTTCGACAACACCCGTGGCGGCGGCCTTGTGCGCCTACTCCGAATCGGAAAAAACGTATTCGACGGAAGATATCGAAAACGTAATACGAGTTGATTGCCTTGATCCGCGAGGAGAGGATGCTGCAGCACGTATTAATGGATGTATCCGAAAAAATTTTAATAATGGTTTCTTTCCTAAATCTAAGAAATTTGAAAGACTACAGAACCCACGCTTTCTCGGTAACTTATAACGATCTGTCGCGCTGCCACCGACCATGCCGAGTAGTAAAATGCAATAACATTTTATCGTCCAATTGTCGCGTCATCTTATAAAAAACAGAAAATATTTAAAAATACTTACCGCTGTTCTACGCGTTCTTATAATAGGACACGTCGTTCGACTCTTATTTTTGACGTTTACTCGCCGCGCCCGCTGCACACGGACGGCAATGAAAATCAAAAAAAAAAAAATCAGGGCTTTGCGCCCGAATCCGAAACACACTTCAAAACACCATAAACCCGAATAAATGTTCAATTTAAACAGCGATTCGTTAAATCGTCAGCACTTTTCGCGCCAAATTTTGCTTATCGATTTATTCGTAAAATTAACAAAAAACTTAAAAATTTACTCACCTTTTTTTTTATATAAACATATTACGTTTTCTATGAGATATTACACCGCGGTAAAAAATACTATATAATTTATAATTTTTTAAAACGAGCGTGTGTTCTCTCACTCGGCTCCGCCACGATACTGACTGACGTACGATTATAGTAAACAAAATTACACTAAACACCCGTAGTAATATTGGTTTTGAACGCCTTTAGTTATGAATGTTTGTCGTGTATTGCGGTGTTCAAACACTCGAATGTCTCGCAACACCCTAAACCCGAATAAACTGATGCAAAGCTTTGAAAAAACGTTTTTTAGTCCGCGGACGTGATCTCTTTGAAAAATTCGTATGTACGTCATTCGAACGCGCGTGGAGTGACGACGAACGAGCGTAATCGACCCGCGAATCTCGCTCTCTGGGAGTACGATCGAGTTCAGAACTCAAAAATGCGCTCAGCGGCAATCTCTCCTTGTTTTTGTGATTATTGATTAGTTTTTTTTTAATTTTTTGGACCGTATGGTGGAAAGCACTGTATAATATATAGAACACTCATTATTGTCACTATTCGATTTTTACCCGATTCAATTTTCCCGAATCAAACAAAACGACTCGGAGGCGATCGCCTCTGGCGCGAGTATAAAGTTCGCCTGATCAACTAGGTATTATAATATTATATTCTCGAGTAGATCCATAATCTACGCGTGTTTAGCATAACTACGTATCACCTTCACCTTCCTATCAGCCCACGTAATCATCTCGTATGATATTTTCGATGTTTTCTCTCCGTTCGATAAATCAACTCGCGCGAACGTCAAATATATACGTATACTTTAACCGCACAAAAAAATCGATTATTATCAATACAAATCGTAGCTATTAAAACCAATGTGTATATAATGCGAGATACCATCGTGTGAAAACTCGGCGAGAGTTTGATGCTGCTGCTGCTGCTGGACCACCACGGTGCTCGTCGGTCGCGCGTTTCGTCAGAGACTGCTGCAGATACGGTTTAATATCGTGTATTGTAATGGCGTGCCGTCGCGAGTGGTTGTCGTTTTTTTTTCAATAAAAATTCACTTGCTTCGCTTTATTTTCGTTACTCTGTATCATCAAGAGTGGTGCTTTTCCCGGCAGCGCGTAAAAAAGCCGACAATATTTTCGCCGAATCGTGTTTTAGCCGAATAATATTTTAGCCGACATGTATTTTAGCCGAAAATATGCCATCCGACCGTAAATTAGCCGACAATTATTTTATAAGACCGGTAAGGGGCCGCGTACACCTAAAAATAATAAGAATCAAATGATAAGAATCAAAAAATCGAAATTTAGTGTTACCAACTTTGAAAACAAGTGTCTGTGTCTAGGTTTGGATGCAATAGGTTTTAGGCTATTATCTGTTAGCGGGGCGAAGCGACGGCGCCGAGCGAGCGAAGCGTCTTGAATAATCTAGATTGATAACCTCGGATTGATTAAATATCCGTCAGCTAAATTACGGTTGGCGGCCGCATTATTTGTTGGCTAAATTACGGTCGGATGGCATATTTTCGGCTAAAATACTGTCGGAGAAATTATTTTTGGCTATTTTATAGCCCCCACCTATTCCCAGAGAGATCTAGGTGAGTGTGATGAGTAGTTTTATGTTCAATGTTGGTCTCGTTTTGACGTTGAGTGGCTTGAATAGCTTGAATCTTTAATTTGGACAAAGTCTAGAGTAGATTTCTGCGAGTTGATTGCACGCTTCGTTGATGGCCGGTGTTTGTTTTTTTTTTTCTTATTTTACGGTGTCGATTTCGAGTAGTTTTGGGACTGTTTTTTGATGGTAAGTGGAAAGTGTGTACATTTTTAGCCGCGTTTGCTGTGTTAATATATATATATTGATTCATCAACTTGTTTCGAGTTAGTTGTCTGTCGCGCGATGCCGAGACATTTAACTGCGTTTGACCATTTTATGAAACAGTGTTACCGAATTTCAGACGAGGAGATTTTGAGTGCGATTTTTGTGAGAAGAGGACGGCTTGAGTTTTTTGACTGTTGTTGTTTGTAATTTTCCATCGATCAAACCGTGGAAGAGATAAATCTATTCCGCCGCATTTTATAATAATCATCAGTTATATTGCACCCGATAGATAACCCAGGGGTTTCGCTCTACGGTTGGAAGATTTCACATTTTTGTGATGCACCACATATCATAGTAAACGCACTTTTTTTTTCTTTTGCTTCGCCTTTTTCCCGACTGTTCGGGGTCGGCCACCCTTGTCCCTGTCCCTTCGCCGTCCATCACGACCATTCGCATCCCCTACACACACACACACACACACATTAGCAGTGCTTGGAAAGAACTGGTTCAAAAGAACGATTTCCTTTGATTTCGTTCGATTTTCAGGAACAAACCGAGAACGTATACATCAAAAGAAACGGAACTGTGTTCTTTCTCTTAGAGGAACATGAACAATTTTGTTTTGTTCCTTTTTAATGTTTATTCGTCAAAATAAGTAAATAATTTTTGGTTATAGGTCTATAAATTTTTAAATTTTTATCTAGAACTGTATTTGGTCGTCATTTGTTATTACTATTTTCCGACACAGGGTTTATTTGTTACCGCAGTTATTCTAATGCATGGTCAAAGAAAATTAATAATCCTTTCCATGTAGTAGTCAAATATTTTTCGTCTATATTCTTATTTCTTCATATAAATATATGTTTTGTTTTAAATTTAATATATAAGTATATCGTGTAAAGTAGTTTTTATATTATTGAGTAAATGACTATAACTATCTATAAAAACGTACATTAAAAACTCAGTCAATACTTTTGATAAAATTGTTTAAACCTATCTTAATAAGTCTGTCCCCCGTCAAGAACATCATAATATATTTGGAACGTCAGAGATTCCTTAGGGTAGGTGTTAATTGAGTCAAAAATATAATGTTAAAATTTATAACAAAACAATGAACAGTTTTTTTTTTCTGACAAACGTAAAATTTTCCTTTGTTAGGAACGGGGAAAAGAACGAGTGTCTTTTAAAAAAAGTTTGTAAAGATAAACACTAAACGGTATGTACATTTTTATGTTTGTTATGACCGAAAACGCAAAATTTTTTTAAAAACCACACAAAAGTTTCAATTTTGGTTAGAAATTTCGTTTGAAATTGTTTTTGATACTTTGGATAATTTTCTGAGTCGTTTGTCAAAAACGGCGAAAATTTCAAACACACAAAATCTGATTGTTTGTTTTTTCGGAGCGATCTGATCAATGCATTTTAAATCAAATTTTAAAGTTTTAAAAGAAAAATGAAACTTTAATGTTTAAATACTATATTTAAAGTTATTATACATTATGTTATTCGGCTCGAAATTGATGACGATTACAATTTGTTCATTTCAACAACGTGTGAAAATTTCAAGGAATTCATTTGGATTACGTTTGTATGTTAGTTTTACGGAGAATTTTTGAAGTTTTTTGTGATTTTTGGATCATAACTCGAGCAATAATCAAAAATTTTAAAAAAAGTTTCAAATAAATTACAATCTTGACTCAAACACCTATCCTATCGAATCGTACGTAAAAATTGAAGCATATACTTAAAAATCACAGAGAAAAAAAAACTTCCAATCGTTTGGCGCAAAATTTTTGGTTTTTCGTTCAAAAAACGCCTTTTATGAAATGCCGTCTTGGTCCCTATCTAATTTGTGGTATTATATGGACCACTCTGTCGACCCGAAAAAATGGTCATAGAATAAATACAAAAATTATCGTTAAACAAATACACTCGGAATCTATATGCTAAAGTGTTTTTTTCTGAGTAAAATTTTCATTGATTGTTAAGAACGAGGAAAAAAAATAGTTTGTTTTAAAAAAAAAAGTGTAGGTATGTAACACTAAACGGGGAAATTTATTTTTTATTTGTTTCCCTAAGAAAATATTCGTCCGTGACCATAAATAATTGTATAATAATAGTTATCTAGTCATGTTTGCGTAGCGTAGTTGGAAAATCCATACTGATTATTCGGTTTGCTTACTAATTTTTACGACAATATGTCCAGTGACGCTGCAGACGTCGTAAAATAATAATGATTTATGTATACAGTAGTACTGTTTTGAATATAGATATTGTATTGTAAAAGAATTGATGATATTGTATTTGAAAGGAGTACGTTTAACATCACAAAGCTCTTTACTTAGCTAGGAATAAATATTATCTCAACTGTTTAGAATTTTTACCCGCGCGTTCGTAGCATACTCGTAATGTGTATAAAATGTCGACCGATGTGACCGTTTTTAGTAACGGTTTTTGGAATGCAAAAAATAAAATAAAAGTAAATATCAATAAACGATCAAGACGTACAAACAAAACTCGCGTGAACGGATTTTTGAAATATTTCAACTACGTGTACACGTAAATACATGTCTTCAAAATCGAATTCGAGTGTTGAAATCAAAAATGAAACAGAACAATTTTAATATTTACGAACAACTGTGAAAATCGAAAACATCGCTAAATTTCAAAATTACTAGCTATGTACCTACCTGTAGCTGAAAAATTGTCAAAATCGATCTTATAATTTAATTGTTTTTTCTTCCGTGCGAATTTCACCGCGAAATTCTGGTCATAACTCGAAAATAGCGAAAATGAAAAAAAAAAGCTTTAAATAAAATATCGTTGCGTCATCCGATTTCCCGTATCTGTATTGCAGGCGGGTACGAACCGAAGCGATTCTACTACTCGTCCGAAAAAATGGGGTTTTCAGAAAATTTGTTCAAAAAAAAAAAATTTGAGCGTTCCGAGTGCTCGAAACATAAAAAACCAAAGATAATATTATATAGTATGTACATCGTACTTGTAAAATTATTTGACTCAACTGAAGTTGTTCAATAGAACGACTAGATTTACTTGTTTTGTGTTTACCATAAAGTCCTTGATGATTTTTGGTGGCCCAATAATATAACGATATGTTTTACATATTTGTTGGAGGTAGTTTTTTTTTTCACGTTTCTGCGATTCGTAGACACACACGAGTCGCGAAACATAAATGTTTACTAATATTGTCATGCTCAATATGATCGTTTTTTCTTTTTTTCATCCATCGGCATTTCACCTAATTATCGCTATAAATCCGTTATCTATTCGTAAAAACTTTCCGAATTCCTAACGTACAAGAATATATAGACTATCTGTATACAAACTTTTACATCACACCTACACAGACGTTTAGTCAATGCGTTAACAAGGTTAGAACGAACTGTCAAATTTCTCAGAAAAAGAAAAATATTTCTTCCCGCCTCTTGAAGGCCGTCCGCTCGAGTTTTAAATTTATGTTGCGTATTGTTAATGTGTTCGTTATAAAATCACATATTTTAACAATTCAGTAGAGCGAACGTCAATGTTGAACGATAAAAAAAGGGTATTAGTGAAATAATTACGAAGAGGTTAGTTTCGACCAATCGTGTTTGATTTGTATAAAATTAGAGAAATAAACAGCGTATCATTACTTTTTGATTCCTGCGGTACTATTCTTCGCGAAACGGTTGAAAATCGAAGTGAACGAACAATAATAAAATAATGAGTGTAATTAGTTGATATCTTTCAGTTTATAAACTATCAGAAACGCGTATTAAAAATTTATTGTTAAAAATCTGCAATATTTGACACACTTTGTTTAGAAAATTCTTGTTGAAAAGCTTTGCGTAACGTATTTAAAATGTAAACTGTTTTTTTTTTTTTTAATGCGTGCCACAAACGTTTTTAAATTGACGTTATCGTATATTTTAATGTAAAAGAATCAAGTTATTTGGTATGAGACAAGGGGTGTAAGACCATTTTTGCGTACCTACCACGTTTCTGGGGACACGAGTCAATTGTTAATGTACGTACGCAGTGTATGTGGCAAGCCCACAGTTGCGATCTTCCACCCGACTTGCTCGTGTAGATCCTCGTAGTAGTTTCGCCGAGAAAAATATTTCTATTTTTCATTTCGGAGACCGTTCGGGAAAAACGACGGGTTTTCATTTCGGTATTCTGGTGTTGAAAAAAATTCTGCGTGTCAATCGCTCACGAAATAACAACAACTATCAATATTATATCGCGCGTACCTATAATTATGTAGTTGCATTCCGAGTCTAAAGACCCTCGGTACTTAAAACTGTAAAATTTGATGTTGTGCAAAAAAATCATCGTTTTTGAACCGATCCACGTAGGTATATACAGTGTACACTTTCGAGATCGATGCCAGTGATACACAGCCCGCTAGTGGTTGAATAAAAGTGTTTTTTTATCTTGCAATTTTTTTTTTTTTTTAATGTTTTCTTCAATTTTTATACGTTACGTTCATTCGTTTTACCGGTTTGTCGGTCCCGCGCGGCGTACGTGAGAGACCGCACGGCAACGAATATTATTATTATTTCTGCGGCAAAAATCGTTGGTTTCGCATTCTGTCGTAGATAACAATATCATGTTGTAGGTACTACCGAATCGTGTCGCAAAAAAAAAAAACGCATTTTATACGACTACTTTTTGTTTTTTTCGGCAATTCATGCGGACGTCGGAGTGTAAAACGTCGCCGGTCAATTACGTATATGTTATTGTTAAGTACACGAAACGAACGGCCGCGATAAAAATGAGTTATGCGCGTCGGTCAGTACACGGTACGATGAAGAACCCCTCGGAGGGATTCACGTCAAAAGTCTGAACGTTTTTTTTTTGAAATGAATTAATAACGTATTCAACGCGGGCTTAGTCGTACTGTCTTGAGCCGATCGATTTTTGTTGAAAAAAACATGCGCAGAACCGAGAACGGAAAATCATCCCTAAACGATTTTAATTTCAGATTTTCGAACAAAAAATATTTTGTCACTCGAGCGACGTTTTTTTTTTACCTTCGGATTTTGAGGTCAGACGCATTCCGCCGACAGTACGCAGTTTTTGCGACGGTCGATTCGAATCCACCCGCCTTAAAGCTTAGCTTAGTCAGCTTTTATGATATTTTTTATCATTCATATGTGGCCGATTGGATTTAACTGTTCGTTTTACAGTTTACACAATATACACTTTACACTTAAACAACAATTTATAAACGAGTCGTGTTTCTTCTCGTAAGAATCTCACGGGTTCAAAAACGTTGACCGGGATCGAGCGTTTCATCCGGGCGGTCGGAGATTCGGCGCCGTCTTTTTTCCCCGTCCCACATTCGGTTAAAAGTGTAATTGATTAATGATAATCATCGCGCACATATATGATTAATGTGTTCGTTTCACGGCAAACGGTAGTAATACAATATATGGTAGCCACGAAACACGGGCTACTTGCCTGCCTGGTTAGTTATTCGAGTCCGTCTCATATACCAGTTCTGTCGTTTTTTCTCTTTCGTTTCTATTACGATCGTGTTTTTTACACGCGCAAACACGCGTGCGACAAACGTGTCCTTGCCGCCGCCGCCGCTCGTCACGATAACGTTGTAAAACAAACTAATTACCGATTAGTATTACAACGAATCACCGTGAATCAAGATTTTAAGAGATCGTTCGAGAAACGTGTGTTTTGACATCAAAGCGGGCGTTTTATGTACTGAATACGTATTGAATACGTTATTGTATCGTTTTTGCACGATATATACTTCAGACGAAACGCCGCGTGTGTCGTTACACGATATAAAAACTCGTCACACAGCGATATTTGTTTTACCGAGCGTGACGATGAACGTTTTGCCCGTTAGATCGTATTAAATAAAAACGAAATGTTTAAACACCACTATTTCGTTTGGCCCGAATTTCGTTAAAACTTTGATGATGACGATTACATTCTTTTCATTGCCGCGACGTGTGAAAATTACAAGAATCTTATTCGAATTGCGTTTGTACGCTAGTTTTACGGAGCGCGTTTTTCCAAGTTTTTGTTGATCGCAACTCGAGTTGATAAAATCTTAAGAGTTTCAATTACATTACCCTGACCCAAACGCCTACGTCGCGTCGATACGCGCGCGAAAATCGGAGCACTGCGCGAGAAAACGATTACAGAGAATAGAAAATTTCAACTCGTTTGGCGCCAAGTTTTCGTTTTCGATCGAAAAACTAATCGAAAGTTCAAAAATCGCCTTTGAATCACCATTTTGGTCCATTTTCTCGTCCATATTTCGTGGTATCGTATGAATATTAAAGATCCACTCTGTCGACCCGAAAAAATGTTTATACGAGAAGAATGAAAAAATATTACTGTTCAACAAAAACATTTCCCGCTACGCTCGGAATCTAAATTAGTTTCGTTCGTGGTTCTAGTGATTTACGCGAATAACGCGTGATGTGTTAAATATAACTTTTTCTGTTATTCAAACGCGTGTTTTTTCGTAATTTTAAAGAACAAAAAACTCGCGTAGTTATAAACGTGTGATCGCTGTCGCCGACTTATGCCCGTGTTAGCTTTACGTCATAACGAGAATTTTCGAATTTTTTGCCGATTTTTGGATCTCGAGCAATAATCGAAAATTTACAAAAAGTTTCAAATAGATGAACCAAACACCTATGTGTTTTTGGTGGCCTCGTATAAAAATCACCGCCTTATTTACTTTTGTTACATACTTAACTTGTAATACAACGTTGTCGAAATATCCTGAGTGCGCATATATCTACCGACTGGTAAAAAAAAAAACATTCTAGTCGACAAAGCCCATACAAAATTTAAACTGTAAATCCGTAGTCCATAATAAAACTCGGTTCACAAAGTATATGTTAGAACCATCGCGCACATAATCAACGTGTTTCGATTATATTTCTCAAAACGCGTAATCGTGGCCAGTACCTAATAATTTATTTATACTCATTATAATATGAAGGATTTTTTTTGATTTTTCGAGAAAAGTAATAAACCGATTTTTCTGAAACTCGCATAATATTGACCGTTCCCTTACGGGTTTTTGGACAGAAAATGGTGTAAAAGTAAAATTACTGCGTACGTCATTCGACAAAGAGTTGCCTTGGTCATACCGCTAGGTTTCGTGTGAGACCAAAACGTATTTTCGTTTCGTGTGTGTCCCTAAAACGTTTTGTGGTGGCTGTTAGTTTGCTCGATTTTTCAAAATTCGACTCTTAAAAGGATAAACATCTTTACGGCCGCTTTGTCCGTACAGCGTGAAATGTTTGTATTTGTATGGTTTATTTGTGCTTTCGTGTGTAGAATGACAAATGAAAGACTGCACTAAAATCGGTTATGACCGCCGAAAGTTTTTGATCGCGAAAATGAAATTCTTTTTTCTTAAATTAACTTTTCCAGATTTTGCTTCGCCTTGTATGAAACGCGTAGTAGTCGTATTAATTTTAGAGATTCTTCACGTTACATTCTTTTCTAAGCGAACCATATAACAAAACAAAAATTATACTATAAGATTTAGAAAAGTTGTAGAAAATATTTTAGATTTTTATCCATTGTATAATTCAAAAGCATTTTAAAACGCGTTTTGCCGATACGCGTTTTTGTGAACATACATACAAGGAAAAGCTATGCTTGACAATCAAAATAACCGTCGTTTTTCATTTTTCTAAAAAGATATTCATGTTTTACTCTGTATTTGCTTTATTTTTTTCAATCAAATATTTATCATACGAAATTTAATACATTTAACGTACAATCATTGACTGCGCCCGTACTTTTCAAAGTGTAAGGTAACTGTCGAAAAAAACAAAAAAAATTCTAGTCCCGAACGTTCAATATAAATAAAAAAAAAATTTTTTAAAATTCAAGGATCATTACATCGATGCAACGTGATCTTTTGATAAAAATACACAACAGTTTCAGTAATTAAATTATTATGTTGCATACGTGTATCAATTGATATCCGAACAAGGTTTAAATATAATAATACGGTAAGATCACGCTAGATCTTTTTGTTTACGATCAAAATAATCGTCGATACTAAGTCGTTTGAATTTAATACGCCCGGGAATCTATACAGTCAAAATATATTAAGTTTGACAATCGTTAACTTAACAGCACAAGATATTGCTATATTGCATATTCAACGCGACTCGTATGAAAAAATGACAAAAATTTCGCGTGCAATCTAAATATAAAATATGTCTGTTTAGCCGGCCAGACGTTTATAAAGCCGTTGCCAATATTTCAACTCTTTTTTTTTTTTTTTTTACTTCCCGTCATCGACACCGTAGAAACGTTTTTATTAAAAAAGATACGTGTCGAAATCCATTAAAAATGTTTGAAAACAACTCGTCGTATAAACGATAAAAACATTACGTCGGACGTATCGTGTTGTTTATGTACTATATTATTTACTAAAAACTTTTAAATATAGTCGTCACGGCTCGAGTTTCAAACGATACTACCCGTGCAAGCAACACAGTAAAAACAGCAGTAACAGTGATAAAAATTTTCAAACGTACAGTGTTCATTATGATTTCTATGTACAACAATGTTAATCGACAATTAATTGGTGTATGACGGGACAATTCTCAAAATTGGTCGCATTCAAGTCCCAGTGGAGTCAGTCAAGCAGTCTCTAGTAGTAATATCTCTTCAGAAATTTCCGTTAATTTCGTATGTTTTGTCGATTCAACGCGTACACCCACATTTAAAAAATACAAATGCTTACCGACCGCATAGAAGAAATGAAAATTATTTTCCAAAATATTTCGACTTTCTTGGATTCGGAAATTTTTCTTCTTCAAAAAGATTTTTTTTTTTTTTTACGTATCGTATGGCTTTGAAATTTAAATGTTTAAAACGTCGTATACAAACCGATATAACTTTATATTGCGGTGGACATATTATCCGTACCTAAAAACGGTTGATCCGCAAATCCGGGGATGGAATCAACGAGAACCTGTTTCCATTCATTAATAATTTATGTATTTTAATGCAATTTTCCGATGCGTTTGACATCCATAAGTAAACGGAACGTGGAATTCACACGAGTTTTTAATGCGTTGAGATGCGCGTTCACATGTTTTAGAATTTTTTGAAGAAAAAAAAAACCATTTGTCACCGTAGTATTTAATAATCCCCCGCGCAACATTAGATTCGGAATTTTTTTTTACTCGCTCCATAATTCCCCTACGAACGTTTTATTGATTTATTTTAGAATTAATCGCACTTCAATGCGTATTTTATTCAAAAGGATTTTGTGAAGATTATAAAAAGAACACAGTGTATTGCCGACAAAGATCATAATAATACTGTTCGTATAGTATTATAATCGTGTTTTATTTGAAAATCGACTTAATAATCGTAGTATTTAAAACGCATTTCGATACACCGGTTACGGTTGTAAACGGTTAGTCTTTCTACGTACGTTCTGACGTATTTCCAACTAAGTTTTATTTAATAATTATATTCGTTTGGCGTGATAACCGTCGCGATTTGAATCGGTTGCGTCGTTTTAGATCAAACGAACACGTAATAATTATTATTTAAAAAAAAAAAAAGACAGAAAACGTTATAATATTGAAAACCCAGCGTGCATTGTTATAGGTTTCAAAATTTTTTTTTTTCGCGAGCAAATAAAAATAGTCAAAAATTATTCGTTCGGTCTTGACTCCGTTGCTCGTGAACCTGTATAATTTTTTTTTATAAATTATAATGACAAAATCGGAAATGTGAGAGAATACGTGTTTTCCACTTTTTGTTTTTCTCCCGAGTTCCAAGACGCATGCTTAATTATCTAAACGTACACACTGTTCAAAATGTTGATTTTAAAATATTCGATTGTTAATAAACATGATCAACAGTTTGACTATTGTAATGGTTAAGAAAAAAAAACTGTTTAAACATTTTTCAGACGCTTCGTCGTCGCGCATTATACATAAGAAAAATCGGTCGGTTAATAACATCTTGGGTTAGGTTTCTACAAGCAATGACAATTATCGGCAATCTGAAACTGTTTTTTGAGCTAACTTTTAGAACTTTGAAATTCTCGAATACAATTCGCCAGGGCGTTTTCTATTTTATTCTCTGCGAACAGTCTTAAAGGAATGCTTTAATTTTTAAAATCAGTGTCACTAATGAATGCTCAGGTGGTATACTTTCGTAATTCTCAAATTTGAAAATTCAGACCGCGATGTGTGTTCACGTGCTCACTACACGTATATTTAATGTCTATTAAAGTCATTTCTCCGTAGTTATTGTAAGCAGCGTTAAAGAGGACAGCTGTTAAAAACGACGTTTATTTTTTGTACAATCACTTATTTTGTCTTTCGGATTCCGGGCTCGAGGAAAAATGTACCTATCGTTTTTACGACGATGTTTCTTTTTCTGTCAACAACTTTACGGGTAAAGTCAGTGTTAACGAAAGGTCCGCCGCGAACTGTGACGGGCGAGCGAGGGGTATCAAAATTTGATAGTTTAAAATTTAATAAGTAACACGCACGAAATCAAGAAGATAATACCAAGGAGAAACATTACGACAAACGATTTAGTTTTTTTTTTTTTGACGTCCGAATCATGATTGGAACAAGTACACACACACACATTACACACAGTATTAAAACAGGGCGTTAAAACAACGTGTTTGACGAGAGTTTTCGAAGATTTTCGAGCCGAGCATAGAACTTTGAGATTCTCGACGAAGCCAACCGTTTATCATATCGCCGCTCGCACATTCGAACCACAACTTCCGTACCCGGCCAAAGCGTACGCACCCCGAACACGACCGAAGGCTCGTTGAGTTTTTGGCCACCTAAATTAAAAAAAACCCACTGTACCTTTGTTTTGTCCTGTATTTTATCACCCGTGTTTGAAAACGTAGAAAAAACAAGCCTTTGCGTTACAGCGATATCCGCGTTTATCCGCTTTTGTCGCCCTTGGTTTTTATCGCGTCACGCACCTGCGCGCTACGTCCCGTTCGCCTCGTCGCGTTTGGACCTAACCTTATTAACCCAGGCTCGTGGACAGTACGAATAATCTCTGTTTTTTTGCGTGCGCGTGTTTCAGAAGCACTTCGAGGACGAGTGCGTGTTCAACGAGATGTTCGAGCAGCACCATTACAACACGTACTCGTCGGCCAAGTACACCAACGACAAGCGCACGCTGTACATGGCGCTCAACAAACGCGGGTCGCCGCGCAAGGTGCAGGCTAAGGCGAACGCGCCGCTGGGCAAACTGTCCGCGTACACGCAGGTGCTGACGCAGCCGGTGCCGGCCGAACGGGTGGAACGGCTGTTGGCTGGACGGCAGCACCACCAGCAGCAGCAGTCGTCGGCCGAATCGCCGTCGGCTCAGCACACGCACCGGCACCATCACGCGTGTCCGCCGCACGTGGGACCGCCGCTGCAGCAGACGACGAAACGTCGCAAATGCGGCGGCGGCGCGGCCAAAACGGGCCGGAAGAAGGCGACGAGAGACGGCGGCCGGGCCAGAGAGGACGACGGCGGCGGCGGCGACGACGAAGAAGACTGCGGCGGGAACAAGACGGCGGGCGATCGGTGCGGCGGCGGCGGCGGCGACGAGACCAGCCACCGGAAAGCGGACGCGGCGGGACGGAAAAAGAAATCGAAAAAGCCGGTCGCGGGCGTGCCGGAAAAATCGCACCGCGGTCAACCGGGCAAGTGGAAAAAGTCCGCGGCCGTCCAGCAGACAACGACGATCGCGGCCCCGCCTCAGCTGGTCGTCGAGGACGCCGAAGACGACAACGGCGGCGGCGGCGGCGAACACGACGACGACGCGGCCACCGCTCCGACCGCCGCCGCTGCAGACGAGTGACCCGACGGTTTTTTTTTTTTTTTGTTAGTTCCTAGCCCGGCTTATCGAACGAGACGACGACGGTAACGACGAGTTACCAAATTATTACCATCGATTCTTTGTTACGTATAAACACCGCTTTTCTCGTGTATTATCGTTCATTACTGTTTATTGATCGGTTTTATTTGCCGGGGCAGAAATACTCGTCGAGTCCGCGATACCGCCTCGCCGGATCTGAGAGGTCTCTTTTTTCCCCCGAGAAAATCGTGTTTCTCTCGGAGATTCAACCGTAACGTTACGCAAAATTTGGTTTTTGTCATTTCATTCACACCGGCCTAACCCGGCCGACGGTTGATTTGTTTTATTCGTCTCGACGAAACGTTTATACACGAGTTTTGCACGTCTTGTAAAATTTTCACGTTGTGCCGCTTGTTTACGGCCAGTTTTACTCGGACATTTTTCGCCTTTTTTAACGACGCGTTTCAAAATACGAAAACGTTTCGACGCGCAAACTCTTACGAGACGCGTAGTACACCTATAGGACGGTTCGTTTTCCGAATTTTTTGTTTTTTTCACCAAATTCGAATCGATTTGAAAATAATCATGGCGAATCGGTGAATTTTTAACGGGTATTTTTTGGTGTTTTTTATCCGATCCCTACACGCGTCGTCGTCGTGTTCCGCACAGCCCACCCGTGCCGACCGAGAAGACGTTTTCACATTTTGAACCGGTCGTCACGTCGAAAACGTCGTTTACTTTTTCTGCAGTTTCGTCGCGCAACAGTGTCATCAAATGGTCAAAAAAACCGTCGGCCGCAAACACACTCTGTTGTGGACTTGAAAAAACGTTTCACTCGTCGTTTAACCCAGTGTATTCTTATATCCGTTTCGAAAAATCATAATCTTACACGATCGTTTTCATCGAACTCGGTTAAATACACACATTACACGTTTGGAAACGTTACAATTTACGCTCTGTCGTTGATCACGGGTGGTAGTCCGGTCTTTCCGGATAAGACGACTCGTTCTCGCGCCGAACAAACGGGATAGCTTTTTTTTTTCGTTGTTTTTCTTTAGTCGTTTAAAACGCGGACGTCACCTCTTAAACGTTCGTCGTAAACGCGGACGTCCACACGCGCGCAAACTAATAAAATATCCGATTTTTTCGACTTTAAAATCCATTCCCTCGCGCATTTTTAAACCGACGTTACCGAATGAGTTTATCCGCTGCAGGTTCTCTCGAATCGTTTTACGTTGTTTTACAGTCGAGCGAGCGAGTCGATTTTTCCGCACGAATCGCGTCGTACGGTTTTTTTGAATCTTACTTTCCGACCGAATTTCGTCGTTTTGCGTTTTCGTTCCCGATCTGTTCGATCTGTCGACGGTGTTTTTCGCATGAAATCCGTAACTCCGACGAGTTCAATGTATCGGTTTCACGGCAGCGTCAAAAAATAAAAAATTACCATCCTTTTCCTCGATCTTCGCTTTTTGCTACCGCATTCATAAATCACGTAATTCAATATCTACGTTACTGTGAACGAGTCGTTATCATTAAAATGCTCGACGTCGTTTACGGTAACGTGAGTACAATTCGTAGTACATTCAAAATTACTAATAAAACGTTCGCGACGGTTGACAACGGGTTTTTACTCCGAACTAGTCCGATGGCTTTAATACGAAAATTATGGTTTCTCGTGTCCGATAGCTGGCGTTGGTGCGCGTTTTTATGGTCTAAAAATTAATATCTCCTCTGCCATTCTCGAGTTCTTTGAGTTTCTCGCACTATCCGTACGATCGTCATTAATTTTGTCTATTGTTGTTATCCGTCGCGACACCTCTCTCCGTCCAGCAAACGTCTTCTTGACGCAGACGACTCGGCGGGCGTTTCTGTCGATCTGCGGAAAACTCGAACCGGTGTGTGAAACTCAATTCCGAGTACTTTGTGTGCCATAATTTTTTTTTTTCGTCAGTCAATTCACACGGTACATAACGTTGTCGATAGATCGCGTGATGTTTTCGAGAAAATAACGAACGCACAATAAAAAAAACCCCCGTTTTGTTCTACAAAGTTCGTCAACGTTCCAACCTTCGAGAAATACGGCTGTCGCGTTCGTGTGGAAAATTTAAAAAACGCCCAAAATATTCCGTTCTCAGCGATCGGACAAGCAGGAAAAAAACTACTGTGGAAAACAAACATACACTAATTGACGATTTTTTTTTAATATCCGAATCGTACTCGCATTTTGACTTTTACAAAACCGTCGAGAAATCTGAAAAGGTGAAACGAATGGTCAAAAATGGCCTTTTACTACGCCTCCTACTCGAAACGCGTGCAAATTTAAAAGTCATTATACCATTTCTGCGAGTTTTTGTAAATTTAAACATTTCCGCGTCGAACGGAAAAGAAAATATCGGGTGAAATTCGCCACGCTTCGCGAACCCTTATTCAAACACGATTTTTCCCCGCACGCTAAACGCCCGATTTCCGCTGTCGGCGTATCGTTGAAACGTCGTGCGCTCGATGAAACGAATTGTCGAGGGGGGAAAAAAAGAAAAAAAACTGTTATTTTTATAAATACCAAATAAGCTTATGACTTTAGTTTTACTGTATAACGTTACGTGAAATAGTATTTACATTTTTACATAGTTTAATGTATTGGCCTGACTAGTTTAACGTATTAGCATATATATAACTATTTTAAACGCCATTTTTTTTTTTTTTGTAATTAATAACAAATTTTGTATTATTATTTAAATTGTAAAAACAACAAAAAGTCAGTAACGATATACGTGTGTGTGTAGAACGTCAGAGGGATAATCGATGATAAAGGGTTTTTTCGCCAATCACCAAAAAAAAAAACTAACGTCATTACCGTGAGGTTGTTTAACGGAGATATATCGTGTACACATCTCTTAACCGACCGCGAAACTGGCGTGTTTTGTTATTATTTGAGAATATGTTAATATTAACTCTGAACGTCGATCGCATTATTTGTAAGACGACTTGAAAACTTGCATCAATCATTAGTGTTTATATTTTATGTACTGAGAAACGTCACACATTACAGTCGCATCATTATGTTACGTTTTACTTTTATCGTCGTCGTACCATCGCCACCGTTTGTATGTTCCCGAAATAATAATAAACGACGATTGTTTCGTGTTAGTCGTGTGTTCATATTGTAATATTTTGCGTATGACGAGTTTAGTAGGGCCGAAAAATAATATGTAGAAAAACCAAACATTGTATATGCGTAATGTACCTTCCTTAATTATTATTATTATTTTTTGTAAATAAACATCAGTATTTGTAAACTTTTTCCGAGACTTACTACCTACGTACCTACTACTCATTTTGCGTAAATCGTTAAACGATTATCAAACACGAGTATTAAAAGAATACCACGTATTAACCTATACTGTACCTAAATACCGGTTCGATAACAGTCGAGTAAAAAAAAAAAATGAGATTTTCTTCTATGCGCGTTGTGAATTTCGTTTTACACGTTTAATGTTCAAAATTTTCCAACTTTTCTAATTTTTTTCCGATAGTAAATATATTTTCAAAAAGCGTCGTGTTATTTACTGGCAACCTTGTATTACATTTTCAAATCTTTTTATGGAAAATCAAACGTTGAACAAAAATTACAAAAAAAAATCTAAATTTTTATAGGTCCTAGCTCAACGATTTTCGAAATCGCTTGAGATTTGTATCGGACCCGTCTTATTATGTTTCTATACGGATGCTTCACCTAAAAATTATATCGATTTTGTCAAAAAAACCGGGATTGACGCAATTTTCAACGTTTCCAATTTTTACCGAGATTGTAACTTTTTCAACCTTGAATCCACGAAAATCTGCCCTCCGAGTATACAACAAAGTTCCTGAAGAGAAAGAAACCGGTACCGAGTGTGACGGAGATCGGAGATCATCGAAGAACTGGCGATAAAAATTTTCAAAAAACGTCTCGTGAAAACCAACACGTTCTTTGCTACGCTCAGAATTCCAAAAACGATGGTATATACTTCGAGCTCGGCAAAACGTCGAGGACAAAACGCTAATATAAAACACTTCGTAATGTGATGATAATACACGATAACGGCGCGAAGGTAAAAAAATGAATATTCGGACGCGTTGAAAAAATGTCGTATTATTTTGTGCACAAGGTCGCAACGGAGATTGCACACGATGGTGGCACGCGCATAACAGTGCCAAAACGAATCTGTTTTTGTCGCAAAATAACGTTTAAAAACCGAAGAAGAAGATAGGACTGTGCACGTAAATAATTATGTTCCGTAGGTTTTTTTTTAGATTCTCAGCGAAGAATGTATCGGTTTTACAATGATGTTTTTTTTTTGTTTTTCTGTGATCAAAAGTTCTCGTAGAAAACCTGCACCAATCTTAACGCGTGACGCCTTAACAGAAAGATAATGGATCCGAGACGGTATTTGAAGCGTTTTTTGACATTTTGATTGTTTTTTAAGTTCCGGAGGAAAAAACGGTCAAAAGTGCTCCGTTCGACTTGAAAATTATACACGCGCCATTAAAAAAGGGTTTACTGCTTTGTTTTTAATCGATTTTAATCGATTTTAAGGGAGTTATGGAATTTTGAAATTTTACGCAGTTATTACAAAACATCTAGTTTTTACGTTTACGAAACTTTAATACAATTTTAAACAAGATAGTTTCACGTATGTGGTTAAAAAATTTAGAAAATCGGTTCGCACAATTTCACGTTGTTATTTTTTCGTAAAACTCGTCGTCCCGGGCGGCCGTGTATATGTATTCTTATGGGGGAGCAAACAAACGAGGGAAACGTGTTTTTTCCACATCGATTTAGATTTTTTTTTTTGATCGAAAACATCCAAAATTAAGATCGGACCGAGCTGAAACTTTTACGCAGTACCAAAATAGGAAAGATTCGACAAGAGTATTTACTGCTAAATTCGTTTTGACCACGACGTATACCAGACGACTGAGCACATATACAATAATAATTTATTATTATCAATATTGTATGTATTTGCGGCTGCGGTGTTACGATTCGTAGCCAGTCACTCCACGGAATCGTCAATTTTTGATACCAGGTTCCCGTGAAGCCGACGTTCGCGTTTCACGTGGCAAAAACGTCGCCGTAAACACGTGTGCGCGAACGTCGCGTCGGTTTTGTGCCGCGGATCGTGGGTACGGGTGGGCTAAAATCCACGTATTTGCGGTCAGTTTTTTTCGTGAACGATTAACTATAGAACGGTTATAATAGATCCAAGTACGATGACAGGCCCGAGACGGTACGTACGTATTTGAATCATAAGTAAGTGAAGTGTTTTTTATTTGATCAACGAAAAATGATTTTTATTAAATCGAAAATAGTGAATCGTTGATAAACTTTGAAATTTTCTAATCTTACGCATTTATTGTTCGATAAAACCTCTAGTTTTTAAGTCTCGAGACTTTAATACGATCTAAACAAGATAGTTTTACATATGCGGTTAAAAAATTTAGGAAATTGGCTTACACAATTTTAGTTGAACAACACAAAGTCGTCTAAAATTTCAAGGCTCCTCGATGATTATTTTCGAAATTACGGAAAAATAAGTACGCGTTATCAAAAGCGCGGTTTTTCGCAATTTTTCGGTAGTTTTTCCCGTCACGTTTCTAAAAACTATTGAGGAAATCAAAAAAGGACCTCTCTAAAGTACCATCTTGATCCGATATGCTAAGGGAAAAAGTACTGTGTGTAGAAATCGGTGCACTCTTTCTGGTAGAAATTTTGTTGACAGTATAATTTAAAAAAATCGTTTTTGTAAAAGCTTTCTTGCTGACGCTCAAAATCTAAAAGCCGGGATCAGTCCGGTGGGTGGTTTGGCGGAGTAACGACTACGCTTTGGATAGGTCACTGGTTTGAAAATCATGGTTCAAACGTACTATACTTAAATAATATCTGAGAGCAACGATACAAATCATTGCCTTTAAAAAAACGATTCTGAACGATCTCAGTATATGTAAAAACAAAATTTAACAAAAAAAAAAACGGTCCGAGAACTCCAAAAGTCGTATTGAAAAAAAAGAACAATTTAAAAAACGTGTGAAAATTTAAATGCGGAGTGGCCTTCCGATTATAAAATATGGTATCGGTTTCAATTCGATCGAACAATTAATAATACTCTGTCGCGCTTTTTAGTATTTATTTGTGTGTTTTTGGACTCGACACTCGAGAAAACAATTTCAAAAATTTGTTTGATATAAGTTTTAATTTAAAGCCGAAATCTCAACTTTTTGTTTGTAATCAAAGTTCAGATCGGTGCTCTCTTTTGTACACAATAACGTCATCACGAACCTGAAAAATTAAAATTTTTGTAATAAAATTCTTAATTTGTTTTTTGGTTATATTACACGAAAAATGAGCAAAATTTAAAATATTCTAGGACCAAAATATTACCGCATTCAACAAACCCATAAACCCGGAAAAGTTACTGATTTTAAAAATTGAAGCATTCATCACAAATTTTTTATATTTCACACTTTTGGCCGTAAAATTCTCCAAAATTCCCAATTTTTTTTTTCTGTGGTTTTTGGGATATAACTCAAAAAGTAGGCGAAATCTGAGCATTCCTTCTACTTGAAAAGTTGTTTACGGAAAAAAAATATCGTCCTAAAAACAATGCGTTGCTCGGAATCTAAAAATTTCTTTAGAATTACCCAATAGGTATTTAAAAAGTTAAGGGAAAAAAAAGTTTAAAACTCGGCAGCAGCATTCTTTACAAAATTTTCAAAAACGCGCGATGCAAATATGGATGTCAAATCACGCGATTCAGTATTTTTGTTTTTCAAGTTGATGTTTGTTTTTTCATATAACATTTCTTAAACTGAATGAGCTTGGAAAAACATTTTTCATACCGCCCATTCGGCCGATCCATCCGTCAAATCCGTGCCCGTCGGTGGGGTCTGCCGTGTAAATAATTTCGGTTTTCGAGCACGTTTTTTGCACGATACGGTGGAAATTTAGAATTTGAAGTATTTTTTTGAAAAAAATCCCTCTCAAAAACCGCAACGGTGTGTACAGTTTTGTATAAGACCGATACGAGCGTGGTAGTTAAAACGCGTTTAATTAATCGGAATTTATTCGTTCTGTGTATTCTTTCAAGCCGCTATACGTCTGCCACGGAGCAACGGTCCCTAAAAAAAATTCCGTCGGGTACTCTCTTTCTGCTTATCCTGGATTTCTAAAAAGTGAACGAAGGTCTTCCCGCCGAGCACCGGTTTCGTTGCAGTACGATGGATCTCGCGCGTTCGAAACGTCTAAAGAGAGACACTTCGTATTCGCAGGGTTTTTAAAATTTTCCGAATAACCGACGCGTAAATCAAAGCTGACAATTATTGAAATTTTTTTTATCACATCTGTTTTGTTGTATTTATTTTTCGTCGCGTATCTACATCCGCGAGTGAACCCAAAGGTTTGAATTTAATGCGACCCTCCCCCGTTAATGAACATCATCCATCTGTGCATAGGTATGACTCAAAATGTCCCGTTTGTTGAAAAAAAAAAAATACTAAAATCGCGATGAAACAAACCTTTAAACAGACGTTTCGTGTCTTTTTAACACGTCGACGAGCGAGTTCGGTTTTATTTTTTCTCCCGGCTCGTTTCGGGTCCAGACGACGATCGCCGCCGCACCTGAACCGTCCGAAAATAGACGTGCGTTTTTTTTTTTTTTTGGCGCGCGCTGACGAATTGTTTTTGCGGCGGTTTCGCAACGCGTGCCGATCGACGCGGACAGGCCGATCTGAAATCTAATTTTCGCCCGTGTCCTTGTGCGACTGGCGAACACAATCGGTCGAAAAACCGATTATCTCGCTGAAATACATCGGGAGATTCTGAGGAACGTGGGTCGAACTTACCGGTCACGCGTACGAGAGTGGAGCCCGCGCGAATTCGAAAGTGTACCGCGGAGGAATCGCAGGATTTTTTCGGACTAGGCAAAGGTATACGAGGTTTCTGAACGCCGCGAGGAACGGTATTTTATTTATTTTCTGTAAACGCTTTTTAGGGTAGAAGGAACGGTCGTTGATTTTTCCGACATGACTCCGATGATCGTCGAGCACACCAACTTCTTTTTGAAACGTCGCTTACTTCTTGAGTTGTACACGCCGAGAACAAAGTTGACAGTTTTTTCGTGTTTGTGTCGACGTTTTATAGTGTAGGCGTTGTTACTGCTCCGGTCTGTACGGCACAAAAAAGTCGAGGCTATATAAATCATATTCCGTTTGAGACTTTTTTTTGATGTTGTTTTAAATCCCGAGCTAAATGCGAATGAATGTGTCGACGCTCCGATTTCCAAATTCGGTACCTCCAATGACAGGTGATAGGTGATAGACTCCGGTGGTACTTTGGTCGAGGCTTTTTTTTTTTTTAATTTTGCCTATTTTTTGGATTAAAAAACCAAAAAAACAGAAAATTGGGAACTTTAGGACGAAAAGTTACGAGATTCGTGATGACGTTTTCGTTTGGAACGAATGCTCCGATTTTTAAAATCAGTACCTCCAACGAAAGGTCTGTGGATTCTCGTTGTGTACAATGAAGGGTCTTAAATTTTAGACCATTCAAACTGTGAAGAACGCGCTTTTGACGCGGTTAAAACTTCATCGGTTGATTGAGCGTAATGACGAAAGGTTTCGATGCGTCGGGAACTTAATTAAGTTTGTTAGTGCGTTTAATGACGTTATAGTTTTGCCAAAACAAAAAAAGATTAAGAAAAAAAGCCTGTCACGGACGTGTTTTGTAGTAATAATTTGATAAACGCTTGAAATTGTTTTCTTTCTAGAAAGAACCCATTTCAAATACAAAAACTCTTTTCGTTTTTGGAAAATAAAAACGTAAAACACTATATTCCGAATAAGTATTCGAATAGTTTCATTATAGATTTGTTCCGATGTTTTACAAGATTGCTAGTTCGGATGATCACCTGAATCGTGCGATAGAGACGTACTGTATTAAATTGATTTTCGTAGTACGCTTATGTCTCGTCGTGTATAATCGAAAACTGGAATCGAAATAAACGTTTTCACGACGGGAACATTTTTTAAAATATCACGTCTTGCACATTCGAAAGAAAATGAAAACCGATCCGAAACTCTATATTCATCTGCGATTTCACGTATCGAACGATAAGTAACACGATAATATGCGAGTGTTTTAACTTTGAACAAAAAATTTAAACGTTAAAATTTGAAGAAAAAAGTATATAGATTAACGATGATAAAATAACAATAAAAAAAATAACACGTTATGAAACTTGAAAACTAAAATCTTTTTTTTTTAACTATAGACAAGCGTATTTAAATAATGTAAGGTATTGTGTAAGCAGATATTCTATTTCATACTTACATTTAAAATTTTACATCTGCAATCAAAACATATTATGTCCAAACTTAAAAATATGTAAATAAGCGTCTACGAGTTCAATCATTTTACACTTAATTTCATTTTTACTTTCTTTTGGTAAACTATCAGAATTATTATTAAACAAGCAAATAATTTTACTTATAATAGTATTTGTGGTTTTAAATGGATAAAGTAGATTTGATTCATCACACTTCTTCACGGTAATAAAATACGTGTTAAACTGATTCGTAAGTATGTTGAAAAAAATTAAAAATATCCTTACATAACATTATATGTCCGTATGATAAATTATAAAGTATTATGTTATTTGCGAGTCTGTATTTCGCCAAGTTTTGACGAAACATTGAAACGAGCTGATATAACAGCTTCACTGTTTATCGTCAATATTGTGTAATGCGTGACAGAATTATGTTTTTACTAATGTCGATATTGAATAAAAACTACAACCTTATAATGTTAAAATAAAAAATAATTGGTAAATTCGTTGCGGTAAAAGCCGGACAAATTTCTAATTCTTCGTTCATGCGATTAAAACGGGGAAACTCTTTCTGTTGCTCTACTGTCCGCGTGCTATGTAAGAAAACATATTGTCTGTGTTCAATAAAATGTTTATTCCAATATACCTACCTATTAACTACCTAATTGTGTCGTCAATCAATAATAATCATCGTACAATAACAGTTTGGTAACAAATATTTCTTTTATGACTTAAAAGTTAAAATAATATTCATTATAATATTCGACTTAACACTAAATAAAAAAAAAAAAAATACATTACGATAACATCGTGTTTAATAAACAAAAAAAAAGTTTTCTATAATCTATAATATGACATATGTATACTTAATAAACACAAATAAAACGGTTTCAGTTCATATAGTTAAATGTTGAACGATTAGGAATACACTGTATACACCTAACATTCCGATCAACTATCATACAATAATAATAATAATTAATGTAATTCTCACTCAAAAAGTTTGGATAAAATACATGTACAATTAAAATTAAATCTTAATATTTCATATTAGAACATAGCGTGTAACGTTAAATTGAAAAATTTACTCGTTTGTAATATTTATAATATGAGTAAAATAATAACGAATACGTTACAAAGTGTATTACATGTTTTGTAAAATATTATTATTATAATTATTTAACATAGACGAAATAATAATGATAACTGTAATAATGTTGAATCGATTGACGATAGTGAAAAACGCAACTCGGAAAATAATTGATCAAAAGCGATTGATTTTCTAAAGTTTTGTTTCGCGATAAACGCGTAAAGAACTAATATAGAATAGAAGAACTTGATTTTCGAATGGAAAATAAAAAAAATCTAGAAAACCTCTCGCCCGTACTACTAACGAGCATGAGAACAGTTGCGATAAGCTATTGCGATCGTCTCAAAATGTGTTTCGGCTGATAGATTTTTTGTTTTGTCGTACCTAGTACCTAGACGTACCTAGACCTTCTCAAGTCACCGCGATCTTGTAAAGAGTCCTTTTGTTGTACGTTCACGGTACGCGAATAAAAATTATAACGTGTTTAGGCGGTTCACGTAGGAAAAACACGTTCAGATTGTGTCTCCGAAAGCTTTAAAAAATATTTAATTTTTCTGTTTTCGGAACTTCAGGCCGTACGTGACCAAGAACGTTTCGGATATTTTTTTTTCGAAAAGAGCGTGCCTGTCCGAATCGATAGCGTTTGAACTCGAAAAAAGCGTTCGGTCAAAGACATTTCCGATACCTTGAAATTCCTTAAAAACGACCGGTACCTACCGAATCGCCACGCTTTGAAAGACCGCTAGTCGGGAAACCTCGGATCTGGGGGACGAGTATTGATTGAGAGTTGTCGTTGCACTAGAGATCTAAAGCTAAATTACACAACGACATATTTTTAAAAATGAACGATCTCAAAGTGAAAATAACGGTTCTAGCAAGTATTGGCCGTTATTTTTATCGTTGTTTTGGAAGTGCTTAAAAACGGCGATCGCTTGAAAACAACAACGATTCGCGGAGTATATAGGTAGGAAAATTCTTTATCGTTCGAAACTGTTGTCGCGACGATTCCTGCGTAAACCGTTATAAAAATTCAACTCTGTCTCGTATTGATATGGAAAAAAAAAAAAACGTTTCGTATTCGGACTATGGCGGCACGTTGAGAACGGAAACGTTTTCGTAAGCGAAACGAGCGGAAAGTGCTCGGGTCCTCTGTTTTCGAGGATCGATATTTCACCCGTTTTGCGATTAACACGACGGATTGCCCGACGCGACGACAGCGGTTCCATCCGTCGATATTACTATTTTTTTCAAAGCGGCCACTCGCAAAATCGCGCTTCGTTCGTTCTGCTTCCTCCCCGTCGTCGTCCGTTAGTGGGGAAAACGAAAAAAATCCCTGATCCTCTCGACACTCGCGGCGGCCCCGTCCGGCTCCGAGGGACCCCCGTCGCGGATGCCCGTCACACGTGCCACAGCAACAGGTGGTTGGTGGAGTCCTCGCGGCCGGCCACTTCGGACGCGGCCGTCGACCGGAAGTCCTCGTATCCGTCGCCGCCGGATATCAGCAACAGTTTGCCGGACGAGCTGGTCTTCCGCTGCTGGTTCAACGAGTGACGCCGCGGCTTGGACGCGTTCTGCGGCAGATGGCCGACCAGCGTCAGAAACCGCACGTGGCCCGTGTGGCCGTGGGGCACGCCTG
>CM029357.1:57769324-57925018 GCA_017140985.1 Hormaphis cornu
TCGAAGGGATGTAAGAACGACTTAAAAGGTCAGCCCGTTCCAAAATTTCTCTACGGGACAAAAACTCCTCGCTACCTTATCGTAGGTCAACAAATCGTTACCACTGGATTGTATATATACACATACCGATCGGAACAGGAAGAGTGGCGAGCTTGACGGTGTTTGCGACCACAGCCGGAATGGTCATGGTCAAAACGACGCCGGCGCTCGTACCGATCCACAAGAGGTCTTTGACCGCCAACAGCGACGTGACCCGAAGACACGCCGCTTTGTGTTGCCTTATGATGTCGTCACAACCTGAAAAACGGAAAAAAAAAATAATCGTAACAAAAACGGCGGCCTCGTGCAGCAGCGTCTTCTTCTTCTTTGCATTTCCCCCGACTATTTGAGATCAGTCACCCTCGTCCTATTCCACTTCACACACACACACATCAACAACCCTCATAATCATATCTTCTTCAAACTTTCTATCCGTCTTTGCTTCAGTGTTCCCCTACCGCTTTTCCCTTTATTTTCGTAACCGCTCTCACCGCTTCAGGTTCCTCAATACACGTCCAAACCATCTAACTCTCGGTTCATTTTCCCTCACTTTGTCCGTTATTGATGCACCTCGTACTCTGTTCCCGCTGTCAACCGCTCAACACTCCGAACCATGTTCACACGGTCACTACATCGCGTAAAAAACACTCGACTCTTCTCTCCATTTCATCCAACCGCGCTTAATCCTATGCTCCACGTCTTTCATAAAGCCTCCGTCCTTTTGTACTAAGGATTCTAGGCGTCTAAATTTCACTACCTCTTCTATTTCGCCACCACTTACTGCCGTCATTACTCTCCTCGTATCATCGAGCGACCGGTCTCTCTTCCTCCAAATTCATACTCCGTGCACACTGTTTTACTTCTACTCCATACTTCAATCCCTTCTCTTCCGGTGCTAGTCGTTCCACTCGTCTAGCCTATTATTCCACATTTCTACCGTCAATCAGCGAACGCCAGGGTGCGTCATCTCGAATCTCTTTTGTAACTCGATCCGTTACTACAGAGAACGAGTAAAGGCGCTACTTAAACCCTGATGCACACCTACACCCGCGTTGAAATTTTCTGTTTCCCCGCACGCACTCTTGACACAGCTAGTACTGGAATCTTCACGTATCACAGGTATCCTGTACCAGTATACATTTTCTGGTCATTTTTTCTCCTCATCGCTCAAAACACGTCCCTCGTCATCTTATAGACCGACGATTATACCACGCATACGAGTGTGTGTGAAAAAAAAAAAGATTATAGACGTATAAATACGGTGCTTACTCGACAGCATCTTGGTGACGGCCGGTGCCGTGTTGACTTCGGCCAGCACCTCGTACGTCAGCGAGTGGACGAGGCGGAGCACGGCCGAGTTTTGCAGAGAAAGCCACACGCCGGTTCCCGACACGACCATGTTGGTAATCGATCGGTTCGAGTCGCCTCCGATCACGAAAGAGTGCTAGATTCGAGAGAGAGAGAAAGATTTTTTCATTTCATAAATCATTCAAAAATTCATAAATAACGCTGCAGATGTGCTTGGTAGGAGTTAAAAAAAAAAAAATATTTATCAGAGCTTAGACTTGGGTTCTACAATCGGAAAATCGTTCAATTTCGGTTGTCGTTATTTCACGTTGTTTCTCTCAGGTCAATCGTGTGTAAATCCACTCCTACTCACGAGTCCACAACGCTGTGAGTCGTAAACACTTATCGTTCCGTTGTACGTGAACAAATCGGCAGACAAAGAGACAATTATCAGAGACTTACTTGAAACTGCAACGCGACCGTGTCGAATATCTTGACCGAATTGTGACACGAACACCAGAGCTTATCGCCGACGGGCAACATCTTCGAAACCGGCACGGCAGCGGACCCGACGTTGATTATCACCGGATCTGACGTATTCCAACTACCGTCTAAAAGAAGATTGTTGATTAATTTCTATTCTATTTTTTCCCCATTCGTAACGAAAATACAATTTTCGTGTCGCGTTAAAACTTACTAGTGTCTGGGTAATAAATGCAAATATCGCCGTTGGCCAGTGAAACGTAAACGCGGTTATTCAAATAACTGAAACAGCGTATCGAAACGGTTAAAATCTTTATTGAAATGTCGTGTGTGAGGGGGAAAAAAAATAAATAAATAAGCCGTGGAAAACATTATTTTTCGCATTTTTACCGTGCGTCGTTACGGTACTGTACGTTTCGATTTTGACAAAAAAAAAAAATGACTCCACGCCACTTACATGATGCAGTGCACAGCGGACCCGTGTTGAATTTTCACTTTGTTCCGTTTGATGCGGATGTTGTCCATCGAGTTGTACACGTGTATGCATCCGTCCTCGGTGCCCAACCACATGGTCGGCTCGCCTTCGAAGTCCACCGGGTCCATGGGGTACATGCCGTCCGGAACGCGATCGTTACTCGCGTCGTTGTCGTCGTCCTCGTCGCTCGATGAACTAGAGAAAATCGACGAAATCAAACATCAGTCGACCCTATCGTAAGAACGCTTTCGAACGTATCGATGATCGTACCTGTCCAGTTTGATGTCGGGTCCCGTCTGGTGGTCAGCGTCCTCCACCGATATGCTGATCTCCGTGTTGTTACTCTGGTCCACCTTCTCCGTATTGTCGGCTTGGCTGAACAAACGAGAAAACATTATGCGAATACTTTCGTGTTCATCTTGGGCGGCACACGTTTTGTAGAGGGTGGAACCCACTCGCTCAGAACCAAAACGAAAATCACGTTTAAATGGCATTTTATGTTGCATATTTCATACCACGGGCACTCCTTAGCAACCGTAACAGGACCCCTCCGAATCAAAGACACTCACTTCACGTCATTTCGTAGCAGGAGATTTCACAATTTTTTTTTTTATAGGTGTAAACATAATTTTACTGGATTCTAGGGGATTTTGCGGAAGACGCGTGCGCACAAACGGAGAACGCACACTGTGGAACTTAGGGCGAATCTTGTTTGTAGACGTATTTGAGTACCTATATAGGTCGGGTTAGGCACTTTTGAAAATTTCATGACACATACAATCATTTCGAGATATTTCTCAATTAAAAAGTCATATGGGTCACTATATAGTGGAGTTGGTCACTAATTTGGGCGGGTTAAAAATTTGAATTCAATATCATCTATAGAGTTACTACGTACTCATCAAATTGTAAATTTCCATGTTTCATAAAGAGATAAAATTTCTTGAAATTTTTTTATCACTAATGAAATTCGTTCACTCGATAATTCGTAAGAGTTGTTACAATTTATTAATATAAAATTTTATATTAATTAAAATCAAACATTATATAACAGTTATAATTTTCAAGTTGTAATGTTGAAAAAAATAATACGACGAAACGATTTCATTATAGAAACGTTCGTAATAATTTTTCGACCTATAGTATAAAAAAATATTATGTTCAAATTGAACTAAGGTTTGGATATTTTAAATTGAAAATCATAGGTTTTACGAAATTATGAGTACCGCGAAAATTTGAATTTTGACTCATCGTTTTAAAAAAAAAAAAAATCGTATAACACATCTCGGGTTGACAACGTTTTTATGTATATAGCTTTTGAATTAAAAAAAAATAACACAATTGTAATGCCGACAGGTTAGATAACAAGGAACAAACAACTACTTTTAAAAATTTTAAACAATACTTATTTATAAAAAAAATTTTTTTTTAAATGATAATTATGGCAAAAAAAAGTAAATAGGTATGTCTGACGCTGGATTTGACATTTCCGTCGTTTTCGGCACTAGAACTCGGAAAATAATCAACATTTTAAAAAAAAACTTGGAATAAAATTTAAAGCCGAAATCACTACTTTTATGTGGTATTCGATCTAAAACGATTGGAGCACTCCTTTGCTTACCCATAAACGTCGATTACAAAACGTGAACATTTCAAATTTTTCCCGTGAAATTCTCGTTTTTTTTTTATTAAAAAAGAATGGAATATTTCAAAAAAAAAGCTTCAACCAAAGTACCGCCAGAGTCCACGAACCTTTTTGAAAAGTTGCCGACTTTGAAAATCTCGTATACGAAAAACTGTTGTTGACAGAAAATATTCATCATCGTCAAAACGACACATTCCACGCTCAGAATCTTAAAGTGGCACGCACAAAGTCCAACACGAGATTATTTCCCATCGAACCTGACGAATTTCACCGCCCAGTGTTTTGCCAGATGAAAATTATTAAAATCCAATACTCGCGGACCCGTTGTCGTAACATCGAGGTTGTCCACACTCGAAAGATCATCGGCTTTCCCCCAAATTTTACGGATCAATCATTTTTTTCACCTTTACCGAACCACGAAAATCCTCGGAACGGGGAAAAAATCCCAAAATCCGGCTGCGCTGGCCCTCCCCATCATACTACGTACCCACGCCACTGCGACCAGCAGACGCGGAAACCGTACCAAAATAATAACCAAATAACTTTTCGTCGCCGATTCTTTTCGCTCAAAAAAACAGAGATGTTTATGGATTAATGGCCCACCGCGTTTTTTTACGTAGGTACGTCTACGTGAAGTAGTAAAACTCACTCGACGCGCTGCGGCGCTGGGATCGAAGTGACGCACAGAATGCGCGCGTTGCACACGCCGTTGCACGAAGTGACCGTGGGCTCCGGGTACAGACTCAGAACGCAAACTTGACCCACGTATCCGTCGCTGTTGCACACCCACACGTCCCTCTGGTTCAGGGCCGGCGCCGCGCACGTGAACTGCAATCCGGCTCTGGTCTTCCGGATGGGCACCGGACCGACGAAATCGGCGTTCGGTCTTCTGTCCGTCGACAACACTGTTATTACAACACACACGCGCAAACAGTAATAACAAATGTCCAGCACTGTTACGGTGACGGATTGGTTAGGTTAGGCCAGACAACGTTGTAGGTACTAAGATTCGGATTGATTCCCGGAAACCTAGAGTCCCGAATATATCAGACACCTGTCCGGGCCTGTATGGTTCTGAAACTTGGACACCTTAAGGAAAATAGTTGAGAACGCTCTATTAGTACCGAGGAAAACCGACGGGCCGCGAACCTACTGCGGGCGAACGGAGAACACGCAAAAACCAGTAAATTCCGGAATCGTATATCAAAGACCGCCGTCAGAGCATCGAAGAGGATATCACCGAGAGGAAGTTGAAATGGGCAGCTCGGCGAACGACAGGATCGTCGGTGAAAACGGTACAGGAGAACGTGCCGCAAGGTAAACCTTGGTAGACAAAGACTACGCTGTATTGGGTCGATGAGCGCGTAGAGAAAGTGAGAGCAGGGACGGGCTGGAAGGAGTTAGCAACGGATGGGGAAATTCGGAGGCGAATCTGGTGAACGATAAGGTGTCGGAGGCCCAAGTCACTAAAGAAGAAAGAAGAAGAAGTAATGACGAATACTGCGATGTAGAATGCTCGTCAAATTTAGTAACTTTTTTAATTTCCCCCCATCCTTGGCGCACAACCATACATATACGAGGCTACACCTTATTGACCCGAATAATAATTCGCACCTTAAAATACATTTGTTTTTGTTTTTTTCCGTTAATACGCCCGAACGTTTCCGACCCCGAAACCCGATTGAAAGATTCGGGCGCAATAAACCTATCGATATTACAATCTGCGGAGCGGAAAACCGTACACTTTTCCGCCCCGTTTATCGGCGTACGAAATTCAACGTTCGACGTGACCGAGAAAAAATATTTATAGAGCTCACCGAGTTTCTGTTTGGCCTCGTTGAACGACTCTTCCCAGTTGGCCCGTTTCTCCGGTTTCGAGAACATTATCGACACGGTCTCGGTGCCGTTCCTGCTGAAATCAACGCGCAGTTGCTTATAGTGTGTACGACGAAATGCCATCACGTGGCTGTGTGTTTGAGTACCTACCGTTTTGGACGTCTCCTAATCGTAATTATTATCGCGTACGCAAACCTGGATGAAAAAAATTAGAAAAAGTAAACGCATTCGTGTGTGGTTTAGCTAGCTTCCGTTGAAAAAGAGAACACACGTTTTTCTCGAAACTAAATGCGTGGCGCGAAAACGAGACAAAGGAGTTAGGTACGCACTCGGCCGTCCCGAGCGTTGGGGAACATTAGCGACGTTAATCTCGAAAGAACGAGAATTTTTTCCGCGTAGTAAACAATTTTTTACGAGTTCCGTACAAAGCTCATACGGCTGTAATATAATAGCTATCGTATATTACGTTTGAAAACGTTAAGGTTTGCCTGTAGTTTAAATAACGTTTGCGTATACAATTTGTACAGTACAATGTGGCGAATACGTCGAAGAAGAAGAGCGATGAAAAACGGATCGACGCGGATCGTTTCTAACCTGGTGTGCAAGTTCAGTTCTAGATAACACAGTTGAGTGTCGCTGGCTTGCCGTTCTAACAGCTGTTTGTTGAGCGCGCTCAGCATGTCTTTGATCGAGTCCTCCAAGTGACTGTGAGGACAGTGCAACATGGACACCATGTCCGTCATCTGGGTGAGCGTGGACACGTCTTCCGACAAGTACTCCATCTCGCGAAGCATGCGACGTACGTTTTCGTCTTTGACTGGGTTTAAAAAAAAAGAGCACAAATCGGTTCATAAAATCGCATTGTAATCCGCACGTACGAGGAGGGCACGAGTATAACGGGTAGAGGTCGGATTTTTATTATTGCGTGCATTTGTTTCTAGTGCGCAGTTGAATGGAAGTAAAATGTCTTTACGATTCGCGAAACACTGCAGAAATGAGAGGAAAAATTTATTTTGCATGTTTTAAGGGTTCGAGAACAATAAAATGAATTTTTTTTTTATGAAAATAATCGTAGAAGAAAATAATTTCATATTACCCATTCGATATTACCACCGCGAGAATGTTATTTTTTTTTATTTTTATAATTTTGATTAATTTTATAAACAAAATGAAAATTTAAATTGTTACCACTTTTTTATTATTATTATTATTTACGGACAGTAAATTTTGCACATTAAAGGACACAACGTATCATATTTCCAGTAGTTTAAAATGGAATAATATGAGAATTTGTTGCTGATTTTTAACGACTTTAAAAAACATAATATTTTAAGGATTTTAAGAGAATACAAATCCGACTTCTAACTATGAGTCAACCTATGTGGTGATTGGTACACTCGACGACCGCGATGGGTAGGAGCAAAATGTTTAGAGTACTTTTAAAACGTAAGTATTATCATTTCTAAAAACAATTTATTTATTTTTTCATATTCTGATTTACGTTTCTTTCACGCGCTAATTCAGTAGAAAGTATCAAGTTTATAACGAAGGTATTTTAATTCTTCACAATACCTTTTTAACCATTCAAAACGTTTATCAAATCAACTTACACCATGACCGTACAGTGTTAATTGATGTAGAAGTAAATTGTTTATTACGTTTATATTCACGTACTGTCGACAGTTGTTTCGTGTAAAAAAATGTTTACAAATTTATTTTTATCATCTGCAAACATTTCAATGTATGATTGTAAATCGGTTTCAAATTTTGACGCGGCGTGTTATGTTTTTTATTTACAGTATCTTAAAAATATTTGGAATATTATATCTTAAACGGTACAATATTTACAATATTTTTTTTTTATGTTTTCGATTACAGCAATACTGCAGTTTTTCGTGAATATTTGATATTCGAACTTTTACACCAACGTTTTTCGCCCGAATTCGTCAAAATGGCACACGATATTTATCCGTTCATTCTCGAGAAAAAAACTACTGTTTATACATATTACATTTTCCAATGTTTCCTTTACAACTGAGATGTTATAGTGTTCTAAAAACGAACGTGCAATCTTACAGTTTCATAAAATTAATCAACATCCAGAATTGTATTAGAAACCACAAAATGTAACTACAGAGTTTTCATTTTTGACTAATACACTGGTAGACATAAAACAAATTATTACGGCCCGTTAGAAAAAAATTTTTAAACATTTTTTTTTTTTTTTTGTCTCAACGTGAAAAAATAAGTATGCGAATGAAAAAAAAAAAATTTAATAAGGGACAACACGTTTATATCTATTATGCGCATTTATTTACATTTCTTGTATAGTAAAACAAAACGATCCATATTTTTACGCTCTAAATACCTAATTAAATTTATGTTTGGATATCTTTTTTTTTTTTTTGTTACAAAATATATATAATCTTGTTTACCTTTAACAATTTCTACATCGTCCAATGGTATCTTCATTAGTAACTTGTATTTGTTTGCTTCTAAATTGCTCACGACGCTGTTTGGCGAGGTCCTGTCCAATCATAATAATAATAACATATTTCGCATGATTAATAATTTCACAGTGTCTATTATAAAACAACTACAAACTGTTGTTTTTGGCTCATTAGTGAACCTACTTATATACGAGTTTGAAATTCCTTAACTCGTTTGAATCGAAATTCGTGTGTTATTGTTTGTTCGCGAAGTGTTTAATCATGAACATTATTTTTAAAAAAATTAATCCATAAAACTATTTGGAAAACAATGGACACGTTTGTCTATCTGACAAAAATGAATTTTCCGTGGTCGTTACGATACATTTAATCAATAAATCCACGTTTATTTTGATTAAAAACTTTTTTTGTATCTGTTGAGACATCAGAGCTGAGTTGGGCACCAAGTTTATTTTACCGACCTTTTCTACAAACGCGTACCGGCGCACAAAAGTGTAAATATATGAAATGTTATTAAAATTACTAGAATTAAGTTTAATGTACACTGTATGCTGTTTATACTTGTTGAAAAATGTGGATTGTGTGGCAATAGTTAAACTAAGTAGCAAAGAAGCTACAGCCAAAGGGAAACGCCTTTGACCAACGATGAGTTATTAAAAAGTTTTGTAATTTTATTATTACGATCTCTCATTAGCCAATACTCATTGGTTATAATTTATCACTTATTATTTATAATTTGTTAGTCATCATTCACTGTCTATTAGTTTTGACTAAGCAAACGTGAATTCAGATTAAAATGGTGAGTTCGCCACTCACGTGAGTCGAGTAGCTTATTACAACTTGGATTGGTACCAAACTGTTTTGATAAGTGATAAATTTAAACAATATTGCTTTACTAATAACTATATAATCATCCTTTGTATTGTACGGGTGTAAATAACTACTTTCTAGGATATAACTGAATTATCTAGGGACTAGGACGAAGATTTTATAGAAATACGAATTTTTGGATTTTATTTTGATAAATGCTTTTTTTTTTTATAACGTTCCAAAACTAGTTAGTGAACCATTTTGAAAATAATAAATAAACCTTTATTTTACATCTACAGAGATGTTTTGCTCGAAACTTTTGTCTCAATAAACGTTTTCTTAAACAAATATCTGTATCAATTTTATCAGTTTTTCTCAAATTGATTAGAAGTGCAAGATTTATGACCAATACATTTGTATTAGTGTTTAGAAATTGTTTCCGGCCCACCAGGTTCTCACAATCAGTTAATAACTGCCGTTATTTCATTATTTAGAAGACAGCCAAAAGTATAGAAAACCCATGTACGTTCAACAACTATGGAGACTGGAAACGTGGAGTTTCTTCCTCTGTTTACCGCACGCGAAACTTAAGAATTTGAGCGTTATCTATTTCTAATGTACCGATCGGTTTAACGATTCGCTGTGAACACTTTAATCAAACGCATACTGTCATGATGCTAATTTAAAATTAAGAAATTACGAAAGTTTTCAAAAGTTAATAAATGTTTTCGAATTTGATTCGTCCAATCGACCAATAAAGGCGAAACATTCGAAAATGTCAGTGAGTCGATTTCGGGTACACTTCTCATTGCCGATTCGAATCAGTTTTCAGAATCTTAATCTCAACATCATTAGTTAAACTGTACAGTATGATATTAGAAACAGATAACATCTAAACTGAAATAAAAGTCGAGATTGGGACGATTAGGTCATTCGAAAGACAACTAGGTAATTTTTGATACTATAAGGTACACATTTCTTATCCAAAATTTCGGACAGTAAGATCGATTAACGATCGTTTTTTCTTAGGAAAACTATATCTCAGTGACCTAAACGTCTTTCGTTTTTGCATCCAAAACTCAGGGTCGGCCTTAGAAGTCTCAAAAGTGAAACGGTCGCGGTAAACGTTCCTGCATCACACTCACGTCGACGGCTTACGGATGGTGCCGCTCTTTCGTTTGATGCTGGTGACGATCAGCAGGTCGGAAAACAGAAAGAGCGCTCGTTCCTTCCGGTTCATCGGCTGCCCGGAAACGATGGTCACCAAGTCGTGCCTGAGGAATGTTCGATCGGTGGCCGCCAAGTGAATCAGGCCGTCGATCAGCGATTCGATTTGTTCCAGCTCCAAGTTGTCCTTTTCGGTGCAGTTGATTTTTACCGCCATTTCGTGGACGCGCTTTTGCGAATCGATCAGCGACTCGTGGTCCGGATGCGTCGAATCCGTGTGTTTCAACAGCGTCTAAAAAACGCGCGCCTTATTGATGATGATTTTGTTGCTTTCAAACCAATAGCGAAAATCGAAACTGAATTCGTCGCATAGTTATAATTGAAATTGAGGTTGTAGTCAAAAAATTATCGTTTCTCATGATGAGTTGTAGTATACAAGTAACAGGTGATTAGGAGCTAAGCTCGGGTTCAGTATTTCAAAAAATTTTCGTGCGGGACGCTGTTGAGCGGGATCGTGGGAACGGTGGGCAAAAGAAATCAGCGGTCGTCAAACATTCGTTTGAAATTTTTGATTTGTAAAATTAACGACAACATATCTAAATAAATTGGATATTTTCACACTATGTACTTGTCAATTTAAAGTTTAACGAGTAAATCGATTAGTATAATGAGCGAATAAAAATATAAGTATTTGATAACAAGTAAATACCTGTATGAGGAGTTCGTATCTTGGTATCCGTTGGACCGGCATGATAAGAAGTGAATCAAGAGCTAATTTTCCTTTATGCTCTCTAGCCGTAGACTGCAACGTGGAAAATAAAACAAATCCGTACAGGATTCCATACAAAAACGCGTTTAATTCATTGAACAGTAATTATAGCCGAAACTATGGTTGTTTTTTTTTTTTTTTACATACCTCTAAATATCTCGCGAAGGCTGGTTTTGCGTTACAAGTGGATTTTATAGCTTCTTTGGCTTGTTTCCAGTTGTTTATGAACGAAGTATACGCATCTATCACAGGTTTTTTGGAAAACTGGGGATACGAATTCAATAAAATTAATTTTTTGAAAGTCACGTTTTTATCATTTCAACGATACCAACCATTTCCAGTAAGATGTCACCGATTCTCTGGTGTGCGTCCCAAATTTCGAGGCGCTTGTGTAAATCTTTTAAGAACTGTTCGTGTTCCATTAAGATTTCAGGTATCTAATGAAAATAAAATAATATGTTTTATCGAGTGTAAACAGATGTTATAAACATTATAATAAAGTAGACCTGATAAAATATGTCGTCGACCACTGACGGTTCTATGTGTACAGAATTGTCGGTACTCTTCAAAGGTAACAGGTATTTCTAAAACAAAATACAATCTTCGTAATTTAAAACAATCGTAGTTAATCGTAAAAATGAAACGTTATTTATATTCAATTCGTTTGGTATGAAAATACCGGGCTCGAAATATTCAAAGATATATCTGAGAAATATCTGAGAGTTAAGAATACATCCTTTGGTAAAATTAAACGTAATATTTGATACGAAAATATCCAAAAGGCAAAAATTAAAACATCCAAGAAAGAAAAACAATTGAGAAGAAATGTTCGACAAATAAATTATCATTATACCTAGTTTAATTGATAACACACTCGATACAAAATGAACTGTAAGTAGGTAAATCATAAAACATGCATAAACCGTTAGGTAATATGAAGATTAAAGAAACAGGTCTAAAATGATTCTATGGATAGTTTTACGTTGAAAAATTTTTGTAACAAATATCATTTTTTGATATTTTTTCATAGATTCGCAAAGTATAAAAACAAAGTAGAAATACAATGATTACTACTGGAAAAGAGCAAAATTTGAACGTGCTAAAAGAGTTCTTAAAATAAAATTCATAAAAATCAAGAAATACACTGCCTCTAAGCTTAATCAAAACATACAAAACGTTTCTTCGAAATTTTTCTAAAATATTGTTTACCGTTAAAAGTTTTGCACATTATTGGAAAAGGTAAAATACAAATATGAACAAAATGTCTATGGATTTAGATTTTTTTTTTTAAGCTAAATACAGAACTTTATATGGTTTCAAAACTTTGTAAAACGTTTGAATTTTTTTTTTTTATATAACTTTTCAATTTAAATACTCTAACCAATACAATACTAGCTTAAAATCATATTATGTTCCTGGACAATATGCAAATAGAGCCAACATTTTTTTTTTTTTTAATTGGTTCTCAACATTTCTGTTTATGTTAATTGCTTTTAAATTGAACGTAATATATGTTCAAACAAAACAATGAAAAACATTAACCTACTAAAGATGTGACCTATTCCATACCAGTGCTCGTAGATTTTTTTTTTTTTTGGCCGCACACACATTTCTTGTGTACCTTTATTTTTACCAAAACCGTGACGCGATGACTCAAAAGTATTTCAGTAAAAACTGAACACATACAAGTCGGATTACATTTTCAAAGACATCATGCAGGTCAAGTTCATCTTTAGAACCGTTTGGCTGAATATTATACGAACCATAGAAAAATATGTTATAATCGAAGAATGCGTGCCAAAAAATTTTTCGTCTAGATTCAGTCAGAATTTTACAGCTCTTAAAAATTGACTAAGACCCAAAACGACCCAAAAGCAATTACAAATAAGCCAAACGCTGTCTAAAGGAATCGTCAAAAATATATTTTTAGCGAGAAGTTTGTTGAACACCAAAACAGAAAATCCGTTTCCAAGTTCAAACGCTTCCAAATGCATTTAGTCGGCAAGGTGTAATTCGACGTATAATATTTATTGGTACTCTTATACGAAAAGTAAACACGAATGTTCACAAATATCATCATACAATTGATCCAATATATGTGTACATTCTAAAGTTTAATAACTTTTTTTTAATGTTCATGTTATTCTTCATAAAAAATACCTAGTTATAAAAAGTCGCGTGGGTAGATTGACAGAGTAACGACTACGCTTTGGGTGGGTCACTGTTTCGAATAATTTGATTCAAACGTACTGTTTAATATCTGAAAGCAATCGTTGTCTTTGAAAAAACAATTCTGAGCGAGCTCGGTTAAGTAGTCACGGCCTGGTGAAAACCAAATTTAACAATAAAAATGGTCCGAAAACTCTGAAAGTTCATGTTTAAAAAAAATATAATTTAAATAACGTTAACACGTTATGGCCTAACGATTATAATAATGGTATCGTTTGAAATTCGATCGGACAAATACTCGCCACTCCTTTTTAGTGTAAATTTGTGTGTTTTCGGACTCGCAAAATGTGTAAAATTCAAATATTTGTTTGGAACAAGACATAATTCGAAGCTTAAATCTCGATTTTTTTTTTTTTTTTTTTTTTGTGGTATTTAAAGTTAAGATCGGAGTGCTCATTCTACACGAAAACGTCGTTGCAAACCCGAATATTTTAAATTTTTACAGTAAAATTCTTAATTTGTTTTTGGTTTTTAAGCTAAATTTTAAGAAAAGGACCAAAATATCACCGCAGACCATAAAACTACCTATCGGAAAAGTTACTGATTTTAAAAATCCTTCCAAACTTCATCACGAATCTTGAAATTTCAAACTTTTCGACGTAAAATACTCCAAAATTCCTAATAATTTTTTATTTTGGGGGGTTTAACTCAAAAAGTAAGCAAAATCTAAATGAAAAAAAACTTTTACTAACGTATCACCGGTGTCCATATGTATGTACCCGTCGGTACCTATATGGCTTTAATAATCCGACCATTTCAGTTCTACCCGAAAACTTTTTGACAGAAAAACATAACATCGACTTAAAAACAATACGTTCCTCGCTAGAATCTAAAAAAATTTACAAATCGGACCGACGGGTTTTTTTGTGAAACGCGTTTTTGAGGGGAAAACTATGCACAGAACACGTGCAGGCGCCTTAAGTACGCATCGAATAATTTTTCAAAATATAAATAAGTCGATACAAAAATGTTGGCAAGACGTATACAATATATAGGTGTACAGTAGTCCCTGTCATACACTTAGTAAAGTTTAACACTTATTTCGCTTGTTTGTGTAAACATTTAACGTAATAAACCAGATTTTACGCGTTCGGCGTCGCGAGTGTTGACACGGTTTCGTAGTGTGTTTATGTGCTTAAACGACTGCTGGGGACTATCTTAAAACTATTTTATTTTATTGCATCGCGTTATAGCTGCCGAAAAACGCAAAACGAATTGATTATACTGTAACAATAATATAATTTTTTTTCTTTTTTTATTAGGTAGGTTTTATATTATTAATAGACGGACGATCATAATAATAACTCGCGTAATTATATAATACGACGGGCGCCTAAAAATACGAATCTCGCGGAAATATCGGATTACGTCCTAGCTGTACTTCGGAAGGGATTTTTAACTGCACCGCGGCGGCACGCGAATATACGAGCGTAAAATGGAATATTTTATTATTATTATTATTTTTAGATTCTGAGCGAGGCGAACGAATTTTGACGTGCGCGGCCAACCGAAAAATGTCATTTAGGTAAAATATCGGAAGGTTTTCGGTTGCTCGAAACTTTTAGATTCCGAGAGGAGCGCGTAGTGGTTTTACGATGACCTTTTTTTTTTTCTTTTATATATATACTGTTCACAAAATTTCTAACCAGAAAGAGTGCACCGATTCCCACACACGATACCGGTTTATTTTAGCGAATTGGATGGTACAACGCGTACAGTTATTTCTCGAATTAATTTCGAAAATTGAGGAGTGTTGAAATTTTACGCAATAATGTATCTTCGTATTTTACAACAAAAATTTTCGAAAAGTTTCATTTAATTTTGGGCTATTCATAGCCATTTTTAGATTTTGAGGTTTTTCATTCTTAAATGGGTTGATTTCGGGTTTTTTTACTTGAAATTTGAACACAACATAAGACGTACGTTTCTCTAACTATACATCAAAACTATTGAAAATCGCGCAATTTTTTCGATCTACCGACATTGGTTTTAAGATTTTTAACGACATATTAGATTTCATTAAAATTGCGTATATAGTTATAGATTTAGGTTTCATTTTTTGATATTTTCATGAGTTATCTGCCGACAAAAATTGGAACATCACCAAAATCGATTATTATTCGTTTTTACAAGTGGAAGGAGCGATCTGATGGATTCGCATTATAGCGCGACAAAAATTTTAGGCAATTCAATTTAGATTAGATGTTATTCGAAACAAACTTTTGAAATTTTACATATTTATAGCGAGTTTTGATTCGGAAACACACAAATTTAGACTAAAAACCCCAACATAGAGACGAGTAATATTGGTCTGATGGGATCGAACCGATACCGTGCTATTTCTTTGAGTTCATTGAGTTCAAGAGTGATCCCGGCTTTTTTTATTATTATTATTATAACACGTGCGAATCGGCAAATAGTGTGAAACGCTACAAAACTGGGCCACCGTCGCGTTCCTAGGGGAAATGTCCGAAATAAACGAGTCCGGCGAAACGCGTGCTGTCCATAAAATACTCGAAAGCTGCTGTCCTCCCGGACACGTCGAATTTTCGGTGAAATTTGCGTTTGAAGTCACACTATTAAGGACGGAATTTCGAAAAAGTTTTACGCCCAAAACCCGCCCCGCGATTTAATCATACGGAAAACCGCATGAAAATCGGATCGGTAATTTCGGAGCAAACCCGTGACAAAGATTTCCATTTTCGCATTCATACAAAGACTATCATGAGCGACGGGCGTGCAGCATATACGTACAGCGACTTATCCAGAGCTTCCAAATTTTCAGATAATTCAAAATTTCTCTGTACGTCGGTCTAAAACCAAGTATTATAGTACGCCTACCGTTAATTTTACGCGTAATGTGTCTGAAATGTTTTTGTTTTGTTATAAAAATAAAGTGGTGGTGACATCAAGACTTTCAAGACTCATCGACGCCTAATTTTAAAGACTAACTCTCTTTTTCCCCATTAAACTCTGTAAACGGTTGAACCAACGTGTTAGGGAAGTTTTCAGCAACTCTTCCCAAAAAATAAAGTCCAGAAGCCGCTTTTTATGAAGAAGAAGAAAAGGGTCACAAAATTTGCGCGTCACGTCGTAAAAAACTGATTTTGTCGCGTTCAAATCTGAAAGGGATCAATAAGTAATTAGTTATCAAAACCATAAGAGCTTTATTAAAAAAATCTTTTTACACAAATAAATATTTTTTACAAAGTAGCATGAAGTATTTTTTTTATGATATTAATGTTATTTAGTCTTTAGTTATTACGATGAACATAATGTTTTTTTTTTTTTTTTTTTTTATGAAAAACAATAACTCCGTAGTCGATTCGTCTGTAACTAACTAGTGACTACGGTCATCAAAACCGTTTCTCACGTTAACAACCGGGTTAATAATTTTTGTAGTTTTCGCTTTAATCAAATTCACATAACTTTCTTCTAAAAACCCGTGTTAAAATACAAATAAAACTCGTATAATTATCGGAAAAGAATGGTGGGTACCTAAATGGTTTTGGTCATCGCAGGTACTGGAGATATTTTTGAAAATTTTAAAACAACTTAATATTTTTCACGCCACAATTCAAATTCAAAGGGGCCAAAGTATACCGTAACCATTTGAACTGGATCCGACGAAGTTTTATTCGACGTTAATTTGTTTTCTGTCGCTCCCATAAAATACTCGTACATCGACACGAAACGACGTTTCTGCAGTCGAAAACGATATTGTCATACCAACTCAATGTCAACAGTCTCTATAACAATTATACACGTCGAAACATTAAACTAGTTTGAAGTTTCATCGAAAATCATTGAAATTTCAATACTCGCGAAATTGTATAACGATTTTAATTTGAGTTGCTCAATCTTCGTGTACAACTGTGGTTATAGTACCTTACCCTATGTGTTTCTACTTAACTATGTGTTACTATAATCTCTTCATCATTTTGAAGTCTTGTCGTGGATATAATTTAAAAGTTTCGCTAATAATAATGATTCTAAACACAATTGAATAGCGTGAATGCACCCTGCTTTGAATTTAACGTTTACATTTCGATGAGAGCGATTTTCCTCGTCTTTATTCGGTAAAAAACATAAAAAGTTTTGGGTATATACGTGAAATACTGAGGATTAAAAAATAATTTTATACATTGTACAACATTTTGCTTTTATTGTTACTTTGCCAAAAACATGGCGTAATATTATAATATTACTCTCGATACCAACATGCTTATTTAACAATACAAAACTCGGAAGATAATATGAATTTCTAACTCCCATCATTGATAAACTTAAAAATATTAATTATAAAAAAAAGTAAAGTCCAGGGCGGTTGGAAAGTTTGAGGGATTAGTATGGTGACTTCGGTTTGAGAGAAAGTTGTTGTTCGATGTTTGTACCATATTAAAAAATATACGAAAATCATAATTTTGAGCGAGCTCATCGTGTCAAAGATACTCAGCGTGTTCTAAATTGTAAAGTAGGAAATTATGCTTGGTTCGAATTTGTTTAAACTTTTATGACGTTTTTAATTTATCCATTTCAATACAATTGTTAAGAAACCAATTCCAATAACGTTTGCTATATCCGTCAAAACGACGAGTGAAAATTTCAAGTCGGGGCAGTTTTAATATTTTTCTCGTTTTTAGCATAACTTAACACAAGAAAAAAACCGAGAATTTAAATAAAATACAGTCTGCTTACAAATATCTGACTTTTGTGTATAGCAGTATACGTAAAAATTGAAGCACTCTCTTATTCCGTAAAAAATTATAACGAACAAGATAATTTCAAGTCGTTCGGCAAAAAATTATCGAAAATGTTTTGGGTTTTAGACCATTACTTAAAAAAAAAATTCAATCCAAATACCACACAAGTCTAAAAGTCTATTATATAAGGTACTGCATGAAAAGATCGGAGCACACTTTCTACCCGAAAAAGTGTTTTTACAAAGAAAGAAAACCAACATCAAACACAATGCACTCCTTGCAGCGCTCAGAATCTAAAACATATACCTAGTAAGAACTAAGATTACATAATATATTATGTCTTTTAATCATTTTAAATTGTTAACGCAAAATTATTTAGGACTCAAATGAATAATAGCAAGTTTGTGAAATAAACAAAATTGTAATTAGTGCAAATCAAATCAAAATATTTGGCACGATTTTAAAATAGCTCCTATTATACATTGCCGGCGCTCTATATCTCGCCAAGTTCAGCACTCAAAATGCACTCAATTCATCATGTTTTTTTTTTTTTTTGGTATGGTTACTAATAATATAATAACTACTGTCTCTGTACCAAAGTAATAATAATTCAAGCTTTCGCGTGTCACAATATTATGTTCTATATTTTGAAATACAATATAAATGTTTATAGTATAAAGCGTTTCGAATTCATCGGAGAGTTTAAAACTTTCAATAATTCATACACGTCAAGGTATGTATTCAATTTAGTTCCATATAGTCGAGCAGAAACTATGTCTCTGAGGAAGGCCAACTCGTTTGTGGATTTTTTTTTTACGTGTCCAATAGTTTGTATTTTTCCAATTTTCGTTCTGAAAATGGTTCTAAACTCGTGATTATATTAGCAAGAAACGTCACGTGTTAGACGTCGTTATTTTAATAGTATAAACGTGTTTCGAGCCATTCCAATACATACAATTTATTTTTAAAAACATTATTTTGAACTTCCATGATTTTTTCGGTGGATTTAGAGACAACGCTGATAAGTGTTGAATTAAAGACGAGAACTTAAACACTGTTTTTACAAGACGATTTTACAGTTAATAAATGGGTTTTCGTGATTTTATGGCCGTTTAAAATTGATCAAGTATATTATCGTCATATTAGACATAATAATGTGTTCAGGACCGTTTATAGAATGAAAATTGGATAACCCTATTAGTTTATATGGCTGCTGAGACTATATTATTTTTATCGTAAAATCCAGTGCGACCAAAAACCCGTAACTACCGAAAACCTATAAAATGGGGTCCGAAATACGTCCTGACAGCGTACGAATCTTCCTACGCAGGTCAACGGCGTTTCTAGTGAGAATCGTCTACCGAAAAAGGAAGTACCCATTTGGTTCCCAAAAAGGTCCAAGGCGCCTAGAGACTTCCCGATGTCCATGTTTGGACCGGTGTTGGGAAACAACTATTAGGACTCAATTAGGAACATAATTGACCTATTGAATATGATCTAAAACAATACCTACATCGACCACCGAAATGGGTCCCATTTTGGTTTAAATAGGGACAAAAAAAAACGCCCAAAAAAAATAAGGCCGCCGTATGGGAATCGAACCCGGACGGCGCCACAACTACCCTAAACAACATCTATACAGGAACTGCCTGACGCCTTAACCACCTATAACTACTACCTATACCGAGATGTCTATGGATAGCAAAACGGATCTACTTAAAAGGGGACGTATTAGTTTAATGACCCGATTCCCCCGTTACCCGATCGGACCAAAAGATGGCAAAGGACTACGAGAGGGTGTGTCCTGTAAGAATTTCGATCCTCCACAACCGATTTTCCCTGCCGTGGGTGGAAAATCCCTTATTTTTCACCCCTACGTGGGCTTTCCATTGCCCGACGGTGCCGAAATTTGGTTAGGGCTAACAAGGTAGTGTCCGCTACGTCATAGATGAGTTTCAACCGACCACCACCGTTTCCTCCACTCTAGGGGTGGAAGAACTCTCATCAAAATAGTCTTTCACCCCTACCCGAGCCCTCCACTATCCGCCGCGGCAGACGTTTGGTTCTTAGGAGGGTCTAAATGCTTGCGGACGTGCGACGACCAAAAATACTATAGTATAGGATGAAACTCCCGGGTTTGTAAATATGCTTCCCATCGTTCCAGCTGGGCATTTCTTGGGCATTTTGTAAGAAGTAACCGCGAAGATCCGCGCTGTTAGGGACAGGTCCGGAATGCAGTTTCGTTTTGGCGCGCCCCGTGTCAGTCCGCCCCGACATACACGAACAGCGAAAGTTGCATGTTAAATGTGATAGGTGCACGATGTTTGACAATTCGAAAATACCGTCGTTTCAACGAAATGGGTCCTGTCCGTTGTAGATTGCAAAAAAAAAACATAAATTGATTCGGCGTTTTCGCGCGTGGTGCTAAATTTAGTGATTTCCCGTCGGAAGTCGCGGAAGACGATTTAATAGTGTGTATACGATTTTACGCGAGTATAATATATTGTGTTAACAACACGACTACATCAACAACACGATCACTGCTTATTTTTAAACGAATTATGAATCCACTGCACATTCTGCAAAAACGTCCGTTCGCAACTACACCCCCGCGTGATTTTTAAAAATAATTTTCTCTTCGCGAATCCCGGTTAGGCGAATTCCGGATGTATACGAAATCGGTTAGTATAGTATGCTGCCGCGCCAATCGAGATTCAAGACGCCGGCACTCGTTGTTATGGCTGTGAATTTGATGCGCCAAAAAGAGAACGCTTTTAAAATATCAAAAAAAAAAAAAGAACTAAAAGTGCACGAAAAAAACTTCATAAACGCCTATAGTAAAGCAGCTAAAAAAATGTTACACAAACAATCTTAATATCAGAAAAAAAGTATTGAAAACAGTTTTAACTCAAAAAGCGAAAAACGTTGATTAATTAACACAATTTTAAATAATATGCCTGTATCGTAATGAATCGTATTTGGATTCAAAAATTAATTAAACAATAACAGCGGAAAGTAGAGAAATTAAAAATTTCACAATTCTTTGCGTCAAATCGGTCAAAAACGTTTTTACGTCTTAGTTTTTTTTTTAAAAATGTATGTAAATTTCAAGACGTTTGAAGCACTTTTAGAAATTTCTTTAAAATAAAGTTACGTCTCCGTTCAGTATTACCTATATCTTTGCAGATATTATCGTACCATTAGTATACCAGAGGACCTCCAATCTCGTTGGAAACGTTTTTATAGGAAAAGAAAAAAAATAACTATCTTTTAAATTTTACACGTACTTTACCTTCGCTACATTATGACAATCTAAAAAAAAAAACCCTAAGGTTTTAAAACGTTTTATTATACAATCGGGCCCAGTGCGTGACATTAATGTTTGTGTCGCTTTTTTATTGAACGTATTACACGATCTCTTCTAGCTTACACGCACGTGGATGAACGAACCGACACGTCGCGCACGCATATTTTTAGAAACTTTAGATTTATAACGAAAAAAAATCAAGAGAAAATATACATCAACTAACGAACTAAGCAAAGAACGCGCTGTCGGTAAGCTACACGAACGAGAATATTTCTTCTTACTCGCGACGCTTAGCAAATTTACAACGACAAAGCCGTCAAAAAAATGTACCGCACTCGTTAGCAATTTTTCTGGCGATTTCGTATCGAAAATTGACCGCGTCCAGTACTTGGACCGCTGACAAAGTCGCAACACAAAACGGTGATTACCAAAAAATATTATAAATTACGATATTACAGAACTCCAAACGTAATAAATCTCGCGAGTTTAAAATTTAAAACGTTTTTACGGCAAGTTTTTGTAGAGTAAATTCATTTTGAAAAGACCAATTTAAATTTTATACCGTTATATACGGTTACTTGAAGTGAGAACTTTTCGATATTTTTTTTGAATACCTTCATATTATTTGTTTTCCCATTGAACATCATTTTGCGAAAAATAAATCGCCGCGTTCGTTCAGTACTAACATTCGGTCGTCCGACACGTCATTAGTCATGCTTAATCCGCTACCCACGGCACGAAAAGTCAAAGAAGCGTAATATTAAGCTTTCTGTATTATCCTATATTATTCAATTTACTTTTGACGTTTAAACATGAGTAACACGAGTAATTATAGAACGATAATTATTATAAGTGTGTAGCTTAATATAGTTTTAGACAGTGTATAATAATAGTTTATTTTTTTTATTATTTGACGGCATTATGTATTTAATTTTTACAGCGTTTCTTAGTACCTACGGAGAATGTTTAAAAAACGATATTACTTTTACTTTCGTCCGTAGTAGAACAAAAGCTAAACGAAACATAGTCGAAAGCAAAAAATTCTGTACGACACAAACAAATCGGAAAAAACCACCGCGAACCAATACGACCACGACCTGAAGAGCTCGAGGAACAGCCCAAAGTGAGAATATCCGAATAAGTTACTATCGAATTCCACCAGAGCGCGTTCTGTATTTCTATAGCGGTAGGTTATCAATCCTATATAGTTCCTTCACAACTGAAACAATAATCAACTAATTTTTGTTTTGAAAAAAAGATTCAGTATAATAAAACACATGTCATATAATACCGTCATTGAGTTTTTTTTTTTTTTTTGAAATTTTGATTATTAAAAAAAATATTCATTTAATTTGATTTTCAACAGCGAGGTCTGTTTTAAACAAAATATCATTTGAAAAAAAAATTATTTTCAAAAATTGGCCAACGATTAAATGTTACAGACTTCTAAATACAAAACTTGTAAAACCACTGGTGACGAAGAACTTAAAATGCAAAATGTCTATATTTTTAAACCGTTGTAGCTGACAAAAAAAAAATGTTTTTTAATTATTTTTATAGGGTCATCGTATTAAGTCTAGTATTAACTATAGGTATACTCAACCGAACCGTTTGAGCAAAAAAAAAAAAAAATTACGGGATACTCCCCTTAATGATAACGATAATAATTCGTTTAATTCTGAAGTACGTACAATAACCGATATCCAAATGACAAAAATGTCGTTCCTACGCTCCCGCAATCTCGATTTCCCGTGTCATGTCTTCACGTTGTTCGGGAATTCGATAATTCGACGTCCACTGTCGTTTCGGACAACCGTGAAATAAATCGAATGAAAGACACAATTTTTCTCTGGAGTTGACAGACGTTTGTTTTTATTTGTCAGTGCATTTAAAAAAAAAAAAACACTCTTTCTGGAAATGCGCAAAAAGTGTACGAAACGTGCAGGCAGACAGGCTTCCTAAACGCGTGCAACAGACATTAATTTTACGTCACTCGCGAGTTGTTGTTTTGCAGGAATACAAAAACAAAAATTAGCTGCAACGGAAATCGCATACGATTCGTCCACCGTTAAACACAGTCGTTTCAGGTAAGTTTGTAATTTTGTTTTAAAGTTATACTGGAAAATTATCCGCATAACTGCGCCATAATTTGCAGTTTAGCTTATTATTTAAACCCTTGATATTTTTAAGTTGTTAACATTCAAAAATGTTCCTTATTTTACTCAAATCACGTCAAAACTCTCACGTCATTTTCATACAATATTTATAAAACTATTGTCAAACTTATTTTTTCTGTGAGCTAGGAATGTTGTTTTCAAAATCATAACCAATCGATCTTACAAACCGTTTTATTTTCACTCTTTTTCTACGGATAATAAATTATCAACGGTCCTGTAAAAACTTAGGCGAAAAAAGCCACTCAAGTTTAATTTCCAAACGAGAAAACGTATAAGTTTTTCGATGTTTCGCCGTTTGTTTTATTTGCTTGACAAATTTCTAAAAACAAAAAAAGTTTGTTTTGTTTTAATTTAATCCGTTTTACTTTTAAAATCCTCCTTGACCCCGTTTCTGCACATTTACACGAGTCCACGTGTTGATACTTTAATTGTTTTTGTTTAACTCGGTAAAGCACATCCGTTTGTAAGTCATGGACACTGTAATAGTTCTAAAAAGCGCTTAGGCATACGCCAAACCTCGTCGGTTATTCACTCTTCAAAAACGAATTTCTGCCAGAAAATCGACTGAATCATCCGAAAAACATTTGGCACCTCTATGCGTCACGAAAAAATGTGCATTCGGATGGTTTTTGTTGACACAAAATCGATTACATTAACTGGCAAGAAAAAAAAAAAATTTTATAAACTATGGTTAAAAACTTAAGACTACGATTCGTAAAATAAAAATACTAACGATCAATACGCCAATAACGGATTTTTCAAATAAACCACATTGTATATATTTTAGTTAAATATTCTCATCACGTAACAATGTTGATTTTGTTATTTATTTATTTTTTTTATTTTTATGGTTTACAACAAGGTAGTAACTAAACGTATAACATCCAATTTATAAGAGTATTACTCGTTTGTATGACACTTTCATTCACACAATTTTTAACTAGTTCTGGAAAGTTTCTATCGAAAAAATTGGTAAATTTTTCAAAATATTTTACTACTTTTATTTTTCCCCTTAAACTGATATGCACCAGTTTGATAAATTATAAAAAAAAATAACTAAATTCCGAGAGCACTCCAACGGACGGATTAGTTCAAAGAATTTTGCGGGTCACGGTTACACTGTTTTTACGAAAACTATAAACACGACTAGGTTTTCTCATATTTTGACGCAGGTAGACATAAATCTGCATTTTATAAAGTAGATTGAACTTACTCAAAATCGTTTGTTTGAAGGTCGCATGAAACAAAATAATATGTAAAATAATAACATTTTGTAGTATAATAATAATTATATACCTATATTAAATCAAATCCAACTTTATTTATAAAATTAATTTTTTTTTTTTAACAAAATAATAGTTTATCTCGACAAAGATCAAATATTTGGTATTGAGTTTTTGAAGAAATATAGAATATAAATTATAATAAAACCCACCGCAGTCGGTGGTTAAAAAGAGAGTGACGAGCAGCAAGTAGAGGAGCATTTGAGTTACTGTTTTGGGTGGGTTTCGGAAGGTGTGGTTTACGTTTTATGTCAAATTGGGAAGCAATAATTATAGATTGTTACTTGTGAAAAAAACGATTCGGAGCGAGCTCAGTGAGTTAAATGCACACAAAGTATAAAAGTTTTATATTTAGCTCAAAAATGGTCAATGCATAAAATGGATTTTCTATTACATTTGTACTAACCTCATTAACACTTCAAACGATTTGAACAATTTCTGGAGAAGTTATTTGCGAAAAAAAAAAAAAAAGGAAAATAATGAAATTATAACAATGTCTAATTGTCTACAAAAAATTTAAGGTGTCTTATGAAAAAAACTGCAAAAATAAATTAATTTGAAAATTTCAAAGCACATTTTAATACTTTTCGACTTTTTTGCTTTCGCAAAATTTGAAAAAATTATGTAAGTATCTCCGTACTTATACGGATCTTTTACCCTCGAAGAAATTATTTTACATAGAAATATCGTAGTAACTATATAATATCCTACCGCGATCGAGCACAGGAAAAAAGGAGAAAATAAATTCGTTTTCCGATAACAAGATTTAACAATACTTTCCACAACGATCAGAATCTAAAATTGTTTTGAAAAAAAAATGTTGTATGATAAAAACAAGACGAATGCAGAAGATATATTAATTTACCAAATTAAAAAAAAAGGTCTAGGTCGCGTTCTACGCTTTGGGCGAGTCACTGGTTTGGAAGTTGTGGTTCAAACGTATTATTAAATATCTAAAAGCAATGATAAAACATTTCCTTCGAAAATACAATTCTGATCGAGCTCAGTTGTCTAGTCATGATAAAAATTAAATTTAACAACAAAAATAGTCGAAAAACTCCGAAAGTCGTGTATCCACGTGTAAAATAAATATTAATTTAGACAACGTGTAAAAATTTTAATACCGAATCTATCGATTATAATGGTATTGGATTCAATTTGATCGGCCACTCTGGCGGGTTTTTAAGTTTGAGCGTTTTCGGATTATTGCTCAAAAAGTGTGTAAAATTCAAAAATTTATTTGGAATATAATCGAAAATCTTAAATTTTCGGGGTTTTTAAAGTTACAATCGGAGCACTACTCGAAAACGTCACCACAAACCAGAACGTTTTGAATTTTCTCAGTTAATTTTTTTTTTTCGATTTTAAGGGTATTACTCTAAAAATAATCTAAAAAATTCTAGGACCATAGTCACCTCTACCGACTAGGGTTGAGTTACCGGCTTTAAGAGCGTTCCTTGTATTCTTTTAAAGTATAGTTAGAAACAAAACGAAATATCATCATTGTGAAAACAATACGTTCTTCGCTGCACTCTGAATCCAAAAACATTACGTCTTAGCATTTTGCGATATTTATTACTCGTCGTACGAAATGTATCTAACACGAAAGGAAAAATAATTTAAAATTTATACCGAATCGTAGTATCGCCGATTTTTTTCCCGTAACTGTAACTATGGAAAAATATATCTTATCACGGACATCATGGACGTGAAAGTTTTCGGCGCATTTTTTTAGCGAACGAAACTTTCCGTTTACTACTGCTGCTGCAGCGATAGTTATTGTTTTATAATTGAATCGATGTGCGAAAATCAGAGTCTATGAAATTTAATCGTTATTAGTTGAACACGTTAAACAATATATATTACTATATCTTATACCGAGTAGCAGTTATAACGATTCGGTGTTACGCAACACATGTGTCTACGCCAGTTTGTTCAATATTGTACACACAGATTATATAATAACACCACATTGTCGCATTTCACGTAAACGCGAAATTTACATAATATAATAATATTATTCCGTAAACGGGAATTCTTTTAGAATACTATTTGTTTTCTTTTCTTTTACGAATCGATAACGTGTTTAGGATGAGTTTTCGTGAAAAATAAACACCGTGGGTAAATCACTCAAAACTAGGATTTATCGATATTGGGATAAGAATTTCTCGAGAATAATTAAAAAACGAAACGCGTTGAAATCTGGATTTTATTTGTTTTTTTTCGGGAAAAAGCATTTTAGGTACTCGGGGGGAACCCGTGAAATCAGGATTCGTGTTACAGGGGAAATACGTTTTTTAGGGATCGTCGAGTTTAGGAATAACGAAAGTCGGGGACGTGTGTTTTGAGAGTATATCCGCCCGTTTTCGATCAATTTATTAGTATCGTACGATTCGCACATCAAAACGTAGGATATTTTCGCGTGAGCGGAGCGAGCGAGTGCCAACGATATGCGAATTTAGATTATTTTTTAATTATCTCCTATTTCGTTCTTTCTGATAACGAAAAAAAAAACCTCGTTTTAATGGTTCCTAAACATTTCGTTTTTCCTCAAAAATGTTTTCCCGTTGTAAATAATTCATGACTGTGAGTTTCCTAAGAGAAAATAATTCAGATTATTCCTGATGTTCATATCTCGGGATAAAAAATTCACGGTTTCGTCGTTACCTTAAAATTATTTTTCTAATTTCAATAGTTTCTGATACGTTTTTTCCTGGCGAAAAATTGGTCCCGCTATTGGTGTTTTTGACAATACCTCTAAATGATGTTCCTGAAAATATTTTTTCTGAATTTAACCCTCCTGTTTTCGATAGCCGTCCGTAAATTGCCTGGGAGTAGATCACACCTTTGGATGGATTACTTAGCGTTTTTAGATTATAAAACACTTGAAGTATAGTAAAAAATTGAAAACAATGTTAAATTTAGTAACATTTCGAGCACGCTGTCTATATCTACGTTTTTTTTTTATCGTACCGTGTGGTCGGATTCTACTCGGAAAATTTTTTTTGTAAAAAAAGATACGTCAATTCAAAACAATACGTTCCTCACTGCACTGACAATCTAAAAAGCCGTTGCTCGAACTATATATGTTTCATCCCATACTATATTTTAATGTACCTAGTACCTATAGTACTCGTAGTCATAAGACTATCGGTTATTCATAATCAAATACTTCAAATGAATCGTGTTACCCGTGTAAATAAAATGTTCATACGTTTTTCTATACGTTCAATTAATAACTTCTCAATTTTAAAATACGATATGTTTTCTAAACATTTACATTTGTGATTCATAAATTTAACTGAAAAATATAAATAATCGTCTCCTCGTACAACCATTAATCACGGAAAAAAGCACGTATAATATATTATACAGAGGCGGATAATTTACACTCGTCCGTGACTCTTGTTAGTCGGATATTTTTTTAACTGGGCACACACACTGTGAAGTGTAAATAACGATTTTCGGAAATTCGACAGTAAAAAGTGTGAAAAAAAGAGGGTAAATTGGAAAACGACATTTCCTGGTCAAATTTTTGGGGCGAATTTTTACTTTAAAGAAAAATATTGAAATACCGCATTCTTGAAAAGTAAACTCCAAAAGCGGTTAAAAGGGTTTAAAGAGAAGGGAAACAGAACACGTTATTACTTGGTCGGATTTTTTTTTTTTTTGAAACATGGCAGCTGTATGAAAATCGGTTTTGTTTAGCAATATCGAGATTAATTCGCTTAAATTTAGTCGAGTATAAACTACAGTTAATACTGTAAGTTTACGACGACCCTAAACGATTTTAAAAATATATTCATTTATTTTTCAGACGGTTGTTACAGTTTGAAAATTGAAATTTAGCATTTTGAGTTCTTTATCACTAGTTCAAGTTAGAAGTTTGTAACTTTTGAATGTACAATCTATACATACTCTGCTCGATATACTGTCGTTGACCAATTTTTAAAAATCAAATTTTTTTTTCCTCAAGTTATTAGAAACAGACCTCGTTGTTGAAAATTAAATTTCATAAATACTTTTTTTAATAATTCAAAAAAAATAAAATCAAAGTCAGTATACATGTCATCTGAATAGTAATCATTTTTCAAAACAAAAATTAGTTGATTATTGTTTCAGTTGTGAAGAGATTAAATACTAATATAGCCTATAGACTGGTATAGAAGTGGCTCTGGCAGAATTCGATGGTAACTTTATTGGATATTGCCCCTTTAACGTTTGGATTTTTATGATTTTCGACAGACGATTCGACAGCTCAGAGAGACTAGTCCCTTCCAAACATCGAATCGGCCCCACGACGAAAAACGAATAAAATATCGTTTCATAACGACTCATTAGACACAGTGGGACAGAATACAGAATTTTAAGTTATTTTATTTTTTTTTTAAATTTGTTCATTTCTTGAACAATTGAATAATTAAACGAATATTCCGATGGTTTCAAGAAAAATAATACTTACGCAACTAGCAAAATCGCATTTTAAACGGAACGTGTACAACACGAACCGGTATATCGATAACTATTTTGTTTAATAAAACTTGTTTATATTTCGCGCTACAATCGTTGGCTTAAACTAAAAAAGACCAATAATATCGGTAAAAATTGTGCGATTTTCAAAAATTTTTCGTATAGAGGACAAAAAAAACCACCCAAAATTTACAAACGAAATTCCTCAACATCCAAAAACAGGCCGTAAACGGCGTAAAATCAAATGAAACTTTTTGAACGTTTTTTCGAATCAACAAATATAGTCTGAAATTCCAAGACTTCTTCGAGATAAACGCGCGCGTTATCGACAAAACGCCGTTTTTCGGTGGTCCCTCCACTCCAAGGTGGGTACCAGAGCCGTTTCGCCGCAGAGGAAAAGATCGTTTTTGCATAGAAATCGGTGCGTTCCTCGTCCCGGTAGAAATTTTGTGTTGTCGTACAAAAAGAAAAAATACACATTTTCGTAAGACTCTAGTCTTCGTCAGTGAAAAAAAAACGCGCATCATTTAACAAACAGCGACGACACAACAATTCCGCTCCGAATCGACGCGGATATCGGACGGCCACTACTATAGTTGTGGCCGACTCGTAAAACACGATATTATGGCCGTTTGTGTATAGTGGCACGGTAAAGACAACCCAAACACCGTGGCTCCCAGTGCTGACAAATATTGCACCACCCCGCATCCGGAGGAAAGAGGCTCTAGTCAACACTATAAATTCATGCCTAAACTACAAAAGATCACTATTGTTCCAAATGCTAAGGGATAAACCGATAGACTAAAATCCAGAAAACCACCTGGCTCAACAGCAAAGAACTTCAAATCAACACACAATTTTCAAGGTAGTAAATTATGGAATGAAGAGTGGTCAAAATCACATGTTTCGAATAAAGACCTTATAACTAAACCCGACCAAAATATAGAAGGCGTGTGTCACTACCGAGAAACCAATGGACAACAATAAATCGGATCGGGACAGAGAAGATCTTTATTATTCAAATGGCGCTACAAAGATAGTGTGATTGTGGGGAAGCGGAACAGACCATGAAACACATCGTGGAATCGTGTCCCAGGAGGTTATTCGAACGAGGGACCACAAGGAATCCACAAAGTTACCAAAGAGGATAAATAGAATGGCTAAAAGAACTCGACTTATAATCAACTATTATTTTTAACAATATTACTATATGTTGATTTATTTTTTTTTTACGTTTATAATTTATACAATATATTTAATAGTGTACTACCAGAACCTAATGTTCTGTTTTTATTTTATGTTGTTTTATTATTCTTGTATATTTGTTACAATTAGAAAATGAATAGTGTATTATGTGTTTGATATCCATACGAAATAAATGGCCGTTTGTGTCCGGCGCAAAAGCCCCGTCTCGCAAGGTCGGCGGCACACCGTGGACAAAAGCAATATCGCCGACGTATAGAGGAGACGACACGCGGCGGCGGCGGCTGTTCTAGAAATAGACGAAAGCAGCGTCGTCGCCGTCGAGTTTTTAGGCCCCGGACGGCTCCGACGACGACGACGGTGGTTGCAGGCGCCACGCGATTATTATTACGTATAACATTATTAATATCGCGACGGCGGGCGATGACGGATATATAATAATAATAACGATTAATAAAATACACGCGCGACGGGATAAGCGAATAAAACGAGCGGAAAAAAAAACCGCGGTCAACAAAGAACCATCGACGACGAAACCCCGTTGTTTGTACGTCGTTTTTCCACGGATTTTTCCCCCCGAGCGCTTTCGACGTACGGGAAAAGACGCGGAAAAAAATGCATTTCGACACGTTGCGATTGCAGCAGAGTTCGATCGGGCTGTCCGCAGTGAACTATTAGGTTATTTTAGGGGGAAACGATCGCGTGTAGCGTGTGGGGAGCGCGCAACTTTTAGATTCTGAGCGGCGAGTTATTACGACGATGTTTTTTGTCTATCAACAACTTCTCGTATGTTTTACAGGGAAGGAATGCCCCGACGAGTTTTGAATCCGACAACTTTTCTAAAAGACTCATTAAGGACTCTGGCGGTTGTTTTTGACGAGTTTTGCTTGTCTTTTAGTCTTACCCCGGAGCGAAATAACATTTTCGAGTTTGTAATTGTAACGTTTTCGGACAGAACGAGCGCTCCGAATCGTTACGTCGAACACCGCGTAGAGAGTTAGTAGGGTTTTCGGCTTCGTTTCAATCGTTTTTTTGATATTTTCATCGTTTTCCGAGTCGTGTGCGACTACAATGTGGCGAAATCGTCAAATCCGGCGTCAGCGCCTACATCAAACTGACGTTATAAAAAATTATTCCTAGTCGTTTTCGAAATTGCGCGTACTTAAAATAATTTAATACGTTACGAAAAAAGTTTTGGCCAGGTGTAACACACTATTTTATTTTTTTTTTTTCTTGCTTTTCTATAAAAGAAGTAATTCGCGATCTTTTTTTTTTTTTTTACCCAGGACTTATCTGATTAGATATCATAGCTCGCTCAAAATCGGTTTTTTTTTCTTCCTAACGCAATCCTCGGATATCAAACAACACGAAAAAACTTTGAAACCACCTAAAGCGTAGTCGTTACCGCACCGTCCTTTTTTATACGCAATAATGTTTTAGTTTAAAATTTAGGATTCGGATAATGTACGAATAACGTATGAAAATTCCGTTGAAAGCTCATCCGAAGCCTCACTAGAATTTTCGATTTATATTTTTCGGATGACATCGGTTGCCAAAAATCAACTTTTAACTTTTTGTTTTTCGATTAATTTAACTTGACGAGTTCAAAGAGAAGTAGTTAACTTGCCCAGCTTTGTGGAAAACAAACTTGGTGTGTGTACACTTAAACACTGGATAACTAGCGACTACGTTATTACGTCTAAAAATCGTTTTTCGATCGTTATTCTCAATACAATACGTTTTAGTATCCTATCTGTACTTCGATTGTGTAAATGTCTCAAAAAGGTCCATGATCCTGAAAATAAAAACGATAGTGGAAAAACGGAATGAATTTTTGAAAAATATTTTGTGAAATATTATTGATTCGTGTTTTAGTAATAGCGTTAGATGCTGTACTATTCTCGAACCTCGAATACCTGTATACCTAAACGCTTTTTTTAAACGCACAAAGCTCGAAAAATCTATAGTATAAGTATGGTATAAGTTAGAATATTTATATTCTGCCAAATTGAATTATTACAATGTATAATAATTGCTCATCGAATTGCGGACATTTCTTTGTAACAAAAAAGTACGTATACGTAATAATGTTTATTTCGTTTGGAGTTTAACGAACTCAACGCATGTCACATAATGAATTACAGTTTTATCTATACAACAATTATTATAGTTTTTAACTCGCGAGATAAACGAAACGATTTCAACGAGTGCAAATATAAAACAAATTATTATACACAAACAATCATGAATGGTTATAAACACCACATACCAATACAAACTACAAATACAAATCACAAACAACTTTCGTTATGTTCAATCGCTAACAGCTGAAATCGAGATATTCTGTCGACGAGTACAAAAATACAAAACGGTTTTGTAAATCGAAAAATACGCGAAAAACTGATTAATATTAAAAGCAAGCACAACGATTTCACACTGCAACATTACTGCGCTACATCCTAGCGTGTTAAATATATTTTCAATCGCGTTACGATAATTAATAAAATATAAATTAAACAATATTGTTTACACGGAAAATCAAGTTATAGTGTGCTCCGTAAGGTAAAAACATATAATATAAAGTGAATTGATGTTGCTAATAAAACGTTGATATACATTGCACTGGCGCAAACAAGTAAATGTAATAACGTTCAAGCATTTTTTTTTTACCGAAGTGAGTAGTTCTCATATTATTTTCGTATTTTCTTCACTTTATGCCAGAAATCGTTTTTTTTTTTTTTTTTTATATATTTCCATTAATTCACAACATAAACTTGACGTGTATAAATCTAACATAGTTTGTATGAAACTTCAATTCAATTGTTTGAATCAAAAAATTTATGATTTTTTTATAATGAATCTCTCTGAGATTTTGTATCGATAGTACTCAATTTATGATATTTGATCGATACTATATTTTATTTGAACACCGATCGACCCAAGAGTTTCGATGTAATTTAAGCGTGATTTGTTATTTACAAATTTACAACAAGGTTCCTATGAGAACAATGACTTAAGATAAGACAAAAAACGAATTATATAACGCAACAATTAAACGCTTCGATGTTTTTGTCCCAAGCACGGTGGTTATTATTCGCTTATTATTCGCCGTATAATTGGTCATAAAAAATTATCTTTCAATGTTCGTACAATAGATTCAATTTAGTAAAGATGTACTTACAAAAATGCATTCTCGCTTACCGTGTGTAATATAAAATATTATACTTTTGCGAATTTATTATTTTTTTTTTTTATCAACATGAAAAAACGAATCACTTTGCTGCAGTAATAGTACTGTGGGAAAAATCGCACGTTTCCGAACTAAAGGCCGGACATTAACTCGTTAAAAATTAAAATTAAGTTAAAAAGTTAAGCTTATTTTAATAGCTCGTTAACTTATTCGTTTCGCTGGCTTACAACTTAACAAGTAAAATTTAATGTTTTAACTTTTTTTTTAAATTCTATACAAAAAAAAAAGTCTTAGAAGAAAATGTCAAATGAAAATACGAAAAAAGTTTTTCGAAACGTAGGAAACGTCATACTAGGTACAAAACCATGCGACTTAAAAATATAATCTTTATTTAAAGTTAAGTAAATTTTTTTTTTTTTTTTGTGAGTTGGTTAACTTTTGATTTAATAAATTTGAAAATGAACACAATTAACTTTTAACTCAACTTAACTTGTTGTTCTTGACTTGACTGAAAGAGTTATAAAAAGATATTGATTTGCCCGGCCCCGAAAACAGCTATATAATCAAAGTTTAAAATCAAACAACAATTTACCAAACGGAAATTTTTGTTTTATCACAAAAAAAAAAAACGTTTTCTTTAAATGTTTTAATGTTGTTATTTCTACGTTAACGTTATTAATTTCTCCACTGTTAATTACATTATACTATTACGATAACTAATAATTTATTACGAAATTCCTCTAGAACACTATAATATGCAGTTAAGGTTTTTGACCTAAGATTCCAGAAATACCGAACGGTTTAAAAACCAAACGATTTTGAAATGTTTTGATTTGTAGTCTTTACTTGTGTGAAAACATAAACGACAGTAATGACACACAACTAACTACTACATGAAATTAATGTGTACACATGACACACATGACACGCATTTTTAAAGCTTCGAGTAAATCGTGTACTGTATGTTTACCCACGTCATGTTGTAGTGGAAAAGTATACATTTAGAATGCGCCGAATAATTTGTTTATTTATAATTATTATTCAATATTAATTATGATACGTTTATTTAATATTTTATTACTAGAAAACTCGAAGATCGTGACTAAATGTGAACGGTATTGATACTGAAAACCACGGTGGTGGTCAATGATCGTCGTCAAGATGAACGGTACATACAGGTTGTATATACTCATACATCAAGGTATAATAGGTAATTCGAGTGAAATCCGTCCAATTTCAGCATCGCCACAAGCTATGAACTCTCAACACTTGTTTACTTTAGTCAGTGGCGTTCGCGGAAATTCGCAAAGGTTTGAGGGATGTAAGTAGATACATGAAAACAATAATCAATTTAAATGCCTTCCTAATAATTTTTACCGGTTTTGTCCTCAGTAAATGTACAACGATCGAGAGACTCGACACAGCTTTTGACCCCCCCGATTTTGGCTTTTAAACTACAAATAGCCCCTAATTTTTTTTTTTAATCTACGTTCTTCCAAAATAAGCCAGCTCTTATCGTAAAATGTTCTGAAATCGCCGTCCCCCGCAAATGTTTTTGACTTCATAGTTGTGTCAACGGATCTCTGGAGTATTTTAGCGGCGGGTCGAGTAGGATTCAATAGAACGCCAAACACTGGATGTAAACACACTTATTAGAAACAGGATGTCTGGGACGTAAACTATTATACCAGCTGCGGGAACGCCAAAATTCTAGTACGGAACCGCTCGATCGTAATGGAAATCATTATTTACGTGCGCGTTCGATTAAACATTTTAATTTGAGTTTTATAAAACTATGTTTTTAAAACAAAATTATAAATCTTGAATGATATTTTTGGCGCGCACAAAAAATATATACACAAATAACCTGTTACATAAAAACAAAATCACGGTGCTGCAGTATTCTATAATTTGTAACAATAAAAGAATGCCGTCGGCAAGGCCTACGAGTGAAGGTTAGATTTCTCGCCACACCACGCAAACTTCTCCGAATTGAATATCTCGAAAAATGCTCAGTTTGAAAATAAGTGAACAATGCACACCTTCGAATTTGTAGTTTTTTTTTTTTAATCAGCAATGAAACTGGCCTTACTTAACTCGCCACTTCACAGTTTCAATCGGCGATAACTTCAAACTTGATTTTCTCAAAAACTACATGACCTATTTCGATAAAAATGGTGCACTACATCAAGTACGTAGCAATATTTTGCTGAAAAAAAACAAATCGGTCCAACCGTTTTTGAGAAATCGTGACGGCAAAAATGTTCATACATACATATAAATTTTTGGATGGTTTTGGGGTCGGCGAAAATCCAAAAAAATTTTATCCGGAAGTCCCGTGTCGTCGAATCGAACACGATAGGTAGATTTTGTCTATAGAAATCTACGTGAAAAATCGACGAAATTTGAAAAATTTCACTGTTCGGTAATTTATTAGTAGATTTTTAAAAACCCTGCTATTCAATTATCCACCAAAACGTCGCCCTAAACGCGTTTTAACAATAATTCTCGCCAAACAAACGCGCATGAACCTATTTCGAGGGATCGAAATAATCGATACAATTTCCTTTTTGCATTTCCCGTCTGAGCTTGTCGTGCTATACCCAAGTATACGAAATCTTCTATACTCGTTCTATAGTTTCATCATGAGTACTACTCATTCTTACGTTATTGTCTCCACTACGTATACCAGTAGGACTTTCGTCTTCTTTGCGTTGTTCGTTTTCGCTGCCGAGCAATACGTATATATCCGCGCAGAAACTTTCTATATAGAACGCTCGTTGCCGCATCGTTTGGCGGCGCTTACGACGACGTATAATTTACTCGTCACCTTTTACATAAAATATTATTGTTATAAACGTATTCATGTAAACGAACCGAGTTTTACGACTGTCCTGGCCGCGTGTATACCCCCGTATACCGCGGCGGAGTCGTAAAATTTTTTTAATAATATGTAAAACATGATTTATTGTGTACATTAAAAAAAACCACGTTAAACGCTGATAAAATATGTTTTTTAATTTGTCACGTTCAGATACACTATACACCGCGTCACGCTGCCTTAAATAAAAACCGTACAAATACACACCGAGGGGCGATACGTTTGCAGCAGACACGAACGAAACCGTCTCGTGCTCATGTCCGTTACGCGTTTTGTAATAATTTGAATTTGGACAACATTTAGATCCGCGGAAATTTTCGTAGACTTTAATGGATCTTTTTTTTGCTTAAATAGTTATGGTTTAAGTATAGCTGTTGATACTGGGCTTGCGACGTCCCTAAAAAAAATTTATTTATTTTTTGGTCGGTCACAACAGTTTACAAATCGAAATTTCGCATTTTTGAAGTTGATGGTCACTATAGTTCAAGTTTTGTAGTTAGAAGTCTGTGACTTAAAAATTTACAATCCATACGTTCATATATATATACATATATAGATAGGTACTGTCGTTGGCCAATTTTTAAATATCAATTTTTTTTTTTACAAAGTTATTAGGGTTTGAAATTGACACCGTTGTTGAGAATAAAATTTCATGAATATTTTTTTTTTTTTGGTGTTATTATTCTGAATCGTTTTTCAATACAACAAAAATTAGTTAATTATTGTTTCTGTTGTGAAGGAACCAACGTTCCCTATACTGAGATTTCTGTAGAAATACAGTATAGAACGCGCTCTGGTAGAATTCGACAGTAACTCTTTCGGATATTCCACCTCGAGAGGCAAATGCTAGTGCCAATTTTTTAAAGGGGAAAATTCAGTCAATTTCTATGCATTTTCATATGGACAAGACTTTGTTGTTTCAAAAAAAAAACTCTCTGGCCTCGTAGAACGGTTTGATTGGTTTTTTTTTTACGTTAAAGAAGAAAACATTTTACAGTCCACGTTGGATTTCGAGGTTTGATTTCATCGTCGCTAAAAACGCCGCAAAAAATTCATTAAAAAACTTGTGAAAATTCGAACTTTTATTATAAATACTATAAAACTGTCTAGAAGTCTTTTGTTTTCGGTAAAAAAAAAAAAAACAGTTAAAATCGGATCATTTTACGAGGCGTGAGAGATTTTTTTTTGTGAAGCACTTTTCCGAAGGAAAAACAGGTCTTTTTAATACCCAAATTGTGTCAGAATAGAGAATAGAGAGTTTGTGCACAAAGTATTTTCCTCGATATCGTAGCACTTCAACAAAAACAAAATCAGTTTCATCATTTTCATTTCAAAATATTCTTAAAAAATATTTTAACGCATTTATGTAGAACTTATGAGTTATATAACTGTTCTATCTTCAAAACGCTGGTATCTAACTATCAAAATAACCGTGTTTTTGCTTGTGTTGCTTATAACTTATAAAATTAAAGAAAAATGAGTAAAGTACTGCAGAGCGAGTTTAGATTAAGTAATAATTTATAGAATATAATATTTTTTGTTGAACTTTTTTCGTGTTTAATTATAAGTACATTTATACTACTGCCAAACTTCAATTACCGATGGCAAATAAACAATAATTTCTTAAACGACCTCATCACATACCTACATAATAATTATCATATTTAAAAGTAACGAAGAAATACTTATAATAATTCTAAAATCAGTGATAAAAAAATTACATTAATATTATTGTTCTATTTTTATAAAAATTGTGACAATAACCATTATTTATTATTATTATATGTGTCCCTTTTAAATATGTTCTTTTTCTACAAAAAAAAAAAAAAACAAAAAATTCACAATGTTATTTCAAACATTTATAATTTTATGTATAGCAAAAGAAATTCAATTTTTTTTTTTTAATGAGAATAATAATTCTTTCGGTATACTTAAACGTATGTTTTAATCGCTTGTTTTTTATGAAAAACTTCTTCAAGAATATTAGAATAGAATTTTTGTACATCGTCATAATATTATATTTAATACGAAAGAATTTTCATTTGAACATAGTTTGAAAGAACATAAATTACAAAAACGCGTACTACACGTTCTTACAATATTTTATGAGAATGTTGAAATTAAACTTGTAAAAATTCTTAAGAGGTTCAATTTAAAAACATTGAAGCCACTGTAAAAAAGTTCAACTATACGACTCGTTCAGAATACTGAACATTTTACTGTATAGTATAAACCTGCCCCTTTCAAAAGTTTTCAAGCCTCGAGGGAGAATTAATTTAAAATTGTATTTGTGAATGTCCTTTGAAAAATAAGTAATCACATGTCATAAAAATGAATTTCATCGCGTACAATATACGCAGAAACGATGCGAAAAAATACAGACAAGTAAAAAAAAAAAATAAACAAATAGAAAGAAACAGTAGAAACCATTTCAGATATTACGGAACGCATATTATGGTATATACCTCTAATATGCAGAAGTTACGATGTTAAAATAGTCGGTAAACATTGTATAATATTCATATAAAAAAATATTAACCACCTAGCAATAGTTTAATCTATTCATTTTGTCAAATTCATTTTTCGTTTGAATTGTATTATTTTTTATTGAGCTAAATCGCCGCAATGCTGGCAAAAGCTCTAAAAATAAAAAAAATTATTGTATTATTGAAACATGCACACTTATTTTACGTGAACTCTAACAAAAATCATGTTTTACGAATAAAAAAAGCCGGAATCACTCTATGCCACGTGGGTAGTTTGATGCTGTGGGTCACTGAATTGGTGGATGCATTACAAAGAAGTTGTATAATAAATCTGTAAGTAATTCAAATTTTCTGACGAAAATAACGATTCTGAGTGAGCTGAGAACTTAATTAGAAAAAAAGAGAGAATAGAGAAATCAGGAAATTAGTCACAAACAAAATTATGTTTTAAATCTTGTGAGAAATTTTCAAAACTTTATCCGATGAACAACAGTTTTCAATGATGTATAATTAATTTTCAAATCTAAAATTAAAAATGTGTGTGAGTCACTATTTTTTTTCCAAAAATAGTCAAAGGTATGACCAATTTTCGAAAGTTTTTCAACTTTAAACAACTAAATATAAAAATTGTAATAACGGATTTTCAAAATTTTTAGTTTCATATGTATATACATGTTGAGAATCTTGAATTAAATTTTCAAAACTGTTTGTGGAAAATTAAATTTTTATCGAACAAAAATTACAAGAAAAATAAAAATTTTTGAAAATTTCAAAGTTTTGTACTTATCTCAAAAAATTTTGACATTTCTTGTAATTCGTCTCAGACTTGTATTTTACCAATTTTCATATTATGTGAAAGTTTCAAATATTCCGTCATTATTGTTGAAGTTATGGCCAAAAATCTAAATCGATTATGTCAAAAACACGTTCGCCGTAATTTTAACGTTTTTTCCTAAATTTTTGCTTATATTTTTACTGTAACTTTTTAATTTTTTACGCTTAAATCTATGATCCCCACAAAATATCATCTATGTCCATACACCTATTATTAGAGGTACTGACTTTATATTTCGGAACATTATTGAAGAAGTTATATCGTGGTAAAAAAACAGAAGAACAAATCATAGTAAAAGCACACATCATGTGAAAACCAATACATTCTTCGCTACACTCAGAATCTAAATACTACATGATCTATAATATTGTTGTATGATATAACAGGACATTAAGTGCACTACAAAACACATGCACGCCATACGCATTACACATTACCATCTACATATTTTTTACTACTTAAATGTATACTTTAAGATTTATAATTGAATAGAATAATTTTTTATTCTATGAAAACCTTAATTTTTTTTTTCAAACAGAAAGTATTTTATCGTACAAGATGTAAAATATTTATAACGCCTGTTAATATTTACAGTCAAAGACTTGTGACCAAACAAGGAAAAATTTAAGGGAATCGGTGAAACTCAATGTTTTTTAGACTTTCTAAAAAAATTTTCTTTTGAAAGCAACATTAAAATATAACATTTGCTGTTAAAAAAAAGAGACTACATTGTGATGGTGCACTAGAATCGACAAAAATTTTTATTACGAGTATAAGAGAGACTCATAAAAACAAAGTAAATATATTTCAAACTGACCAAAACAATAAAAAAATACGTAGAGCTTAAATCGTAAAATACTTTACTCATTATTGTTTACAACGCATAAACAATTTTATATTTTAAATATGAAACAATAAAATAACATTTTTTATGACAAATAATAAATTCATTTGTTATTCTATAAAATAATATGAATTTTAGCCTAAATATCTCCAAAAATTAATTATCCATCCATTAAAAATACGTGAGCGTGTACGTGTATTATTGACACGTTCAAGACGAAGTCATGGTGGTCGTTTGTGACAGTGATTGAAAGTTATGAAAGGCAAAACCACACAAACCCTGGCTGTAACCTAATTCTGTAAAACAAATTCCTGGAATCATATACATGTTCTGTAAACTTTTTAAACACCAAGAAACAAAATTTTTCATGAAATATTGTTTTTACAAAAATTAAAACGTTTAAGTTATTAGATGACGTTTTACGTATACACAAACGTGTTTGCTGTTTATAGGCAGACGTCTGAAATCAATGATACGATATTATAATTGGTACCTACCGGATGACTTAACAGTACCTATTAATAAAAATCCATTATTAACAAATCTGGAATTTTCAAATTTTTGCAGTAAAATTCTTACTCCTCAATTTGTTTTTGATTTTGGTGGTGTTACTCAAAAAGTAAACGAAATACAAAAAATTCTAGCCCCAAAAAATCACCGCAATCAATAAACCTATCAGAAAAGTTACTGATTTAAAAAATTGGAGCAATTTCAAATTATTCGCCGTCAAATTCTCCAAAATGTTTAATTTTTTTATTGGTTTTTGAATTTTTACTCAAAAATCAGGCATTTAAAAAAAAAAGCTTCGATAGAGATACTGACTTTAGAAATCTGAGCATTCGTACCCGAAAAGTTATTGACAGACAAACAAAAAACATCATTGTAAAAACAATACGTTTCTCGCTGACGCTCAGAATCGAAAACGGTATCAATTAATTACCGAGTTTGAAATAAACTTATATTTATGCTACAGTTATTGAATCGTAATTTTGAAAACTTTCGATTATTGAGTTGACTCGTAATTTCTTTATATTTGTTTGAAAAAATCATTACTTTTACACAATCTGTTCACAGTTTTGAATTTTTTTTTTTAACTGTTGATATCGTTATAAAGTAATAACGACTATCGTAAGCCCACGACGCTCATTCACTACAGTAAATTGTGCAAAACTATTTGGATTTACGGCAGATTTTCACTGGCCAAAAGTGTTCATCGACAGAATAAAAACGCAAAGACAGTTTCTTTGATCCTTACAAAAAAACAAAATTTGTCTGGTCATCGCGTTTATTTTTAACTGCTAAAAACGGGCCACCAAGCACGTGTATGTGAATTTAAACGATATAGTATTCAAAACCTCTTCCCTGCCGCATCTACACGCCTTTAGAGCTCAAAATTGCTTGGGTTTACTCACGTAAAAGCCACAAGGGCCGCCTGCAGAAATACTTTTCAAAAGAGGCCAATCAAAAGAAAAAAGAAAAAAAGCTATGATACTGTCCGTTTTTAACAGAATTCAAAAAAAGAGGAGGATCTCTTCTTCGACTGTATGTTTTTTTTTCGTTTTTTTGAATCACTCCGCCAGTTATGAACCGATTTTGATGATTCTTTTCTCGTTTGATAGGTCACACATCATAGGTAATAATTTCATATAAATTTTATCGAAATTGTATCAGCGATTTTTGAAAAAATCAACAATCGCACAGAAAAAACGCGATAACGTGTTAGTTTTTTTTCCTTGTTTGTTATCATAATTCGATATGTTATAATATAATAACAATATTAAGAATAATACGAGTATGAATCACATTCCACTAAAAATTATGAAATAAAAAGAATTAAATTGAAAAAACACTATAAGGTATAAATTAAATGAAAAAAAAATTGTACCACTTTTTTTTTTAAGACACGGTAATAATTGAAAATAAACTGAATATTGCGAAAATCTACTGTGAGGAACGGACAAGTTTAGTGTTTAACTATAGAACAACTTTAAAGGAATGTGGTTTTTTATCACTCACGGCACGGATTCCAAAAAAAAAAAATAAAAAAAATGAAGGCATTTTTTTTTTCGTTCTATACTTTTTAGTGCTTTTTTTTAAGTCGGTTTTATTAATTTTTTTTATTAATTCATTTTGATTACAGCTTATATATCAACGATTTAAACTAAAACGGCCTCGAAAAGCTACAAAATCAGTAAAAATCAATAATGTATAATAAATGTAACAATTATTTTATACTCACGTTCACTAACGTGTGCAGTGACTCGACGTACGAACGTTCCGTGTCGTACAGCTCGACGACAACGTGTGTTCTCGTATCCTGCAACAACAACAACAACAAACAGACGGACGATGAAATAACAATTATTTTAATGTTTCTTTTTTTCGTTCTAACCCCGTTACCGTTTCGTAGCCGTTCGTATCGTTAAATATATAAATATATTTTTTTTTTTTTGTGTGTTTGGAACGAAAATCGAATGACAAACGCGCGTATTATAAAAATAAATGTTCCCCCGACATTTGAAACGGCTACGGATTATTTTAGATGGAATTCAATTTTATTCGACGACCGTGTATATATTCGATTTTTTTCTCGCCGGCCGCCCTTGTTCCACCCGCGCGTCATTTCACTGCCGCGGCGAAGACGCGTCTAAAAGAACGTATTTTTTGTTGGCCGACTTCCGAACAAATGGCGCGCGTCTGATACAACGAAAATGACGTTCGTACGACGGACAATAATAATAATACGATGATAATAATAATAATAACTGTCGTCACTGCCAAGGTGTACGTCGGTTAAGTGCGTATGGAAAACGAGGTATCGTGAAACAGAAAAAAAAAAACCTTAAAAAAAAGCAATCGTCGAAAAAACGGTTCTGTGCGAGCTCAGTTATCCACAGTGTGTATACGTCGTCCTGGTAAAAACTAAATTTAACAAAAAAAAAAAAAAACGGTCCGACAATTCCGAAAGTCCGAGAAAACTATCGATTTAAATGACAACGCGTGAACGTACGTCTACCGATTATTACGGTAATACGGTAGTATTATCGGTTTCAATTCGATCGGATTCGATCAACTCGCCACTCAAGCTCGGGCTCTTTAGTATAAGCTCGTGTTTGTGTTTTCGGACACTCGCAAAACGTGTAAAATTCAAAAATTTGTTCGGAATAATTAGATACGATTTAAAGCCTCAATAATATTTAAAAAATCGGAGCATACCTTCCAAACAAAAACGTCATCACAAATATTTCGAAATTTTAAAATTTTTCCGTAAAATTGTCCTAACTTTTTCTTTTTGGTTTTTGGGATACAATTCAGGAGTCCGTAAAGCTTTTAGAAAAGTCACTGAAATCGGAGCATTCCTTCTGTACGAAAAGTTGTTGACAGAAAAATAATTGTAAAAACAATACACTCTTCGCTTGTCACTCAGAATGTAAACTATCCGAGCACACTAGGAACTAGTATAATACGATAGTATAGTACCTATGTAGGCGAAATAGAAACTATAAGGAAAGATCGGAAAAATTTCATCAAATCGCACATATTTTACTAGACGAACATAATTTCCAATGATTCGCCGGGTACGAGAAGTTCATTCACATCTTGTGGAATTTTACGTCGAGTTGGTCGGGTAAATAAACCCATAATATTATGTAGTTTTGTCGTTCGCGTATGTCACGGGAGAATATCCCTTTGTAGTTTTTTGTTTGTTTTTTTGCCTAAACGGTTTTATTGAGTATACCTAAAATCGTAATAATACTTTTGGACTAAAAACTTAGAAAATATAAAATATACAAATATCTTCGTACCGCATTATCTCGGTATTCTCTGCTAACTCTTTTCTGTAACGTATAAAGATCGTAGTAGTAAGATCGTAATTTTTTGTTTTACCGTCGAATTTGGAAAAATTAGATAGTAACAACAAATGATCTATAGAAATGTATATTATATATTTCTCTTTGCCTTTGGTAAAAATCGAATTTTTTACCTTTATCTGTTTCTAGATTACTTTTTCTCAAATTATATTTATCTTATCAAGATGATTGTTTTGCTATAGCATCCGCTCGTGTTCCTAAACTGATCGGATTGGTCAGCCGCTAAAATCGAATGATAGCAAATCCGCTGGAATGGAGGTAATTAATCGGATTCCCCCTCATCAGCGGTCCTTTTTTTTTTCTTTCTTTTTTCGGTCGCTTAGGTCTAAAACCAAATGGAATTCGTTTTTAGAAAATTGACATTTAACACTTAATAATATTCTTTAAGTCTTCGTACTTCAAATTAATTATTTAAAATTTCAATTAAATAATATTAAATATTATCAAGTTACGATAAAAATAAAATAACAATAACTAAGATGAATATAATTATTGTGATCGCTGGTGGTTACAAGCATGTCAACCGACATGTTCCAACGCATTAACGAAAAATTGTTTCTAAATTCTTATCGACCCGTTGACCAATCCGTTACACATCAGTGGATGAATTTACAAACATACGGAGTGTCTCTGGTCGCAACTTTTTGACAAGTACATGATTACGTTGTTTTCACACATCAATATATATATATATATAGGAGTTTATATTTATATTAAACCAAAAAAAGAAAAGAGCTGGGGAAACATTTCGAAGAAAAGAAACGCGTCCCACGAAGACAAATATTTGCAATCGATAATGGTGACCATGAAAAACGCGACTGTAATATAACGTGACAATAATTATACACGTAGGTTAATATAATATGGAGAGTTAACGTCAAACAAAATTAGTTTTGTTTACTCGTTCAACAATAATATTTGACCGGCCGAATCTTAAATGCGCACAGCATACTTACGGCTTGTTATAGCACCAAGAAAGACCACTTCAAAAGAAATGCGTATATAGACGTCAAACATACCCTCAAAAAGATTGTATTTCGTTGTATTTTCTATTTCGGCTTGAAATAAAAATACAAACTAATCGTTCTCAGAAATATCTACGTTTTAATTTTTATTGGACCTGATGGAACTAACATCGGTTCAACTTGACAGATCATTTCACATTAATCATCTTATCAATCCGAACGATTTAAAATTACTACACGTTATTTGGTAAAACCTACATCATGTATTTTACGGATATGATGAAAATTTCACACTTTTTTGACCATGTAATATAGGTTTAAATTTTTGTAGAATTTTGTTTGCTTATTTTTTCGCGGAAATATTTTAACGAATTATTTTTCTACACGGTTTCGCTACACGGGTAATAATTATAAACGAAAATTATATCAAATATTTATAATTTATCACGTTGTGTCAAAAATTTCAACCGTTTTTGAGCCAACTATTTGTCTCATAAAACTCATTCAGAATCGTGATTTTCGGAAGCAATCAATTGGTTACAAATTTATTAATAACATTAAACTACACCTTCCAAACATACTCAAAGCAGAGTTGCTATACTTTTTAATTCTTTTTTACAGTTTCTTACGGTGTATTTAGGTGTGAAAGAAATTTTAGATTCTGAGCGCAGCGTATTGTTTTTACAATGATGTTTTTTTTTTCTGTGACCATTTTTTCTAGTTAAACAATTAGTGATCTGATTTTTAAAATCATGGCAACTCCCATGAAACGGTTTTATAGTACCAAGATGGTACTTTACTAGAAGCGTTTTTAAAAATATTTTAATTTAGTTATACTTTAAACGTGTATTAAAATTGTCCCTTGTTTATTACTTTTTCGGGTGGATAGAACGCTCCGAACTTTATTTTGAACACCTAAGATATAAAAAAAATTTCTAAAAATAAAAATATGCAGACTATCGCAAAAATAATTGAAAATGTCGTTGTTTACAATACCCGATAATATTTCTCGTAACAGAATATCGGTGTTTTATACAAATTTCAAATCGGGAATATTTGGTGATAAATCGGAAATTTCCATCGAACTTCGGTCAATTTTCGATTATTTGGTTTTCGATTAAATAGACAAGCGGTGATTGGGGGGTGTTCAAAGTGGCTCTCTTCAAAATATTTTACGGCTCTTAAAACTAGTTAAAAAACTTAAAAAAAAAAAGAAAAGATAGGTACGAATTCAACGTTATATGTAACAAAATTTAAAAAAAAAAACGCTTCAACCACCACTAACCTTTTATAAAAAAGTTACTGACTTTGAAAATCGTCGGAGCGTTCCGAAAAGTTGTTGACAGAAAATCGTACATGGTTTTATAGTACCTTGATATTGCTTACGGGTGCACGCCCTCGCCACGAAAAAGAAAAATTATTACGAGTACCTGCCCGTTAGGTTCTAATCGACTTTAACAACTGTACTTTTACACCGTATCAATGGTATTATATTTGAACGTATTGTCGAAAAAATACGATATCGGTACTCCGTTTTAAGTCTTACCTAATAATTGTAAGTTATTTGAGGACATCCGTAACAAACTTAGTTTTTTTGAAATGTGACGTAGGGTAAGTTTTTTTTTCCTCGTAGATTTTCGCCCAACCGTATTATTTCGCTAACAAGCGGGTGTCCCTCGGTATAAATGTGTAGAATCGGAGATCCGAGCAGATTTACGTAGTATAAGGTACTCGTAATGAAAAAAATCGTCAGGACTCTGGTGCGACACAATATCCGTGACATGTGTGAGACAGGGCCAGGAGATCTCCTCTGTAACGTGTTGAGGGATAAAAAGATTACTTATACACCGGGGAAAAAAAAAAAAAACGTTAAAAATGCCAATTTATTAAAACGAAAATTTTCGGGTTCGATCCCTAAAACCCGTTTTTTTTTTTTGTCCGTGTGTCCCTCTTTCAATACGATTCGGGTTCCCGCCGACCACTTACCGGTGTGGCGACTCTGACGGCGGCCGGCTGCGGGGCTATTCGTGCCGCCTCCGCCGCCGCCGCCGCCGCCGCCGCGTTATCGCTCGGAGACCGTTTGTCGTCGTCGTCGTCAACGGCGTTCGCAGTCATCGCTCGTGCAGGACGGCCGCGCCGGCGGCGACGACGATCGCCCGGGCCATCCCCGGATGACGTTGACTACCGGGTGGCTGAATAGTTTACTTATAATAGTTTTTTGAAAAAAAAGCGGCAGGAAAAACAAACGGGAACCACTGCGAATCTCCGGTTTCGTTCAGGGCCGTCCGCGCGGAAACGTCTCCGGCGGTTCGTCGGAGCTCGACAGCGACATCGCGACGACAAAATAAAAAAACGTACAAACAAACGAACGACGGACGACCGCGCAACACGAGTCCGATAGCGCCGATACGACACCGCCGCCGCCGCCGGTGAAAACGTTCGTCGCCGGTGAAAACGTTCGTCGCCGCGAGCGCGCGGACGGTCGGGGCGACTCGTGCGCGCGATTTACGTCACGTCGAAAACACAGTCGGGCGCGGCGACACGGACGAGGAGAGGTCGTCGTCGTCGTCGAACAACAACGTATCTTACAAGCTCGTTACACCGGTGTGATTACATCGCACGTTAGTTAGTTTCGAGCAATGACGACGGTTAAAATTCATTTTGAGAAGAAAAAGAAAAAAAAAACTTTCAGGCCCTTTTTTTTCCCGCGCATAATCATCTCGAAAACTCGACGTTTTCTAGCAACGCTCTCGCACAAAACGTTGCCCGCGAACGTTAACTTATTCGTTTTGCCCGGAAACGGCGTTTTTTTTCTGGGACCCTTTTCGCGCGAACCTGTGTAAATCGGATAAAGTGCGATCGATACTTTCCACGGTGTTTTAACAAATCATTTGTTTTACATTGGAGCGACGAGCGAGAGCAGTGTATTGTTTTTGACGGTTTTTTTTTTTTCCGTCAACAACTTTTCGCGCGAAAGGAACGCTCCGATTTTCCGAATGTCAGTACCCGCGATAAAAGGACGTCTACTCCGGTGGTACTTTGCCGAGAAATTTTTTTTTTTTTTAAATTTCGCTCACTTTTCTGCGTTTCGACGCGCGAAAACCGCACAAAATCGAGAATTTTACGATGACAAATTTCAAATGTAACGACGCGTTTTCGGGTAATCGTTGAATGCCGCATAAAAGTCGGGCTTTCAATCGTATCTATTTTTTTCAAGCATTTATTGATTATTTTCCGAGCCGAGAACGGCGAAATCGCCAAATCCGTCACACGTACTGATTTAGTTTTTCGGCCATCCGAAACGATGATCGGAAACTTTCACACGACATTCAAATGAGTAACGTACAGGTTCGACAAAAGGTTCGAGTGATTTCAAACGTTTTTAGCTTAAAGTATAGAACTTTTAAGTTCTTGAAAAATTCACCGGGACGTAAACTAGACAACTGAGCTCGCACAGATACGAATACGATTCATCATTTATTTATTTTGGATACAATACGTTTGAACCACAATACTTTCAAACCAGTGCTGAAAAAAGCGTAGTCACTACTCCGTCAACTAACCACGCGACCTAGAGTAATTCCAGCTTTTTCTTCCTCTAACGAACCACGACAAACATAATAACTATATAGAGGTTAGGTTAGTTGATATCTGTAGAAGATGTCTCAATAATTGTAAATGTAGCAATTATCACGGTAGAACCCCGTTGAAAATTTTAACGCTAAAACAATATTGTGATTTTTTTCTGAATCGTAATTCATTCGGGTTGTTTTCAAATCATAACTCCGGCGGTATTTATTGTGCAAGTCGAGAATCGTGTGTTTTTCTTAAAAAAATGTATCGACTCCTACGGTTCCAAGTACCACAGCGATAATAGTGTTTGAGACTTTTTCCAAAAACACGACACAACTATTATGGCTTGTTCGATAAATAATGAAATTCCGGGAAACAATACACACAAGTACATTATACACGCTGTCTGCAGAATGTGTATAGCCAGTTACACACACTCTCGCTACGAAATAATTCGCAATTATTATTATATTTACGTGGCTTGTGATTTTGTCTCGTTTCCACGGAAACGCATTCTCCGTGCCGGAAAACGGTCGGAAAAACCTCCCCGCCGTTCGACGTTTGTGTCGCGGGACGAAGCGTGTTTTCTTACCGATCTAAGCACGCGCGCCCGTTAGTTATCGATAGGTAAACGGGGAGCGATTTATTTTATTTATCGGACCTAGAGAACACAAATGGGCGAGGGACTAAGCATTTCGAATTGAAAAACGACCGAAAAACCTTGCTTACCGGATTTCGGTCGTTGCGACAGAAAATGTATTTTAAAACCAAAAACTTAACTTAACGTACAGATCGGAGCTACCAGCTCATAAAAGTAATTGCAATAATGTCAAAAATTCAATCCGTTTCTCCAAAAAGGTTCATTCTCGGCTTTCGCGCCATAACTCGAAAAGTAAATTGCAAAAAAAAACGCTACAGTAAAAGTACCATATACTTAAAATAACGATTAGCACACTACCCCAGATCCGCGCCTGGCACCACACGAACCAATAAACAAACAAAGATTTTGTTTTACCGGGCCGGATACTTAAAATTACTAAAATACTTGATTTACGACTATTATGAGACAACGAGGCTAATTTATCATGACTACTTGTCGATTTGCACACTTTTTTTTCAATAATTTCAAATTTGACTGAAAAAAAGTCACTCGCACTCGTATAAAAAAATTAATATTTTCTAAAGCTACACAGCAGATATTTAAACTTTGAGAAATTCGCGAAATTTCTCTCATCGAGATCGAGTATCGTGTGTTGTACAGCCCATAGTTTTTTTAGGATGGAGAAATAATTGCAAATTCTAAAGAACAAAAGAATTGATTTAAATTCTCGCGGACATTACGAAATGGATGTTATCCGTCGAGTATTTGATTGGTGGGGCAAACTAGATAGCACAAAAAGTAGAAAATAAATATTTTTTTATAAACAATCGCGGTTTGCAGGAATAACAATGACGTTGAACCAAAGCAAATATTAGTAGGCGCGTGACCAAGAACAGATTTTTATTTTCGTGTTTGGAATGAAAATTAAGTTTTTGTTTTAAGTTTGATTTTTTCTTTTAGCTGGACATGGTTTTTGAGTAAGGATTAAATTCATTATAAAAACATAAATAGACATTACGAAAAATCAAAAATTATATATATATATATTGACCTACATTTCATTAAAAACACTGGACTTAATCAATGTTTAATTGTTTTACAACAGATCACTGGCAAAACAGTTTTAACACATTATTATTATGCGGATATTGTTGACCTTGTAATTCGATTTTTTTTTCTTCTTGTTTATCATTATTCAAGAGATATTTATAAACATTTTTTTATGCATTTATAAAGCATTGATGCCCAGTGTTTGTTTGTATGTTTTTGTTTTTTTTTACGTGCCATTACTAATGACTTTTTGGCGATTAAACATAGACCATCAACAGTAAACTCAGCAAACACAAAATTTAAACTAAAAATGCGATTCGCGTTCCGATTATTTAAAATGATGGTTATATTTCAATTGTCTTCTAGTTTTAGAAGACAATTTCAATCCGATTTCAATAACTCAGAAGATAGATAATTTATCATACTTTTTGTGAAAGGCTTTTTGAAATTTCGATTATTTTTGGAGCAAAAAACGGTCAAATTCCCATAAGTGGTCCGTTCAACTTGAAATTTATACGCGTCGTTAGAAAAGGTGTAACGAGTTTACTGTAGAAATTTCAATCGATTTCGATCATTTTTAAGGAATTTTGAAATTTTCGAATTTTGAAATTGTATTTATTTTTTTATAATTTATTTTATTTTAAATCGTATTGATTTTTTATAATTTATAATTGCGTTTGTTATTCCATAAAACCTCTAGTTTTCACGTTTAAAGACTCGAAACTTCAACTCGAACGTTAAAAACAACAATGTAGTTTTACATTTTCCGTTAGAAATTTTAGAAAATCGGTTCGAACGATTTCGGTTTACAACCAAATTTTTATCCTGTCGTGAAATTCGTCGTCCCGGGCATTTCTTACTAACAAATAATTACGCGTTTGTTCCACGCATCGAATCCGGATTTTTTTCGAGTCCATACAATACATCGAAAATAAAGACCGGACTAAGCCGAAACACTTTGCTTTACACAATCGGGAAACGGGAAAGATTTTTGATAAGAGTTTGTTAAATTTGTTTTCACCGCGACTGCGGAATCGCATTTTCGAAGGCGACGGTTAGGTTTATCGTTCAGACGTAAAATAACGCCTTTCAACCACAACTTCCAGACCGCCCCAGAGGAATTACTTTGATTTGCTTTTTTTCGCCTTTTTTTCAATTCGACATCGTCTCTACCGCCGTGCGCGCGTACAAAATTTGGATTGAGCTCGCATCACGCGTCGAGTACACGTGAACGTGACGTACTTAGGTTTTTTTTCACCACTTCTAATTTTCGTTTTTTCGGTGTACGACATCGCGATGTATGGTGGATTTGCTCTCTAATCGGTCTTTCGGGCAATTAGCGCACACGGGCAATTGGCGTCTATGACGTCGCACTTGCTCTTCCCCCGGCCACAAAGCACAAAGCGTTCGTCATCGTGACGTGCATCAAAACAAAATCAGTTTGTGCGGTTAGGTCGAACGAGCTTTTCTATTTTCGACGCCGCTCGGGCAACTGCACCGTGCAGCGACGGACGGATTTTGGTGTTTGTCGATTCTGCTTCGTACGCCGTTAACGAAACGTCTGCCAGAAAGAGTGAGCCGATTTCCACGCGCCTTTTCTTACGGGGCGGATTGTCGAACTTTTGGAGAGAGGAGGTCGTCTTTCGATTTTCTCGAGTTGCGCGCGACGGGAAAAACCGCCGAAAAACGGCGTTTCCACAATCAGCGGTCGCTATTCCAGCGACCAGTTTCGAAAACGATCATCGAGGGGAACCGATCGGAATTGTTCGGTGGCGAGTACGAGTACGCAATCTCCTAAGTTACGTCCGAGTGCTCCGACGCTCGATCGTTTTTTAGCTGCGAATGGGTAAAGCTCTCTCTCTCTGTCAAAAAAAAGTCTTCACACTATAGAGTTGCCGTGCGCTTTTAACGCGATTTTAAGAACGCGCGTTGAAATGAGTTATTTTTCCCCACGTTTACGTACCACACTTTTGTGGTGATTTCTCTGGACACGCCAAAATGGTGACCGTGACACTGGTGCGAATCGCTCGTGTAGCCATCCGAAACCCCGGGTGCGTACGAGTCGATCTCGGAGCGTCGCGCGTTCAAATTTGATTTCGCCGAAAAACTTGCGCCAAAACCAACCGATCGACACTTCTTGAAAATCTTGATGGCAAAAAAGAAAAAGAGGGCGCTTACATCGTAAGAGATGTCTAAACAAGCAGTTTATCGGACAAATTTCCTCGCATTCACACTATTTTCTAGGCCAAAATAATCGACGATTGATTGATACACGTTTTTAGTAAACTGAGAACAAGCACGCGTCACAGTAATTAAAGGTGAGCATTTAAAAAGGCAAAACTATGACCCTGTATCGAGAAAACAGCAGTTTTAAATGTCCGTTAGGCACGCAAAACCCTATTATTTACAACGTTTAATATGTAACGGGGGTATTGAGCTCTTAACTGTATACAGTAGTATACCTAACCCACCGGTTTTGTCAATCGATTTGGTCTACTAATCTATTTTTTATAGTTTCATTTATTCCAAAACAATACGTCACGCAGATCGATACAAAAAGAATTTAATAGAAAAATTTACTTTTTCACTCTTTAGTAACAAATAATAATCACTTTCTTTTATTTGTCTTTTTCACAAGTTATGAGACCGAACACGCGATATTTACGTCCACGCTTGTTTATGCAGTCACACAGCGTACAAGTAGGTACAAAAAAACATAAAATGTGTACATTGCAGTCTTGATATTTTTTTCACGTGTACTATACATAACTTTAAAACAATATTTATCAAACTACGTTTCAGATTTTAAACTTCAGGGACGTTCCGTCGTGGTATTTTAATAACACGATTAAAATTGGACCGACGAATAGAGAGAAAGACGTCACCAACATTTCCCTGCGTTTGCTTTATACGTTTGTAAAGTGACAATAAGTGGCCGTGAAAAAAAAAAAAATCGAAAAAAATACGAAATCGCGTAAAGTGATCGAGAAAAACTGTTATGAGATCGGACAATCATTACGGTTTTCAAATTCTGAGTACGCGTGTATGACGATGTACATTTAAAGATAAAATAATTTTTAACTATTACCGCCTATTTATATTTTGTATCTCAAACACGTAAAACCTACCAATTGTCACTGTTATAATGTGTATATAATACTCCTGTATTGGCATAAACAAAAGAGATTTAAGAAAGTTTTTATCTTCGAAACTGTATGAGGCCCGCTAAAATAATGTATGAAACGTTTATCTCTGCAGGAAATCGTCTCAAAAAATATTTTGGTTTTAGCTCTTCTCCCCATTTCTGTTGACTGCATATTTGTACCGATAATTTAAAATCAACACCTTCTAACCGACTTTTTTTTTTTTCAATTTAATTAATAAGTTAAATTTATTGCGTAAAAATTGATATTGTTCGAACCAAGACTGACGTCATCCGTCCCGACAATTCACATATCAACCCCTTTATGTTACAGTTTTTAAAATTACATAAAACATACATTGTGCGTGCAGTAAATCTTTTGCTAGCTAATGGCAGTTCCAATTTTCGATTATTTTTTTTTAATTCATGCTTTAAATCATCGTATAAAATATTTATATGATTGTGAATTCTCTATTATTACGAATGAACGTAATTTTTTTTTTTTTAGATTTTGAATACAGCGAAAAATGTTTTGGTTTTAACGTGTGTGTGCGGTTTTTTTTTTCATCATAATAAAACTACGATATTACTTCTTCAAAATGCTCCATTTTTCACGCTGATAGTATTACTTTATGGTAGCCCTTGTGAAATATACAATCTGATAAATTAATAAAACTCTTTTGAAAATTTTGAAATTTTAAAAGGTAAATACGGTCGAAAAATCAAATCAAATCTTAGGGGGAAAAGTAAAATGAACGGCAAACGTGTTTTTTGTCCATAACTTCTAAATTAATAAACTTGAAATTCGCACACAATATTTCGATAAGTAAAATACAGATCTGTTATGAATTTCAAAATATTTTGAACAATTCGGAACTAAGTATTGAATTTTGGAATCATTGTACATTCCCAATTTTCTTGTCGTTTTGATTTTAATTGATTTCCAGAAAACGTTTTAAAAATCAAATACAAGGTCGGCAACGTGTTGTTCGATTTGTGACTACAACATTACAAAAAAATGGAAATCAGAATTTTTATTTCGGTCGTTTAAAGTTGGAAAATTAGCGAAAATTTGTCACGTCTGGACATTTATTTCTCGATGAAAATTTGTAACTATAACACTATATTTGTATTATTTGAGGTTAGTAAAATAAAATATATTATGTACAAGAATGTTTTCTATCTGTGGCCAAAAATTTAAAAAAAAAAAATCAGTCGAATAAAGTTTCTGAACGGTAATAAAACATTGATTAAATAATGCTACTTTTATACAATGCGTAATAATTTCATTGTCATTTTACAAACGATTGAATTTTACCGTACAATTCATGTGATAACTCTTCAAATGGCAATCCGAAATACCTAAAATTTTCAAATTATCTTTACAAGTCTTTAATATATTTAAATTTACCTATTCAAATTCAATATACAACTTCTACTAAATCTTCCAAAATACAGTGACCGACTGCAGCAAAGTCATAGTCGTTACACCAACAAACACCCATTTGGTATTAGTTACTCCTTTTTTTAAAAAAAAAAAAAAATTGTTGTAACCAAAAAGTCATTTCATGACGATTTATGTAGTTTACTTTTTACAATAAAACATGGTCAAAAAACGTTAAAAATTAAAAAAATTATGCATTACAATCCTAATGAATAACGATTATAGTGAAACATTTGAGTTGTAGTAGGTATTTGAGATAACGATATACTTACTGCAGATTTCAATATCTTGTAAAGTCACGTTTTTTTTACCTATTTCCATAGTATTTCATAGGTTATTGCAAACAATTTTCGTCATTTGATAACTTATCATAAAATATTGTAAAAACATTATAATCAGCTGAACTATAACGGTTTATTTTCTGTTTTAAATCTAATAAAACCAATAAAAAAATTTAAAAAATATTTGAAAATAACGGTACAATATAACGCACATAATATAAAAATCCAATCAATCTGTATAAAATCTTAATATATTAAGCTGCTAGACAACCGTGTAACGGCTGGGTTTCTTAGATGACCGTGTAACGGCTGGGTTTTCTAGTAATTATTAAATAGATAAGGTAGAAAACAACCCTCATTCTATAAAATTAAATCTAGGAAATCCATATCCCTCAGCAATAATACGGTTTGATACAAATATTCAAGTAATCAATGGATTTACAAGCATTGTGTGCATTTTAATTTTTTATTTCTAGATTCAAATCAAAACCAAAAATTTAATTTTGTTCGACTTGCTTAGATTCATATGTATTTGATGGTAACTATATAAGATCTGTCAAAAAACTAGGTATCTATTACAACATTATTTTCTACGTAAAATCAAACATCATTTATGGTTAATTTGTTAATTAAAAAGCAGAAACTTTACAACGTCATACTTTTGTCAGTTGCGCACTTCTAATCGAAACATTTTTAAATTTTGATGTCTGTTCATAACGTTGTAATTTTATTAGTGTAATATCAATAATAGCATGGCGTCCCCCAAAGAATTTTATATTTATATTTGTCTCGCATAAAATTTAATATCTGTGTACATAATATATTATACGGCTAAATTTTAAGTCTCACGAATGGAATATGTTTGAGATATTTTTGTAATTCTAAAAACTATTTTACTGATAGTAAAATAAAATAAACTAGTGTGATCAAAAAACACATTAACATGACGTAATACTGTGAAAGCTTTAGGAAGGACAAATTCCCACCGCTTTTTCCTCATTTTGTTTTTACAACACTTTACAGATAATCTTGCGTAGTTAGAAAAAATTTGTATAAAGAATAATAAATAAAATAACCATACTTTTGTTTCACTTAATGAATATACTACAGTTTCATTACAGTCAATTTAGTAATTTTCACAAAAATAATTCTAATTATTTTGTTACTTACCATAAAACAAGTGTTTGAGTGTGAAATTAACAAACAGCGCAAGAAAATATAATAAACTCGCGTTTAACACGATTTTCGGGTTTCGAAAATATCAGTTTAATAATATGAATTTGTTTTTTCTTAACATTTTCGGTATCATATAAAAAAATGTTTGACAATGTAAAAACTCAATTTTTCAGCAAAAAATTGCAAATCAATCACGCATTTCAACTTTAAATTGTTTTTTTTTTCAAAGAGAAACACCGACTACACTATGCGTGTTTGTCACTTTGTCATCACTCATCAGTGTGACACTTATATTCATTATCTACCTACACTTACCTATTTTTACAAAATGAAAATTATTCCAATTTTTTTTTTGTTTTTTTTTTTGCCAAAGTTAATGAACTTCTAGTCATGCTCTATAAAACACAACTCTATGTTATTTAAAACTCTCGAAGTTTTTCAATTATTTTAATGTAGGTTACAACGGTTTTTTTTCCATAAGCGTTTTTTTTAAAAGCGATTATGTACAACAACAAATGTCGTGAATCAAATGACTCCTGTTTTAAATTACAATTTTTCCTAACTTATAAAACACTTAAAATTTAATAAATTTTTTCATATTAATAACGTTTATAACTGGAAATACGTAACGCGCGCGAGATGTCGGCGTACCTATCACATTTCAGTTATGATCATTTTTACCTTAAAATAATCATAACAATTTTGACAATTTCAACTTCTGTGGATATTGTTACGATGATTTTAATACGTAAAATGGGTTTGACTTTAAAACTCGTTTCGGCTGAAATCAAACCGGGGACTGTTACGAATAACTTGTTTCGTCAATGTTTGAAATCGACAAATCGGAAAATATTGTTTACCATCGGTTCTAATGCGACATCGGCCAAGTGTTAGGATGACTTTTACAGTTTGCGACGATTGCTCACTTTTTGTGCCTACACGTAATTAGCGTAAAATGATAATAATAATAAAAAAAAACTTAAAGTACGAGTATAGTATAGTTTCGCAATAAATACGTCGTCATTCGAGTAAACGTTACGTGGACGATTTTTTAGAAAAACGTTTGACAAACGTATATAATTTCAGCCAGTAAAATGTTTAACTCACCTTCAACGGATTCGTCAAAGGTTGTCCTCCGTACACCTGTTCCGAACTTCCCTTCAGCAACTGCGCCAAAAGCTGCGGACTCGGCTCGGGCGTTTTTTTCGACCTCGAACATCCCTCCAGCTGACTCGGACTGGACGTCGTCCTCTGGTGGTGCACGAGCGGCGTTTCGTTCGCGCCGTACTTCTTCGCGGCGGTCGCCGACAACGGTAAATTGGCGCTGATCTTTCTCTTCGGGGACGTTCTGAGTCGCAGACGCCTGTCCGCGGACGGCTCGTCGGGAGACGTGAAGCTCCGTTTCAGTTGACAGTCGTCCGCGGATCGTTTCGGGTATTCGTCCAGGAACTTCAGGTCGTCTTGTTTTTTGCCGTTCGCTTCGGGTTTTTTCTTCTCGTTGACGATCATCTCCAAGTAGGGGCCGCGCAGCGGCCGTTTCGAGTACGGCACGGGCGGACCGGAGTTCTTCTCGGAGTCGGAATTGTCGTTGCACGGGGACGACGACGTGCACTCCCTGGTCGGCGATAACGTTCGGTTGCCGTGGTCGCTGTCGCCTTCGGAGAACGAGTCCGCTTTGGACAACAGGTATTGGCGGTACTTGAGTTTGGGCGACGAGCCGCCGCCGCACGCCGTTTTCTCGTCTTCCTTCTCTTCGGAGCTCTGCGCCGACAGTTTAGGCCGCGCGACGACGGGCAGTTCGGTGAGCGACGACCACTGCGGCGGCGGAGGCATCCGCGGCCGTTCCGGACTTTGCGGTTCTCCGGGAGACGACTCGGCGGCGGCGGCGGCGGGAGTGGCGATCGCGTTCTCCCCGTCGGTGGTGGTGTTCTCCCGGCCGGTTCCATCGGTCTCCTCGGACTTCCACTCGGACAGAAACGTTTCTTCTCCTCCGCGCGGCGATTCCCGAAACGGATCCGCCGACGGCTCTTCCGCTATGGACGACGGGTCGGACGACGGGTCCGGTTTTTTGTTTTTTCTCCTGGGAGGCGTCGGTAACGCGTCCGCCGCCGCAGCGTCCACGCCGCAGCCGTCCTGCGAGTACGCCGGTTCGGACGAATGGGCCGCTGCTTCTTTTCGAGACGGACTGGCCGCGTTTTTTCTTCGTCCGTCCGACCTCACGTATTTACCGTCCGACGGCGAGTAGTACACCTGCGAGAACGACGCGCTCCTGAACGGTATGCACCGCTGATGGTAGGAACCCACTACGGTCCTGGATTCCGGTTTTCTGATGCCGTCCTCGAACCGGTCCGACGATTCTTCGTTGCCGCCGAGGTTCGCCGACGACGTGGCCGTGCTGCCCATCAGTGTTTCGTCATCGTCGCGCGGTTCCGGCGGCGGCTGTTCGCCGGCCGGCGGCTGCTTCAGTTTGTCCGTCAGTTTCCTCAGCCGATCGGATTTGTCGGTAGTCCTCGGCGGCGCCGACGCCGCCGCCGCCGCGTTCTGTTTGTTGTTCTTTTTGCCCCGTGCCTGTCCGCCCGCCGCCGCCGCCGCCGCCGCCGCGCTCCTGCAACCGTTGCGACCGCCGAAACGAAACCTTTGGAACCGGTCCAGAGTAATGGTTTCTACCGGAGACGCAGTACTGCTATTACTGTTACTACTACTGCCGTCGTCGCTGACTTTCGACACCACAAGCGGTACGCGATCGGCGGTGGTCGACTTGCCGAAACAACCGGACGGCGACGGTTTTCGTACTGCGGGCCAATCCAACGAGCTGCGGTACACTGGCGCCTGCGGTCGGCGCGTCGTAACAACGTCCGCTGCAACGGCGGTGGCGGCGGCGGCGGCGGCGTGTCTATTATTAGATGCCGCGGCCAGAGGGATTCGACGAGACGTCACTCCGCAGCAGCACGACGACGACGACGGCGGTTCTTTGGCGTCTGGGCGAAAATCGCCGCCAGATGGAGCCACGGTGACACGGTCGTCGTTCTTCGGCGACACCGGACCGAAACGGACGCGCACGGAACCGATGCTGAAGTACTGGGGTCGCCTGAAAAACGACGAATTACTTATAATAAAATATTTCTTTTTTTTCTCTCTTTCCTTTTTTCTACGCACACGAGTACTTTTAAAACGATTTTAAAACCTCTTCAATCAAAATAACGTACTAAGAATAATTTTACACAAAAAAATCGTTAGTTGGCTCAACAAAAATTAATTACATACATTTAGGAATTCTTCCTATAAGATACCTCGTATATAAAAAATTTGCAATTTTATTTATAATAGTATGAACCCCGTAGACAACACAAATTTTTCACATATTAGAGAGCCTACAATATACCTGTAAAATACGCTAAAAAATCTTTTGGACAATCTTTTATTGATTATTCGGGTGCAACGTATTTCAATCAAATGCAATTACTATACAAAAAAAATATTCACGAAGGAGTAATTAATAGGAAAAAATTAGTCTATAAATGGTTATTTTATGAATTAATGACTCCCTAAACAAATAAAACTCATATTTTTTGAATTGAAATGAGGCAAAGGAATTCTAAATTTGTAAATTTTTTTTTTTTTTTAGTTATTTATAAAAATTATATTAGTGTATTTCATTATATTTAATTTTGTAAACAATCTGAATTTGCAGATTCAAAAATATACTCTTAATTTCTATTTATTTCAATCTTATGTAATCTCAAATTAATTAATTATGATTTGTATGCTAATTTTGTACCATTATTGTATCTACTATTGTATTAATTTTAATCTTGTAAATCGTATGCTATATAATGTAATCGTATTTATCTTATTTTGGTTTCATATTATGATGTTACAGTTGTAGTTTTCTTATTCTTATCTTTATTTTATATTTTATTTTATTTATTTTATATCTAAATTTTAGACATCTTATATAGGTGTTTTTATGTTATGTTAACTCTCTACTCCGCCACAAGCTTAGGCTTAAAGGAGTAGATATATTTCTTTATTGTTATTTGTATTTTATTTGTATATCGGTGATTAATGGAAATAAAGGAAAATAATAAGAAAAAAAAAAGATAACGTGCCACAACAATATTCGCGAATTTAGATTTCGCACGTCAAAATCAAATGTAACGATAACAACAACGCCGAGGACGGGCGACGTTTCTCGAACGAGTTCATTTTTTCCGTTTAGTTGACCGACAACACTAACTTAAAAAAAAACCACACGACGGTTTATATAATTAATTCGCGCGCCCGACATTTCCTCCATTTCGAACGATATTTTCTTTCTTTTTCGAATTGTTACGCTTTGTTTTAAAAAAAAAATTAACACGTTTTTGAGTTTTAAGACGGAAATGCGTTGATTCGCGCTGAAGATGACAACATAGTTGTTGAAATACGTATACGCAGTAAAAAGTGTATCATTTTTGTGATTTCGGGTTTATTAAATTTAGTGAGTTGATTCGAATCGACTTGACTTTTTCACTCGGTTTTAACTTTTAACGAGGCTCTGTTATGTTCTATAACGTTTACACCGACTTTATCGGACTTAATCATAATTGTTTATTCGCTTTATTCAACGAGCTTTCTTCAGGGTCAGTTACCCTTCGATTAAAATCCATTAAAAAATCGTTTCGTTATAAATTCGTGTAAGAAGCCTGTACTTATCGCCCTTTGTACACACGACGATGTAGATTTTTTTTTTTTATACATTTAATTATTCGATATCGTGTACATAATTAATATTTTTAGAAACGGATTTTTACCGACGCGGTGTGAAAGATGAAAATAGACACGTTATAAACTAAGTATGACACTCCATTTTACATTTTACTCGTTTCAATACGATCGGAAGAGTAAACTAACAAATTCGATTTTTTTTTTTATCAATATTTTGAAGTAGCGAATTCAACAGACTACGTTTCTGTCGACGTTTTCTTACAAATAAATGACATTACAGTTAAGACTCGCATATACGAATTACAGTTGAATACTCGATGCGCAAAGGGGTAAGTATTGTATAAATAATAATAACAAATGGCGATTCAACTGTGTCGATGTAACAAAAAAGAAAAAACCATGTTTCTAGTAAAATCATATTATTTAGTCGAAATGAATAAAAACTCGATTACGAGTCTTCGAAATGTACAACACAGATATTTGAATTCGATTTGTTTTCGAGTATTTTTCAATCCGACCGAAAACGCAAACACAAGACCGAACAAACAAAATGACAAAATAGACGTACGCGTCGTTGTCAACCAAAATTAAATCATAATCGAAGCCAAATCAACAATACGCATTTCGGGTTGCGTAGAATGTTCGTTGAGCCTTTTTATATATTTAACGGACCTTTAAAATAGTCAAATAGCGTACCCATGGTCGGTCCATCGTGTTTTAATGATCCGTTAAATTTGCTAAAAACGTTTTGCGATTCAACATTACAATTGATACTGAGTTTGGTGATGAAAAACTCATTTTTATGTTTATACGTCTGAATATTGTTCTTCTGTAAGACTATTTAAACAACATTATACTTTTATGAATAGTTTCGAATTTTAATAGTACCTATTATAGAAAGTACAATAATATGAAAATATTAAGAGTAAAAACAATTGTTGTTGTACTTAAATTGCTAACAAAAAATTAATTCGATCGTATAGACTATTCATTTCGAACAAAAAATTTTTAAATTAATCATAATAAAGTGTTTAATGGTTCTTCAAATTACAAAATAATAAAAGTTAAATTCAGTAAGATAAAAATTTTGAAATATTACTCTATGCGTTATCATCTGGTTATATTATAGTAAGTATGTTTCCACAAGTTGTGAAATATAGATAGAAATTAAAAACGACCTGACCAAGCAGAAAAAAAAAATTATTCGAGTTTTTTTTTCAAACGGTCGTGTCTGCTAATTCGACAATTAATTAATGTGTGTTTTCACTCTAAAGACAAAATGTCAACCAAAAAGATTAACATTGTCATCACTTTGCGTGGAAACCGATGACATATTTGCTTGGTAAAGACATTTAAAAGCAAAATCCGTATAATACTTCGTAGTTCATGATGTTATTTTATGTAACCCGATATCAATGAAATGTTTTCATTTTTTTTTTTTTTTATAAATTTAGATCATACGCACGATGTGTTTTGGGCACTTAAAAAAAGAAGAGAATTTTTACGCAAGTACTTTTTTTTTAAGTTTTTTCATAACAAATCGCTTTACAATAATGAATAATAAACTATTTATATGATTTCTTGGAATTTATTTTATAATTAAAACGAACGTCCAATTGGATTGTAAACTCGCATGGCACATTGACAATTGAAATCGAATTTGTGTTAAAATATGATTTAGATTAAAGTTAAGACTGTTATGGAATATTTACAACAATATTATCCTTAAGTTTCTTTTTGAACATCATATGGACAATATAAAAAAAAATTAATAGCGTTTGTGGTCTGTTTTTTTATTTTTACTACAATTGTAGTACTTATTATTACTTATACGATTGGAACGACTCTGACTTGCTTTTTATTACCTAACCTTGAGTGATTTTGGCTTTTTTTATTTTTAAGATATTTATTTGAAAAGTATAAAATTAAGTAATTTCTTCAAAACTGGATTTTCACTAAGTTTTCAATATGAAAAACTAAAAATGAAATAATGATATCATCCATACAAATATTTTATTAGTAAAATACGTAACTAAAAAGTAAATATCAAAATAAATACGCGTTACCTAATAATAAGTTATGAACGATGCACATAATATAAATATATATAGAGAGAGAGTATTTATTTTATATTTAACAATATTAAGAGTGTAAAAAATTAAAAAAAAAAACGTTGAAAACTCTTGTTTTACTCTCGTCAAAATAAGTTGACGTGTAAATCTACATGGGTTATACGTTATTTTCTAATTAAACGAGGATTAGTTCTACAAGTACAACACTGCAGAATAATAATTAGGGCCTTAACTCTGGCAAACAAAGTGTAACTATGACGAGTTGATACCAATTTATTTATTCTCATAAATCTTGTCTCCTCGAATAATGAATTCCTCTCAGGTTTTTTGATGTACAAGAATATTACAATGTATTTACGTCTAAAAAATGTACAATTATAATGCAAATTACAGTAAAACATAAATAACTAGATGTCGCGACCCGGCGCCGCCCGGGTGTTGGTATGTGTATACAAAGTTTTAATAGTCTTATTCAACTCCTGAGGAGTTCAATTTTGAAATTACATCCTCAGTGAATTTTAAGCGCGTAAAATGCTGAATTTCAAGAAAATCTGATCAAAAGATTATGTTTTTACTTGTTGTCGATTTGCACCCGTTTTTTTTTTTTTTGCCAATTTAAAAAATTCTTTTTTTGAGTGTTTAAAGAAAAAAGTTTAACTAACCACTAAATTTAACACGGATGTGATTTTGTCTCGACAAAACTAAGTTACAACCTATATGAATTTCCGACCAAAAAAATATTATTTTACTCGATTTACCACTTTGCATCCTTTTTGCCTCTCCATTTTGAAAAACGGTGTAATGTAGAGTAACCTTCAATCTTGCTGAATCGATTGTCGTAAATTTAAAAAAAGTATTTTAGAGTTTACTACGGATATACATTATAGTTTTTCAATCATTATTTTCGATATTTATTACCACCACCAATATTCTCACTTTCGAGCGGTGTCAACGACCACAAAAAAAAAAAATGGTTTTAACGCACCGATTCCGTAATTCGTCATATCACCCCCTTATAACCTCTCTTCCTCCCGAAATTGTTAGCGATATGTCTAGCACCCATCATATTTAATTTATATTTGTGCCAACTTTGGTTTTAATTCTTCAATCATTGAGTACGCACATATTGACTTTTATACAACTTACCATCCCCGAATTTACCCGGTCAACATTTGTATGGAAAATAGCTTACGTTACTCGCGGATAGTAAGTTTTCTATTAAACAGTGAAAGAAATTTTAGAATCAGTTTAATAATAGTTCCAGAAATAACGACCCAGGCAAACCCTATGTACAAACAAACTAGCCTAACCTAACCTATCTTTACACATCATACACATCGTTTAAAATGTATTAATATTGATTAAGACGTGTTTTGTTAACAATAGATAAAAGAGAGATATTGGGATTATTAATTTTTAAAAAATGTTCAATTACAATTCGTGTTTATTATAAACAAAAATGAAAAAAAATAATTGTTTTTTTTTAGTATTCTATAAGTATAAATAAAACTGGAACATTATCAACAATCACGAGGAAGTAGATAATTAACCAGGGTTATGTTTTTTTATATACATAAAAATGTTGGTTAATGGTTGTTATGCTGAGTTATGTTTATAAGCTGCAAATAATATGTATTTTAATAACATCTATGATTTTAAATAAACCATGTACGTTAAACTTCAATAGGCGTACATAATACAGAAACGGTGTTTTTAAAATTTACTATGATAATAACAAAAACATGTTAAATACATTGTCGGTGTAAAATCAACAAAACTGCCATAAAACTAAACGTAATTTGACTGAAAACATGAGTTCGAACAAAAATAATGACGTTTATTTGAGTAATACAATTTGTACTCAGAATAACTAGAATAGCAGTTTAGGATTTTAGTTTAAAAAAGGCTCGATGGACTTGCAGTTCTTACGATAATTATTCTTCAAGAATTAAATGATGAAATATATAAAAATATATTGGCAAGTTGGCGACAAAAGTCAATAAACAAAAACTACTAATTAATAGCCTATGCTAGTTGAAAGTTTTATTGATTCGTGTTAAGTATAACTAAAAACCCGATGAACTTTAATACGAATGAATATAATTTACATTCTACAGTAACCTTAAGAAGTATAAATTTTCTTCTATAGAAGGAGAGTTATGATAAAAATATTATGCCCCTTTCCACAAAAAAACAAATAACAAAACATAAAACATCCGACATCTCTGAAACGTATTAAAATTTACAAGTTTGAACAATTCTTGGATTTTAGATGATATAATTATAGACAAATATTAATAGGTACACATACCTACTGTTATAAAACCGGACATAATTAAGTATAAAAAAAAAAAGTATTTTCAAATACTAACGTATAGATACTATAAAATATTCATTGACATTTATTGATAATTTAATGGGCCATTAAACCACAAACGGCGCAACCCCATAATTTTGTTGGTACATAAAATTTAACAAACCATTTGTTAAAAAAAAATTTACAATATGCAACCTAACGATAAGCTAATTTCGATAATTATTATTTAATTTGACGGACTACTTCTTGTGTATAAAAAATAACTTGTTTTGTCTTACTCAAGATACTTTTTATTCGTTTCGGTTGAGTTGATTTAAATTTCATGCGTCCATCGTATGACACGGGACCAAAAATCTCGCCGCTAAATGAAGTTTAAACGTCAAGTATAAATTTAATTTAAATTATTATTTTTTCAAACTTAACTGATTGATTTAAAATTTTCACTATCGTTTCACTTTTTACGTGATCATAACTCGCCCAGCCTCGAGTTTGAGCGGTAAAAATGTATTAAGTACACGTGGAACTCGCTATACTGGAAAAAATCGAAGAAATTAAAATTTCAATTGAACTTTTTCAAACGTTCCCCAAGTCTAGACTCGACTAGAGAGTATTGAGGAACCAAATTTCCAAATTTAAAACTACGGGACAGCACTATGAGCCGCCATAGAGTGATTATCGATGTTTTCATATATATCAACTTAAAAAGTCTCGTGTTTATTTTAATCAAAAACTGCAAAAGAAAAATCTTTTTTTATTCCCATTCAGTTCAATTAAAAATAATGTTTATGGTCTTAGGTTATTGTAGAAACAAACATTTAACAACGTTAACTGTAAGAAAAAGTAACTAATGTACTAGACTATTTACCACTTTTCTACAAAACAATAATATTAAAATGATTTGCTTGTCAATGATTTAATTTTATATTATAAAATTTGTGAGTTAATTTCGTAGGTAACCGAAATAGGGGTAAAATTGTTTTAAATTGTTATTATAATAATGCGAATCACTCTCGCTTTAATGTTGCCGAAAGTTTTTAAGTGTTTAACTTGAATAGTTTTTAGAGAATTCATTGTAAAAAAACATAACTAAACAAAACGAATTTTCAACGATTTGTGTTTTGTTTCTTTTTGTCAGAACTAAAAAACTAAGCGAAATTTATCGAAAAAAAGAAGTTTCTTCATTTTACAAGTACTAGCTAAGCCTACATTTTTTGACACCGCTTTTATGAAAATTGAAGCATATTTTTACCACCGTTCCGGCTGATCACAGAAAACAATTCTGAAGGAGCTATCTAATCTAATAAGTCCTGGGTGAAAATAAAAAAGTGAATTAATATACGAGTACGTGAAGAAAAAAAAAAATTGTGAATTATACAAAACTTTTCGCAATTTTTTTATACCGTATAAAATTAATTCAGTGGATACACAAAAGTTTGAAAACAACAACGAATAGTTTTTTATAACGTTAGTTTCATAATACCTAGCCGTTTCTGCACTTGACGATTACGCCGTTTTCGTCGTTTTCGGCACGCAACTCGGAAAACGACGAAAATATTGCTTCAAATAAAATGAAAATCCCAACTTTTAAGGGGTGTTCTCGAGTAACGATTGGAGCACACACGTTCTGCCCGAAAACATCGTTACGAAGCTGAAAATTTCTCGCCGTAAAATTCTCGATTTTTTCGTGGTTTTTGGTGCGAAAAGAAAAAAAAAGAGCAAAATTTCAAAAAAAAAAAGAGCTTCGACCACCTTTTAGAAAAGTTAGCGAAAATCATCGGAGCATTCGTTCCGTACGAAAAGCCGTAGGAAGAAAAAATAAACAGACAATAACGTGACAACAAAATACGTTTCAGAGTTTAAAAATTGGAATATTTTTGTCTCTGCAGATTTAATGATGCCTACTCGTACTCGTCACGCGTACGATCGACGATATTTTGTCTGAACAACGTCGAATTACACACCAGATTATATTCGATTTTTTCGTAAAATCATCTACAATCGATACAAAACGGTTTGTAAAATTGGTGAGCTTTTATACTTTTTATAAATATAAATAATATAAATTTTTATTTTTATACTATTTATACTTTTTCGCGCGACCACCGCAAGCGGCGGCGCGAACTCACCTGATCCACGTGGCGGTAGGTCGTGCGACGGCAGCCGTCCCGCCGCCCCCGCCGCGTCGTCCGCCGCAGTCGGCGCCGTTCAGCGGCGGCGTGTAGCTGTTGTGCGTCATGACTGTCGTCGCGTCGGCGGCCGGAGCGTCACGCGCGCGCGCGCGGTGTTAGCACGTTCGTTTTTTGTAAAAAACGAATTTTTTTTAATTTTATTTTTTGTTCCTTTCGATTCTCGAGCCCCCAGCTGCCGGCGAAGCGATTCGGTTTTTACGCGGCTGCTGCTGCTGCTGCTGCTGGCTCGTGCCGATACTGTTTAGCTCGTTTTTTAACCGTCGCCGTTATTAAAAACGTTCCCACCACCGACGAGACGGAGAGAGAGAGAGAGAGAGGTCTTTGCCGTTGCCGATTTTATATTTAGAACGCCGCGGTTTTCAAAACGCATCGGACCCACCGCCGCCGCCGCCACCGCTTGACCGCCCCTACCGCCGCAGACTGGCTGCACCGGCCGGCGATGCACATCGTGAAGGGCGAATTCCTCTGGAAAAAAAAACGAGAAAAAAAATTCAAGTTGTGGCTCAAACGGCATTATACGGTATAACATCTGAAACGAGATCGCCATCGAAAGTATACGAGATTCTTGGCGGCGAGCTCAAGCTGTCCTGGTAAAAAACCGAATTCAATTGCGCGAAAATCCACGAATGTGCGAAAAATAATAATTTTAAATGTGAAAATTTCAAACCGTTTGGACGGGTTAATACGATTTTAGCGTCAAACAGTGCGCGTGATCTATACGATGTTGTTGTTGTGACCAAACTGCACCGTTTTTCAACACGTACGCGTTCGGAACCCGTGGGGGCAGATTTTTTCGACATTTTTCGAATAAAAACATAGCAAATTTTGTTTTACGTTACACGCACGTTTCACAAACTGTTACGATTGCTTCTATCGCGGTAATCGCTTATACAACATTTTTAGAAACGTAAGCTGACGATCTTACCCGTCCCGACATAACGTCAGACCGGCCCGGTCGTTTTCGAAGGATTTAACCCTCCTATTAAGCCCGCCCCCGTAGTGCCACTGGTGCGTAACATAAGCCCGCGAACAATTAAAACGGTACGTTTAAATTCTTAAATACGTAATTTCAAAAAAAAAACAATACATTATATCGGCTGTTATAAGAATCGTAACAATTTCCCAAAAAACTTCGCGAATGGTTCGAAAGTCATGCCTTTAAACGGTTCAAATGTTAGTTCGCAATACGTTGCACTACTTCTATAAGCGCTTTCATAATGTTTTTTTTTCGAAATTCAATACCGATAAGAACAATGCAAAACGTTACTAGTATTTAATATTTCAACTAGCGAGTAGTATATACAGTTACATCCTCGACAGTCAACACTTTCCTTACGGGCCAAACGTTTCGTATTTCACGAAAGTTACCGTAAACGATGTTGACTTAAAAAATGTATACTATACGCTGTCAAAATGAACGTGTATACTTTACAAAGTATTATTTACCGAGTATTTTTTTTAATAGGATTTCAATAGTCTGTAACAAATCGTACCCGAGAGGTTACAAACTCGTCCGATGTTACGTGCGCCAGTACAAAAAGTCAGACGAACTAAATGAATTTCAGAAAACACCTTGAAGATGGTTGACGAATTTCTTAAAGCGTTTGATTTATACGAGTTTTAAAATATAATGCTCATACATAGTACACTTATTTGTTGAATTCATCTGGTCCGTTGGATGTGAGCCAATACAAAAAACAAACGCGTTTACAGCAGATCTACGAACAATAAAAATAATAAAACTAAATAATATTTCACCCCGTGACATACTATAATCTATTTTTGTTGGTACTCAAAAAGCACGGAATATAATTTCGTTGTTTGGAAAAATTAATAAAGACCGAATAAAAAAAAATTCATAATAACACGGCTATACTGTATAGCCTTTATAGTTGATAGACGACACAGCATTTAGCTAGTACGTTTTAACAATACGTCCAAATTTTGAGTTTTTAATGTGAATTTATAGGTAGGTACGTACAAAATTTTACGAAGGTCTTATCGTACACGTTAGAAAATTACAAAAATATCGAAAAATTGTTTATGAAAGTCTGGTTTCTTCCCGTTCGAGTTGAAAGTTGTCAGCATGTGTTTGACTCAAAGGGCCATTTGGGGCAGGGGATATTTTAAAACTGGCATAACTACTATAGAAATTGGCCTTGCCCGTTAAAATACATAGCGGATATTATTCACTTTTGGTTAATTTTTTCCTGTGTACAACGAATAAATAAACAAGAGTATGATCTTATCTTTCAGGGAAGTTAGTTAAAATTTTATGATAATTATTAGCCCGGATCGAAGTAAATTGTTCGTGAATTCTAATGGCGCGACTACGGTTAAAGCTCAAAATACAAGAAAACAGAATAATTTTTTCAAAGTTTGGGGAATATTTATTGATTTGACGAAGTTGAGCCACCTAACTGCACAAATTTTACGCCTAGTATTTATTTCTCTAATTTTTTCAACTACTGAACCCATTACAATACAATTTTGTTCTTGGGTGTGTAAAACTGCGAACGCACACGGGACAGCTGCTTCCTCGCTTCACTCAGAGTTTTAAAGAAGAGTGAGACTTCTGCGCCTTGCTTAAATTTTGCGCCGTGGACACCTACCTACCTCGCCTAGGCGTAAATTTGTCACTGCAAAGATATGTAATTATTGAAATAAAATATCAACTAAATCGTCTAGCCTAAGTATAAGTAATTGAATATAATTTATAATTTTAAAATACGATTTATTTTTACTTGTTGAGACTTAAACATATGATTATTAATCACAAAACTTGATTGATTATAATTTTTGGATATCGCACGAGAAAAATCAAATAAAATTTATCATTTTAACCTTAGAAACCATTCTTCTCCAAAAATAAACAATAATTTATTGTTTTGTATTGTTAAAACACAGCACAAACTATTTTTTTTTTTTTCAAATGTTATCTTAGGTGTAGAATATGGACGTCTATTCAGTGGATGCCAATGACTTGACTACGTACCTTAAACACAAAAGGAAAACTCCAAATGCAACAAAACCCAAAATGTTACAAGGAAATTTGATCATCGGTACGTATATGTCTTGTACCTAATATTTATTGTAAATTTTAAGTAGTTCTACCTATTGATTTGTATTGATTCGAATTACAGGCGTATTTATTATTTCTCAAACATTAAAGAGTTTCAGTTTAAAAATGTAATGGTTGAAAATTTTTCAAAAGTTATTTAATTTCAAACTATTTAATTTTAAGGTCACCGAGTGTAGAAAATTTATTCAAGAGTCACAAAATTGATGTAACAGGGGTATCTATAGTTTCTTTACTAAAATATGTATATAGTTATATGGTGATCTTGCTCGTGGAATAGAGAACTGTTTTGGGTAGTTCGCTGAATTAAAAGGATTACTTTGACGTTAAACACCAAATTTTTAAGCGATGGATATGGATTTACAAAAATTACGATTCTAAGCAAGCTCAGTGAATCAAATACTCGTCGTATTCTACATTTTAAATTTCTACATTAACTCAAAATCACTAGACATTTTTCTTTACATAATCCACTAAAATAACGTGCCTACCACACATTTCAATTAGTTTAAACCACTTTTGGAGGAGCGCCTGCAAAAAAAAAAATTAAAACATCAAAATTATAAAACGAAGAAACCGCAAAACCAACCTTAGGGCTTAAACAAAAAAAAAAACAAAAATTAAAACATCATACTGTACGACGGGGAAACTGAAAAACCAACTTAAAGATTAAAACAAAAAACAAAAAATTATGTAACGATGTATATATTATGTACAAAATAGAAATCGCCGAATCACACCGTCAAGGACAATTTTGAGTGAATTTCTGTAGAATACAGGAACCCAACAATAAGAACAGATTTTTCAAAGACGTACTTATGAGTTGTCGACAAAATTTTAATATACGATTCGTCCAATAATTTAAAATTTCAAATTACGTAATTAAAAGCGAACCTACAGTAGAAAAAATAAATTTTGTTTTAGACAGCGAATTTATCTCAAAATTATGCTTCAACGAAACGCTGGCTATTGTGAACGAGAAAGAAGAAGAATTAGGGGAATTCACTGGTAAAATAAGAACATGTAATTCACATTCAGATAATAGTTCCACATCTATAATAATCAACGTACACTGTACAAGTGTTTCTGAGCACGACGAAGAAATCGGTATGAGCCTGATCGCTAAAACAACCACGACGTTTGATTCTTACGACGAAAAATGGTCACAGTGGTTGGTATATTAATGTTTATCGGAATTGTGATACAAAACTATTATTGATGAAATACATATTGATTTAGGTCGAACAAGAATTCAAAAATGTCTTGTAATACGGTTTTAGTTTCAAAGAAAAATAACGATGAGCCGATACAGATTTGCACCGACACAAATGGTGAATTGATAATGGATAAGACCAGAGATATTAATTCGAAATACGTTAAAGTAAGGATAAAATACAAATGCATAATACGGTGCTTTTATGAGTGAGTGTATAGAGTAACTTTCTTCGACCAATTTCCTCCCGCATATTATGCTCAATATAATCATAAGAGACTCATATAACATTTGTAGGTACCAAAATTAGCATGATTACCTTCTAAAATATTAAAATACTAATAATCATGTTAACTATTTTTTTGACAACAGACGAATTTAAGTTGTTAACGAACAGTTCAATTTTTATGTACCTACCTATAACCTACAAATGCGGATGTTAATTTTGTTACGTTTCAAACATCTCGTACTTTACTGAGATTTCGCTCAAAACAAACATTTACTTTTCAATGTAACAAGTTAATTTAGTCATTACTATTTTAAAACCTAAACTAAAATAAAATCAAATTAAAATATATCACTATTAATTAATTAAATTTATAATAACTTATCAAAATATATCGTGTATACCTACCATATACTATATGTTGTAATTTGTTTGGCTTCTAGTAAAATGTAGAAAAAACAAATCGATGTTGTGAATTACCTACGTGTTACTTTTCTAAAACACTTCCTCTTTTCTTAGAAATTTTTCGTTTTTGTTTTTTCAACGTTTTTTGTTGAGTATGATCATTATTATTTCTTCGAAAACTCAAACCAAGTATCAAATGAAATGATATACTGTTTCGAATACATTGATTTATCAAATCTTAAATTGTTTAAGTTTGGCCCAATTGCGAATACGTTACGGTTCAGTGATAGCGATTCATTCTTAACAAGTAGCACCTACAGTTCACAGCCCACGTGCTTTTTTTTTTTTTACTTAATTTGAATAATGTCCCCATTTGGTATAGTTTAACGTATGGTTAACACTAAAATCGACTTAAAAATTATATTTTTACAAATTAATAATTATTGACGTGTGTTTTAATGGGTTTTTATTTTTTTTATTTATACAAAACTACTTAATTTGTAATTATTACTCAAGTCTCAAATAATAGTAATACTTTTTAATGTGCTTACATTAAAATTTACAGAATTTACTCACTGAAGGTATGAATTACGTTTTACTCCGTTATTTAGCTATAATCGGATTCGAAGGTTTTATAAAAAATAAAACGGCGATTACTATAAATGGAAGTTTATGCAAAATAACGTATGTTAGTATCCTGTTTATTATCTTAAGTATTTAAATAAGTACGAATTCGGTATACGAGTAATTTACATTTGTTTTAGGAATGTTTATTGAAGGAAAAGTATGATATTAATAAAGTTTGTATACCAGTGGCAATTATTAAAAGAAATTTACACGTAGGAAAATCATCAAAAACTCCAATTACTTCAATGACTACCGTATTAACTCGCTCTGGATACATATTAAAACATTCTTGGGGCGAGACAATAAATAAAGAATTGATGATCAAAAAAACAACAAAAATTTCGAAAAATGGCCACGTACATAACGACACTAAACTGGATCTGAGGAAAAACTGGGATCAAGATATTCGCCTTAAATCTTTTTACTTGGATAAAGTCGTAAGTATATTTACTATGTATAATCGTGGAATAATCTGGTAAAATATTTATTAATTCATTCGAATTTCTACTGTAATAATCTTAGACAGAGTTTAAAATGAAGTCTATCAGTTACTTAGAACACAACGGAGCAGTAAAAGACTTGATAATTGATTTTATAAGAGACATATTAATAGCCAAACCAGATAATGTGTTACAATTTTCAATTGATTTCTTCGACAAATGAAAGTAATCCTCATTCGTATGCATTAATAAAGTTGCGTAAATTATTTACGAGAAGCAAAATCACATATCCATTGCTCATCGCTTTTGTCTAATACCACAATCGAGTAAATAAACTCTCATTTTTATTTTAAAAAATGGAACAGAAATTTTTACATTAACAAATGTTTTCCACAAACAAATGGTTAAATGTAAAACATTTTTGGGTTGCATATTTTCTTAGTTGTCTTTATAACTGTTGGAATCCCAATTTAGTCACATCGATGGCTTGGTCTGGTGATCTATGGTTTTCTACTAATAGTTAATTAATTCTTCGCCAATTACATTCGCAACAAATCTACATCATCGACAAATTTTAATATTCATATCACTCACAATTACAATTTTTCGATTTTGAGGTTTAAAAGTGTAGTTAAAGTCTACAGAGACACTAGGAACGCAAACGAAAAAAATTAAACGTTCAATAATAAAACGTGAAATATAGCAAAAAGTATAAGCTATTTTGGATTTTTTTATTGTGGCCACCGTTGCTAACTCGATCAAGTTATGAACTTATTATAGTCTTAAACCAGTAACACACTCGTTACGCTTTTTTCAGCTTGCCCTCCATTCGTCCCACTTTTTATTTAAAAAATACAACCGTGTATGAATCATATATGGAATATTATGATCTCGGAAGTCGTACAAGTGTATTATATACCTGCTGTATGGTGCGGTATAAGTATTATGGATGAGTTCAGTATGCGTATAGGAAAGAAAAAGAAACAGATAAAAGGCCGGAATCACTCTAGGTCGCGTGGGTAGTTGGACGCTGTGGGTCGCTGTTTTGGAAGGTCTATGATACATGTACAAGTCGTAAATTAAACCTGCAAGCAATTAAAAATTGGTTTTTGGAAAATAACGATTCTGAGTAAGCTCGCAGTGACTCTAATGGCGAAATAGGGAAAATAGAAAAACAAAGAGATTATAGTCACAAAGTTTAGTTTGGTTTATTAATTTAAATAACGCGTGAAAATTTCAAACCATTTGGACTATTATTTAAGGAGTTATCACGTTTTTACTTTTTAATATTGATCGCACAACAGTGTGTAATTTCAATCGAAATAACACCGTTTTTCCATACGTTTTTATACGCTTTCTACGGGGGGGATTTTTTTGAAATTTTCTATTCAGACGGCAGATTCTGTTTCGTATAACACATTAAATTTTCAAATCTTAAATAACAAATTTCTGTGAGTTACGAATTATTGTTTTCTAAAAATAGTCAAATGTATGACCGATTTTTGAAAATTTTCCAACTTTTAAACAACTAAATATAAAAACAGTAACTACGGATTTTTGAAATTTTTTAACAGCATACGTAATTACATGTTCAAAACCACGTGTTTAATATTAAAAACTTTTTGTGGAAAATTAAATTTTTTATCGAACAAAAATTTCAAAAAAAATCAAAATTTTCGAAAATTTCAAAGTTGAGTTCAAAATTTTTCAAATTTTTTTGAAATTTCTATTAGACCTGTTTCTCACCAATTTATTAATATGTGAAAGTTTCAGCTTATTCCGATGGTTATTGTGGAAGTTATGGCCAAAAATCGATTATGTCAAAAACGCGTAAGGTTAAAAAAAACGTTAAAAATTACGGCAAATTTTAACGTTTTTCCCTTAATTTTCGCCTAGTTTGTTATTGTAACTTTTTAATTTTATAGACGCTTAAGACCCTTCAAAGTACCATCTGTGTCTACGATCATTAAAGGTACTGACGAGCATTATTGAAGAAGTTATCCGTGTTTAAATAAATAAAAATAAAAAACACACGTCATGTGAAAACCGATACATCGTTCGTTTCACTCAGAATCTAAAATCCGAAAATTTACAAGATCTAGCGTTTATAGGGTCCTCGTTTTTTTGTATGGATTTTCTGATACAACTAAGTCTGTATTTTACCGATTTTCGGTCTGAAAACGGTTGTAGACCGGTCATCAAGAAACGTCACGTGTTAGATATACTCGGGAGCACTCTCGATCGTTATTTTAACAGTATGAATTTTCGAGTGTGACGCCGCAGTACATACATTTCATTTTTAAAAACGTCATTTCGATAGATTTAGAGCCAACACGCGGATAAGTCGAGTGTCAAAAACAAGAACCGCCAAACAATGTTTTTGTACAACACATGACATGATATTTCGTAGTTTTACGGCCGTTTTAAATTGAACAAAATCATCGTCGTAATCACTATTTATTCGTTTAAAAAAATTAGTGTTTTTTGCGAAAATCGTCTTGCAAAAACATTATAATACGAGTTAGCCAGCACCGTTTTCAGAACGAGAACAATTTATACGGAACTGCCGAGACCGTAATACCATGTTTCAAGTGCGACCAAAAAGCCTTAACGATAGTCGGTCGGTCAGTTGGGGCCAGTGTGCGCACACTTTGGCGTATCGGGTTCAATAAAAATTGAAATGATTTTTGTCCGTTCGGGCCACAATTTCGGCCATACTGTGTTGGCGGAATAGTTAATGTAAAAAAAAAATCGTCTAACTCAGTTCGCATGGCTTGTAAGAGAATCGTAGCAAAAATTTAATTCTCCGCACACACACTCCACTGCGAGAAGTCGGCAGCCGTAACAATATAATATTGGATTAAACGCTATTTATCGTGCAGCTCTCTTACCGCGCGTCGCACGTCATCGCGCCAAGACGAGAAGATTGTGATTGCCGGCGGGAGATCTCCGAGCCCTCCTCGTCGAATCGGCGCCGCAGCAGACTGCAACAACTGCGCGAAACAACGCTGCGGGGAGAACGGTTTGTAGAAATCGAGCTGTACAAAACGAAATAATAAATGTGAGATACTTTACGACGAATTTTAAGAAAATTTTTTAGAATTTTCGAATTTTTAGAATCATCGCGCGCGCGGTCGGGCGGGATGGACAGACGCGAACCGGCGCGCTAGCGAGACGCGACTGTCGCGGTGCGCTCGTGTGCAGCAGAGAGACGTCCTAAACAACACGGGGAGAAAAAGAAAGAGAACGCACGAATAATAAATGCGAGAGAGAGAAAATAAATGTGAAAGAAATAATAATAATAATAATATCGTGTGTACCTCCCGATGTCGTGGATCTCGCCCGAAGACGTTGTGTTGCCGTCGTCTGTTCCTCCACCGGTTATAACGCGCACGCGCGCGCGCGTGTGCGACGCTTGCAAGACGCGACCAGCAGCTCGGCTGTTCTCGTTGTGTCGTTACCAGACGTTCTCAACGTGTGCGCGCCGCCGTCGTGGTCGGGTTAGGCGGCCAGCGAGACTGCTGACATGAGATATTATTAGTTACGGTTATGTAGTTAGAGAAGTTATAATAATAATATTCCATGAACAAGTAAATTACGCCTAATTGTTAGGCAAGGCAAATTTTATACATAGGTACTTAAAACGATATGAACACGATAATAATAGATAATCGTATAAACTATATATACAGATTGCGTGTAAGAGTGCCGTGGAGTACGTAATACAGTCAAACATAAATTTATAGCGTTAACAAATTAAAAAAACTTATAATAATATAAATTTATACATTATTAAGAACACGATTAATTAAATTCACACTCGGAGCTTGCTTGGGAGAAAAAATCTTTTGAAGCATTCGTCAAAATTCTGTTTTTAGGGAGGCAGCTATAATTTTGTCTGCATATTTAAACGTATTATATAGTAGAACGGATATTGTGACTAATAGAGCCGCCTGGGCAAAAACAAAATATCGTGCTCGAGTGATTGCGGGTTTAATTCTTGGGCTAAAACGCTCGTTGAGGTACCATCAATTTTTTTTTAATTTGTAAGCAATCATACGGAGAAAACGTTTTTGGATTTTTTTTCCGATAAGGCCAGATCGATATGGACTCCAAATTATTGAGCCGTATTCAATTAGGGAACGAACCAAAGGACAATGTATAAGATCTGCAAACAAGTCATTGAATTCCCAGCAGTTTTAAAAAACCAAACGTAATGCCTTATAAATGCTATTATATACTTTTTTTTCAGTACGCGCGTCTAGTTTTTAACTAAACTTCCTACACACATATAGTTGTGCAGGGGCTTGTTCACTGTAGGTACGACATAACAATATTCAAAGACATTCTGCTGCAGAGACACCGGCCCATTTAATACGATGCTTCGTCGTAATCGATAGGTAGTACCTGCAATGTACGTTGTAATTTTTTTAATTTTAATTCTAGTGTAATAAATTTCAGCTAAAGGCTTTCGATGCCGAAGCTTTTGAGTTCAATAATAAAAAAAAAATCCGGGATCGCGTGGCCAGTTTGACGAAGTAGCGACTGTACGCTTTGGTTCTAACCAGTTTAGAAGTTGTGGTTTAAACGCGTTATTTTATTTCTGAAAGCAACGATAAATCATTGCCTTCGAAAATACGATTCTGAGCGATCACAGTTGTCTAGTACGACGTCGTGGTAAAAACAAATTTAACAATAAAAACTTTCATAAAATCTGTATCATTTCAGTAATTTGTAAGAGTTTGTCCCGATCTTTGTTTTGGACGTTACGATTAAAAAAAATCTAAACCGATGGGTAAAAAACACGTTCCCCGTAATTATATACTAACTCACGGCCGGCCGGTATGACGAGTTAAACGACAAAAATTTTTAAAAAAACGCTTCACGTAAAGTACCATTATGGATCAACTATCGATCTTTAAAGTAAAATCATACGTTAAAATCGGAGCGTTCTTTCTACTAGAAAAAGTAATTACAGAAAAAAAAAAACCATCATCGTAAAAACAATACATTCTTTGCTGACGCTCTGAAAATATTCAAACGCGTTGGTTTATATATTTTTCGGTTAGGTTTGTCACCTATAGAAGTTTATATTTTATTTATAAAATGACATTTTAAGTATAAAAAAAATAAGTAAATGAACAAAATGCGTATTAGTAAAAAAAGATAAATTTTAAAAAATATAATCGAATTTTATTACGCAAAGTATGCTATATTAGTATAAAGTGTTTGACTTTAAATTTATAAATTTTGATCAAACGATTTTGCGGTAGAACGACGGTAAGTAAACATAATTTGTACGGGCTGTAAATATTTATAAAATTATTGTCATATATTGTTCTTCTGTCCGTGGCTCTCGTTGACTAGATGGGCAGTTGAAAACACGAGAAAATACTAAAAAGTCAAAGTCACACAGTAAGTAATTCACTCGCAGCCTGCTATGTAAATAGCGGCCAATGTTGATTGTCGCAGTGCGACGAAATAATAATAAAAAAACAAAAAATTAATAAAATAATTGTTTGACGTGTAGATGTGCAAATAATACGAGAGCAGCGACCATGGCCCGAGGTGACGATCGTCCCCCGCTGGAAATCAATCTTTTTTTTTTTTCACATTGTTTTCCTTTGTACAAGTTGACAATCGATCATCTCTTTGTCGACAGTTTACAATGTATAATTATTATATGCTACAGGTATACAACGTGTATTATTATTTGTTGTCCGGTATCGTGATTAGGTTTTTATTTTCGTAGGTTTTCAGTGTACACGCTGCAAAACTTCGTTCTCTTTGATCGTTTTTATCGAACATTTATTTCGTATTTTATGCACGCGGATACATCCGAGACACGGCTTAGAAAAACGATGTGTTGGTATAGGTAGGTGTTAACTATTACCGACAAAAAAGGAACGTTGTTTGGCTTTTTTTGACTTGCAAATCGCGGTTTTGTTTATATTTTGTCGAAACATGCGTACAAAGGTATTTGTAAATGTCGAACATATTTTAAAAGAATTCCATCCGCGTACATAGACAAATAAACGAGTATAGCCTTTTTGGTACCTACACAGGGTACAATGGCGTATTTGCGGGGGGAAACGAGGGAAAAATATTTTCCACCTTGACGTTCATCGTTATACGTATTCTTATAGTTAGTAACTATTATAACGATTCATTTTTTACGCAGTTTATATTGATTATAAATGTATGTAAATGTACGCATTATGTGCAGAAATAATTGTTATTGAGTAATTGTATAACTAATAAAAACTAACAATATTTACTATGAATTAAAGTGTATCAACCTATTTATTTCGAGCGAAAACAAATTTTAACAATACATACACGTATTTTTGGCTCCTCGGAAATAATAATATTGCTTTCACATGATGATTTTTATGTTTTAATACCAATCGCAATTGAAAAAAGAAAAATCCCCGGGATCAGTCGCGTGAATACGAGTTTGACGGTATGGCGACTATACACGCTTTGGACGGGTCACTGGGATGGATGTTACAACCGTATTATCCGAAAGCGATGTTTGCCTTCGAAAAAACGATTCTGAACGTGCTCCTGAGTTGTCCTTGTAAATTTTTTGAGAGTTTCAAAGTTCTACGGGTTCTACTCGGCTCAAAAATTTTCGAAATCGATTTTGAAACATTTATCAAACCAGTACCTGTTTGAATATTATGCATAAATCTCGTTTGGTTCGGGTTAACTTATTTGATGAAATCGAGAAAGTGCAAAATATATGTCAGTGTAAAAATTGTAAGAGATTCTACGTGGGCGATTTATTCAGCAAATTTATATAGATACCTATCATTACCGTGACATTTTCTAAGTAATAATTACTAAATTATGATTCTACTTACTTACCACTTATCAATGTTGTACTGTCAAAAAAATACTGCCAGTAGGTAAACACATTCAAACGGTTATAAATAATAAAATGTTTGAAATCGACAAAACACGCGTTTAATTAATTTAACATAATATGATGCAAACTGAACAATACCGGTTTGTTCAAAAGAGGCTTTCTCACAAAATCTAGTACATGTCTCGCAATATTTTTATACTTACAAAAGTTTAAATTTAAGTACTTTTCAATCGCTTAATTTTCGGAACGACATAAAATGTTAAATAATTCACAAATAATTCCTAGAAACTTATTATCCACAGACGACAGACATATTAACTACCATTAGTATAGAGATTAGTCTGGGGACGATATAGAGCGAGTGAGAAAAAACGTCGTAAGGGCTAATATAGTGTGCCAAACGACCAAATAAAAAAATTATGATAAAATGAAATAGGTGTTATTGACCGGCATCTAAACTTTGCCGCGAATAACTGCTTGGCGCTTTGTCGTATAAGTACCACCACAGACTTCTATACTGCACAAACTAATTCTATCCCACAGACTTCTATACTATAGAATACACGCTCATTTCTGTAGTTGTCTTTCTGTAATCTCTACGGAGGAAAAATAAAATATTTCGTCTTCCGTGATACAGCCCATACGGTGTTTTTTCTCTCTCACTCTATTCCGTCCCCGACAATTATAGTCCATTAGTTAATACGTCTATGGCAATATCGTCAACAATCCAGTAGTCTCATTTTTTACATTTAGTTTTCAAATAAATTGTACTATATTAAATTGTTCTCTCCTGCTGTCGACTATCAAAATTTATAATTAATAATAAAGGATCTTTATCAGATACTACTATTCACTATTCTTATTTTTTTTTTTTTGGTCACTATTGATGAGATGACAAAGGAAAACATTGTCTCTATTGGAATTATTTCATACTAATTTGTCTTCATTCCTCCTGTGATATTGCAAAAAAAAAGCTAAGAACAATACAAATTAAACAGTTTATTGTTGGATTATAAGAGTAAAAAGTTATTTGTAGTAATTGTTGCTTTACAGCAAACTTGCTTCATCATTTTGGCAGTATAGAACGCAAGTACATTGATTTGAACTTCAATTATTCCAAACGTAGGTGTAAGCTACAACTAGACTATAAATTTCAAACATATGGATAATAAAATACACAAGAAAAATAGAACATTATCGTTGATAAGAGTTGATCAGTTTTATAGAACGTACACAATAAAATAAGCCCCTGCCGCCCCAAAAAACAAAGCGTTCATAAAAACTAAGAAATCAAGTTTTGTTTTGTTATGACTTCAAATAACGTTTCAAGAAAAAATACATATCTTGTAAGTCTCTACAGTTACATTATTAATGTTTTTGTGGACATTATTAAAATTAGAAATAAACTACTAATTTCTAATCTAGATATTGCACTAGAGTAAACACTATTTTGATTAACAACAACTTTGTTTTATTGAAATTGAAAAAAATGTGATTGTTAAAAAAATATTTTAGATATTTTTATGTTTACTTTATTCATGGACATTGTTACAAATCAAAATTGTCTAGGGTTTGGCAGAATAATATCGTTTTATTAATATTGTGTTACATTTCAATTTAAAATTGTTTGTATTTTGAAAACCATGGGTCGTCTACAATCAATCTTCATAATAAATTGCTTAACACATTAAAAATACTTAGTATACATTTCCAGATAAAATAATTTTACAGTTATATGGCCTACGTACTGACATTATCTTAAATGTATAAGTATACAAAATTTATACTAAATAAAAACTATCTATATAAATATGAAAGCAGCTAAATAATCAAAATTATGTTTTTACCAAAATATAAAATTAAGATAATTAGATGTATTTGTTGACACTTATATAAAATTACTTACGTACAAATTAAAAAATGTATAAATATTTTAATTTAAGGCACAAATTGGACATTAAATATAAAACTACGCAAAAAAAAAAAATTGGACGGATTACAATAGTGACAGAACTATACCTGTTAGTTAAAATTCTTACGAACAAATGACAGTCTTTACAAAGTGGTTTGTTATTGTTAGTCAATAAATAAATGCTACTACCAAAAAAAAAAAAAATAATAATAAAAATTAGGTAGTGCACAAAAATTAATATAAAATATAAAAAATACAAATTTGTCTAAAAAAAAAAAAAAATAGAGATTTATAATACTGTAAAAATTTTTAAAATAACAGAAGTTCAATGTTTGGAGATTGCATTTCGTAGATCACTCTATATTGGGTGTAAACGCACAACCAACAATAAAACTAAAAAATGATTACGAGTTAGTTAAATAAATCTTTAAGTACAATTCAAGCATTGATTTTTTTATTCATACTTGCAAAGAAGCCACGATCCAATAAATCACTGCGGCACACACAATGTGAATCTATAAAAACAAAAACAACTTTAACCACATTGAATGGCAGTACTTTTTCTCCTAATTTTGTTGATTACAATAGTCAAATCTAACTTTACTCTGTTCAAGATAAGATTAGTGACCAGCGGTCGATTTGCACGCAGAGGCAGTTTTGTTCTACGTTACGTGACTTGCCTGCCATATAGACTAAGGTTGAAATCATCTAACTGTCGTCGACAAAAAACGGTCCACGCCAATTTTATCATGAACAGAGTTTTTAATATTATAAATAAATACATTTGTGGTATTACTTTATTTGCTTTTAGGGTAATGATTTATATTTAAATAAAACTAAACAAATAACTCACGTAAATATAATATCCGTACAACAGCCAAATGGACCAAACGAGCAAAAATATTACAACAAAACCCATACCAATCAACCATGGCAATAGAAATCCTCGGAGACTGTTACTCAAACCCTTTAGCAACAGTAGCGATGAACCAACCATGTAGGCCAAAAACATTAAGGTGAAAATCACATAAACGTTAAGTTCTAGAAAACAAAAAACATTAGTCATACAATGGTTTAACAGACTTAGATGAATATATATAAATAGGTTCTAATAACTAATTAGAGTCTAGAATAAGGAACTGGAAAATGTACCATAAGAGAGAAGACCACTCGGAAGACAGCGACTAAGATGGGAATATAGAGTAAAACATTATGTAGAATTTTATTAAATTTATGATTATACAGGAAAAACTGGAGACAAATATGTTAAACGGTAACCACAAAAGTAGAAGAAGAAAATTATTTATTAATTCGTAGTAATATTAATAATTATTAATTTAATTATAAACATAATATAAGAGACATTCATTTTCTTGAATGTTTAAAGACTTTTATTTGATGTACATTAATTTATTTTACGAAATAAAAATGAAATAGTTAAAAAAGATTTCAATGTATTTTGTAGGTCATAAAAATTGATGTCGATTCCCTGATTATCCTCTATTTTGAAGTCGGTTAAAAACAACTGAATGATAAAAACAATTTTTTTAATGTTATTAATTTACATTTCCAGGAATAAATAAATAAAAAAATTAAATCGGGAATATTTTAGTCATTATAAAATATCTCATTTTACTGTCCCAACCTGTATTAGCAGTGAAGATGTGAAAAGTTTTTTAGATTCTTTCAAAACGAATAAACAACTAATAACAATTTAAAATCAAAATAGTTCATGTTTGAAGTAAAAATGAATTTGTTTACAAAAGTATTCATTCCGCACTATTTAGTATATTAATTTGTAGAGCAATTTTCTCATTTCTTAATTATTAACTTTACTGAGTTATTAAAATATAAAAATCTTGAACGTAAAATAACTAAATATGACATATATAAGCATGTAATATTGTGTCTGATATTCATTTTATAGTACTTACCACGTAAATTTGTTTCAAAAAATGGATTATACATTTGTGTTGTTTCACCTCCATTTTGCATGTGTACAATCAAAGCCATGAGAAAAATTGATATTGCCTAAAATTCAATTTAATTTGACTTTTTATAAAAAATCGTAATATTTACAACTGGAATAATATTTAATCAATTGACTTACGATTGTGTAGGCAGCAACGAATTTGCAACCAGTTTTCACATCAGGATACACGACAATAGGCGTCCAAAATGTTTTTAATAGGGTCATTATTAATTATTCTTTTAGATGATACAGCAAAAACCTAAAAAAAAAAAAATTATAAAATATGAGTTAAACAATCAAATTCAATTACATTTATATCCTGGACAATAGTCAATAGACATTATAGAAGTACAAGTTTTACGTTCTTACCGTGTCATATAAGTATAACCTGAATCAAAGACAACTATATAATATACTATTGAGTATATCCATTAATGGACAATTTCACGTAGTTAATCCAGAAAATACACTACTATACGATATTAGTCATATGTCTAGTAATTAAGAACAAAATACAGGGTGTCCCAGATTGATGATAAAATTTTTAATTGCCGTCAAAAAAATAAAAAAAAATTAGTTTCCCTGTTTTAATGTTGAAAACAATAAGTAAATCATGTGTGATTAAGCATTAAGGATGTCGAGAATAAAAAATAAGTCTGTGTACAATTCTAAAATCAAAACCGGATGTTGTGCTTGGCCCAATATCGCCCGGATAATTATCGAATCAATTTCTTTTTGAATTTTGATTTTCAGCTTTGCAAACTGTTGAAAATACCAATTATGTTTTTAGGGCGTTTCCGTGAAAGAAAAATAACCACGCTTCTTTGATTCCAAAAACGTGCGGTCACCAATCGGTCAGACACAATTTTCAGATACCATCATATACAGGTTTTTTTTTACGACTTATAAATTATTATTGTTTACATATCGTGTTCGATAGTAAAACATTTGAATCGATATTTTTACCTTTATTAATAGTTATTACTGTTTATCTGACACACCCCGTATAGTAAAGAAATTATAAATAAATAAAATGGCATAGCAATTAGCTATGAACTAAAATATAAATTTACCTACTCATGTACATATTTAGGTACCGATAAATTTATCAATAATAAATGTGCATTGTTATTCCAATAAAAACTACTCGAACCATCAAGAACGATAAACAATTAATAATTATTGCATTACAAAATTCATAAACTAAAATAATAATATATCGTATAATATATAATATTGAAAGAATAAAAATGCCATACTTAATTTCAATAACAAAAATACTCAAGTTAAAACCAATATATAGTAGTAAGTATCTACCACCAACCTATAGGACTCTAAACGACTGTCAAGAAAGAAAAACTAATAAGATTATCGTTCAACAGAAAGAATAGCTCATGGGGTTATTTTTGTCAAAGTTAACAAACAATGTAGGGGTGAAAAGTTAGTGAATATACAGAACGTGCATACGAAAAAAACACACACGCGATACAAAACTTTGGCGGCAGAAGTTACAACAAATCGAAACGACGATGGAAAAACACACAAAATGTAACGAACAAAAACATTTAACGCCAAATATATAGGTTGATATTATTCAAAAAAAAAAAAAATATTAAAATAAATACGCGGATTTCTTACTTTCGTGCCGGACACAGCCAAACAGTGTACGAAATTTGGGCGTTGTTGTTTGTATAATACCTAACAGAATATTGTTGTTATTATAATACTATACCAGAGTCCTGTAGCTGGAGTTCGTTGTCTGACGACGGCCAGATTCCCTCGAACATAACATTATTATTATTATTATTTTGTTTACGCTGTAGGCGTGATGGAATTTGGAGAGATAGACGTTATCGCTGTATCACGGATTCACTGATTCCACTGGTGCCAATCGAGAATTTCCAGTGTCGCGATTTCCCGAGCAGGGCCTACCTTTATAAGGAAAAAGAGAAAAAACTATATTTTAAATGTATGCTCCGACTTTTACGAAAGGTTCTCGGACTCCAATTGAACTTTAGGCGGTCCGAAATTGGAAAAGTTACGATCGAAAAACTGGGTCGACCAGAAAAGTTAAAAATTTCTCGACACGATTGATTTAGTTTTTTTTGTAACTTCCAATCGACGGAACTAGCCGAAACTTTTACACGGTATTGAAATAGTTGAAATACACGTTTGGTCTCGTCGAGCGAGCCGAGTATATAGAACTTTGAAATTTTCTTTGTGGTTCGATAAAAAAATTCAATTTTTGACAAAAAGTTTTGAAACGCGAGATTAACAACGAGTATCGTATACATATTATACGAAAAGATTTCGAAAACCCCACACAAACAATTTTTTAGTCGTTTTAACTTGGTCGAAAATTGGTCATGCCTTTGATTTGTTTTTAGAAAAAAAATTCGCAGAAACTTGATATTTAAGAATTCAAACCGCGTAAGACAAAATTTGTTATCCGACGAGAAATTTTTTTTTAAACCAATACATTCCGGAACGCGTACTAAAAAAGTGCACCGATTTGGTTATAACAATAATGTTACGCGCACCAATAGGTGCAACCGACACCGTATTAACTCATCAAATATAATGGTCCGAATGGCAGGGTCGGATTTATACTTTAGGGGGCCCTAAGCATTTTTTGTAAGGGGGCCCTTTATAAAAACGATTTAACCGCAAAACTGAGAATAAGAGATTCTTGAAAATAACATTTTTCATGAATCGAATGAACGTGCAATTGAAAATATTATAGTATTCATTAATTTTTATTAAACAAGTATAATTTTCCTCATACATATATCAAATGGAACGTATAATACTATAAGTTATGATAAAAAAATGTACATTGGGGGCCCCGATCAAACTGGGGCCCCAAGCGACTGCTTACTTTGCTTATGCCTAAATCCGGCCCTGCCGAATGGTTTGAAATGTTCACACGTCGTTCGAATTTATGTTCTTCACGCGTGTAGTAGATACGTGGGTTTTAGGAATTTTCGGACCATTAAATTGTTAAATTTTACCAGGACGTGTGCTAGACAACTGAGCCCGCTCAGAATCGTGACCCACCCGAAGCGTCGTCGCTACAAACAATTTTTTGCTTTTCGTGTCTGTGATTTGATGACCAGAAACAGTTCACGGATACAATCATCCTATCGAACAGTCGCAGCCTGAAGTAAAAAAAAAAAAAAATAATTTTTTAGTGCGACGTACAATATTATAGCCTACTATGTCGATGTTAAATTTGTTCGTATCCTGTGCAAAAGTATGAAACAATTTTTACGTCTTGAATAACATAATATTTTGTACAATAATAATAACGATGTATAACTAAAACAATCTTCTGCCGGGTATAATATCGTGTCCGTATAATAGTGCATTATTGTTGTGTATATTAAGCGGTATTTCAGACCCCGAAACCCAGACTCCGGAGATCGGTTCGTGCGATAGAAACAACGCAGATGTACGAACGGCGTCTTTAAAAATAAATCGTTTCGTCGGTTTTCTTGGCGATTCTTACAAACACAAATCCGGAAGAGTTATTCACACAAACAGCAAACAGCACTTCCTGCCACTTTGCTCGCTACAATACCTATAGGCAAAAATATCAAGGGGCCAGTATAATTTCTTCTAATTTTACATTCGATTTGTACATACCTACTAGTACAAATTACGATAATACCTCATATAAGCCGCATGACGGACCTTCCGTCGGGCAAACATTTTGGAAGTCATCGATATGTTCTAAAAACAGAACATTCAGTATTGCTATTAGTGATTATATATATGTATATTCTTCGTTCAATAATATATATACTTCAATTTTACAGAAAAATATAGTACAAGGTCGCCATTCATACAATAATACGATATTGTATGCGACTGAGAAATTTCTAAAATCGTTAGTTTAAATTGTTTCGAGTTGAAAAATCGGCTAATATTCGATTTATTTTTCGTAAACATTTTGTCACAAACAGTTTTATCGTTTGAAAATTTGACGCGATGTACTAATATTTCCGTAGAAAATCCGACTCGCTTCCGAAAGTATTATTAATCGTGGGAGGACCCTTTTATTTTTCCAAAGTGTTCTCTTCGTACTCCCTTCAAATTTACTTCCCCTACGCGCTAGTATACGATAGGGAAATCGGGGAACGTTTGTAACTATTTTTTTACGTACTTGCTCAACAGCCGCGTCGCCTTTTTACTATTTTATCTTTGAGCAACGAAATTTCATTTATTCTGTGACTTACGTAGGTACATTATTATAAATGTTTACTACAATGTATAATATACAGAGTATGGCTGTGGATTCTGACTATATAACCACAGAATAGATTAATATAGCATGAATATTGAAGTTTATACGAGTATAATAATATGCCACACTGTCTGTATTATACTAATTATTGTATATACTAATTAAACCGTTTATATCGCCATAAACGTAAATGTAAATAATAACTATCATCTGTGTTGGTCCATATATAGTTGTCCATCGAGATAGATAAGAATACTTATCAACCTCGATGTTAATATCACAGCGTTGATAATCAGATTCAAATATTTCCCTCAACTTCAAGTACAACCACAGATTATAGATATAACTAATATAACTAAACCTATATAACTAATCTAATCTGTGGTACAAGTACAACGGCTGATGAATTGTGTCCTGTAGACGAGACTATAACAGATACATTGGAATCTATAGATACTATCTATGGCCGTGATTGAAAGACCGTTCGGTTAACATTATTCTTGCAGGATATCTTGCTCTAAAGTGTAATAAAAAATTTAAATTTCAACCACTGTCAAAACAATTTATTGACCGGTAAAAATTTAAATGAAAAGATTAAATTACTTTTGATAAGACAAAAAATGTGTTTTATATTTGAAAAACATTCTGAAAAAATTCAGCATAAAAAAAAAAATTAGGTCTAAATCAACGCTTAAAATTAAAAACGATATTTTAATTAACGAATGGATAGATCACGAGTTCAAATCTTGCAAAGAACATACATTTTATATAATAGATCTATTATTATTCATTTGTAAAATATTTAAAAAAACCTATTCAACTACGTCCCAATTAGCTAAAATCGCCAAACTAAAAATATTAAATCGTTATGAATATATTTATATCAGCATTCGGGAAAGATAATTTAATTTCAATTTTATGCAAGATTCTATCCTTTATTATTTAATTTTAATAATCGTGATTTTTTTTGTATACGGTAAAATGGGATTATTTTGCTCTAAATTTTCAATTAATTTTTTAGTTCAAACATACACTGAAGCTGTACAATACAAATGTATCAATTAAAATTAATTAATTTTAAAAAAATGTTAATACATATTTTCTTTATTCATACATTATTATTTTTTAATTCAACTAATATTTTTAATTTTTTAATTTCATTTCGTGTATCTATGAGTTTGTTCAATATGTTTTGTATCGACCAAGATGTCTGCTGTCAACAATCAAAAGTGTGTGATTACAAAAATGTTTTTTTCAGTGATTTGTATTATTCAATGTAATATTAATTATCTGTAATTCTTCGTTTATTTTTATTTATTGCATCACTATATTCTTAATTAAATGACCAAATATTCATAAACTGTTGAAAAAAAACTATTCAAAATGAAAAAAATAATAAATAATTAAATACTTAGGTACAATTTATTAATTATTATTTCAATTTTTTTTTATTATTGCAGTGTGAATTTAACTTGATTCTACAATATAGTTTAAATTTCTTTTTATATATCGATGCCCCAAAACTGACAACTTGAGAAATTGAAATACGAGTCATTCATTTGAAATTATTCACTAAATCACGACGATTTCATTTCAAGAACTCTATCTTACAAATTGTAGACTTTATTAATATAATTTGAGGTTTATTAAAATCAGTATTTCTGAAATAATGCTTCTTTGAGTTATTGCAGTTTTATCGATATTATTATTTATTGATTTTTACAGATTTTCAAAGGGATCAGACTTTCTGTGTAGTCAAATTTCATGAAATAGAAAACACGAACTATAATTGTACACTAGCAAATAATTATTTTTAATACGCTCTACAAAATGTTGAAAACATAAAAAAAAACTTATTTTTAATCATTTTATATATACTATAATTTTAAAGAAAATTAATTAAAAAAAAAAAAACAATTATAGATAAGTTCTCACCTTTATTTTGGCACCAAAATCGTTAACTTACAATGATTATACAATAGGTATGTACAATTTAAAGTTAGCGAAGGTGTTTTCAGTCATGTTTTGAACGTGTATTATACATTATATGAATATTTTGTACTATGATAAAATATTGAAACTTATTTACTTTATCAAAGCATCAGATTTTTTTTTTTTTTAATATGTATTTTTCAATAAAAAAAATTATGGTTAATTATGATGTTTCAATAAAGTAAATAAATACCAAAATATTATATAATATGAAAATAATATCATCTTGTTAGGTATAACATATTCAATATACATATTGACAGAACAGAGACTCGTATGATATCCACCGTGCGCAGAATTTAATGTGTATACAACGCGGTGACGTCACAATTGATCAAATTTCATGAGCTACAATAATTCAGTTATAATAAAAATTATCGGATGATTCATACAACGTCATCTTTGGTGATTTTTAAAACTATTATTTTAGTCCCCAATTTTCTATATACCATGGACACGGCTATAGTATACTATAGTATCTATAGCGCCTGTGACCATGGCTCATCTGTTATAATTCATAATCAACGATAATAATAATTGCACAAATAAACTCTCATCTATATTAGTAAATATTTGGCTAATTTAAGTTTTAACTAATTTAAATTTTATTCATAACAGTGGTCTTCAAAATGTAACTAGAAATTGAGATTTTAGATTTTAGAAATGGACTTTTCTACACTTGTTTAATGGGTTATGATCAGGGGCATAATGGCTCCGGGATCCACCCAATACATTGTCCTAACTTTCTGCTATTTTCTCAGTATTTTACTTAATTGTCATTTATTTATAGGACATTATATTATGTCCTTCTAGTAACATTCTAACTCGTGTCATTTTTTTACCTGTCTATGTTTGATTCTTAATTTTTTGTAAATTATACTTAATTTTTGTTATCATTATTTGTTGTTGTTAATGAGAGTTACAATAAAATAAAATAAAACTAAGGTTTCTTAATCTTACATGCTACATTTTTTACCTTAATAAACTAAAATAAAATAAAATAAATAATAAGTTCTATAGGTAGTCTTCTATTGGCTAATATTAATTTTTCAACTCTGTATGTTAAAAGGTACATCTGAAAATAAAATACATATGTTTTGTGTCAACATATATTGATTAAAATCCTGCACATTTTTTAATCTATAGATTACCATTGTAAATGCGGTATTTTAATTTATACAAAAATCATCAAATAAATACTTAAAATGTTTAGCAAACTGTGTTGTGAGAGTCTAATTTTGAATATACAAGAGTCTGATAACTTTTTGGGATCATCTAGTAAAACAAACAAGATTCTATACTTTTGTAGTTAATTTTTCTTTAATGCAACAATTGCATGATTTCTAGGAGACAGTAGTGGATCAAAAAGTTTTGCAACAAAAGCTTCATTAACACCCTGAAAAATAAAAATAAGTAACAATTTAATTTTGATACATCACCACTAGACAGTATAATTAAAACACTGACATAATACAGAAACAAATTTTGGCCACTTAAACGATAGGAATGTGACTTCCTCTACGTTCTTTCAAATTATCTTAATACCTCTCTTCTCTATACACAGTACTCTTTACCTTACTTTACTATACGTGACATTAAACATATTTTCTTTAACTACTCATTCTTGTCTTTAGATCACTTAAGATTTTATTTCCTTTTTGATTTTCTCAATACTCATTAGTCATTAGGCACATATTTTTTACACAATCACGTGTGGCCACTATACAGTGTGCAGCAAGAACACGAGTGTCGACCGCACAACCAATTATGAGTGTGTTCCGCTGTCCAAAAGTCAAATTTTTTCTACCAAATAGCAATAGCGTGGTTCAGGCCAGCGGAAGGTCATTTGGCAAACAGTCACAGAAAGTGCTAATTGGGTAAGAAAACGTATCAATAGTCAAACATTGGTGAGAACACGTAGTAAGGGATTCGCAATATTTAATGTCATTCGGGGTTTGCTAACTTGCTTTAACTCTTGCTGCACACATTATAAGTTCTAGGCTGCTTGTATATTAATTAATTCCTACTACATATAATTGTCGAGCCTAATTGTGTTTTTGCTAACACATTTACAATAAAAAAAAAAAAAAAGATTTATGAAAATAATGAAATCTCAACGATTGAAATATGGATACAACTGATTAATAAAATTGAATTTTAAATATAATTCCAATCATTATGTATCCAAGTTTTTGCAAGGTAAATATGATTGATATGATTTAACTATCAAATTATCTGTCAATATTCTACAATAATAATCTCTTTTTATTCATTTAATAATAATAATAATAGGTAGTATTATATTTAGCTATTTTTTTTTATTTGAGAAACATTTAATAAAATATGGATTTCAAATGTTACAACAATTTACATTTTACAAAGAAGCATAAATAATATCCAAATTAAATCTTCCTTTCAGATTACACCCTCCATTCATTTAAATATTATGGAGCTTGCAACTCCCAACTCAGTCTCTTCTAAATCAAAGATTCTGTAAATTGACAACAATTTTCAAAGCAACTAGAACACTTAACTATACAAATCAAAACATTTTCTTAAAACATAATATGAAGTAAAATCTACTGTTAAACACTAAGTCAAATCAATACAGCTGTTTCTTGTTCTTCTTATAAATCTGACCAGCATAACCACAAATAATAAGACCAATTATTTTCTTTTCCCAAAAGTTGAATTGCTGAACATTTTAGTGTTATATTGGCAAAGATCAAGACTAAATTCCGGTAAAAATAATTAAAATAATTCATCAAATACCAAAACAAATAATTAAAATCATAAACATTTTTTACAATTTTGATTCGAATTACAAACCCTAAGATACACACGATGTTCATTACAAAAAACATACGGAAAATAAAAGAGAAATACAAACGTCTACTTACTTTCTAATAATTTCAACATCAACTTACTGTCTTTTTCTTTTTTTTTTTTATACATATAATATTTAACAAATATTAATATTGCGCTATACCTGTTCATAAAGGTAGAGTAATCTGTCCATTATAATAAGTCCTTCAATAACTGGAGCTAATGCTTGTTTTAGGAAAAAAAATACTTTTATTCTCTCATACTCGATCAAATGTTTATCATAAAATTGATTTATTTTATCATCGTTGATCTGGAAGAAAAATTATACATTTTTATAATACAATTTAAAAACATTAAAAAAATAATTAACTACAATTTATAAGTGCAATAGGTAAATTGTAACCTCGATATTTAATTGTAATCTGTTTATCGCTTTATGCACATATTCATTGAAGGTTGAGCATTTATTTGCTAATCGTCCAACATGGCATCTATGAATATTGTCAAATCCCAATTCTTTTACCAAATAAACTTGTAAGAGTGATCTATAGAATAGAGGTTTTGTTGGATTTATTATCTGTAAAATAGTATTAACACATAGTAGTATATTTTCTATTAATAATGTAGAAAAAAATTAATACACACAACTTACATCTTTTGAACTAAAAATTTTTTCTGGTGATTGAGAAGCACACATCCTAGCATCACGTCCAAGTATAAATTGTTTATCTTTTAGAAATTTACTAACAGGAAAACCATAACATTCGTTTTTGTTGAGAGCATCTTCAATATCATTCCAAAATGGATCAATAACAAATTCTTCCTCAATCAAATGATAACAACAACCAACATTGACTAATAGTTTCAGTTGGTTTTTAGGCTCAGTAAATAATTTTAAACATGTAGTAGCTAATGAACCACAAGTATGTAAACCAACCAAAGCAAATTCTTGTTTATCAACTTTAAACTCGCTTTGAACTAAAGATGCAATATCGGTATGGTTGGTTACATATTTTGTAACTTGTTTGTAGGTATTACCCAGTACGGTTGATTTTCTTTTGTATTTTTCATAATATTCATTATGTGTACTAAATTTTTCTTTTATTATTGGATGAGATTTTTTTTCTTCTGAATTGTTGTTAGAATTTTTTAAAATAGACTGCCAATATTTCTATAAACAATAAAATAAATTCAGTGGTTTAAACAATAAAAAGTTAAAAAATGATACAAGTTATAGAGAATATCACCTCAAATTTAAAAGTTCGATTTCGAGCACCTTCGGAGTTTATAACTTGAGAGTCAATACCAAGTACATTGAAATTGTACGCCAAAGCCAATAATGAACTCAAATATCCTTTTCCGCCACCAATATCAACTATTGTGTTGACACCAGCAAACTTGGTCAAATCTGCTACTAATTCGGCCATAACTTGAACTTCATGCAATTTCTTGGCAGCCATAAATTCTTTTAATTGAAATGATTTATGCATAGGTGTATAACCCCATGATTGAAGTACATTATAAACATCATCTAGTTCCATGTAAAAATTATTAGAATAAGAATCGATGTTGTTACATTTGGCTGAAGAGACAAATTGTGTAAACGAATCAGGAATTGGGTTATCCGACCAAAAATTTGAGAATAATACTTCGGTTCCTCTTGAATCCACTTCTTCTCGTATATTACTTGGAATAATAGTTTCCCACAAGTTATTTGTAATAAAATTAACTACGTGGCTGTTAGCAATTGGTAAGTATGGTTTAAGATATACAACAACTTCTTCTAATCTAGATTTTAGTTGTTCCATTTTGAAAAGTTAAGAACACTTTTATCTATATTGTTAACTTTTAGATTAAAACAAAACTTTCTATACAATCCTTTTATTTCGTTGTATTGATTAATGACATCAACATTGATATCATTCTTTCGAGGAAATAATTCAATTAAATTTAATAGTTTTTGTAAAGTGCTAAGTTCTCTATCAGAAAGAATAATATTTTTTGACTTATGTAATTTGTTTATGGCAGATGAAACCCCTTCATAAAATCCAATTTCTAAACCAATATCATAACCTTTTTGGTAGCCAATTTGAAAACCTTGATTGTAAGAATTCTCAGAAGACTTTACTGTTCCTTCAACAAAATGTTTTCCGGCTGTATGTTTTTCACTTAGCAGTATATCATCAACACTAGAATTGTAGTCAATATTCATTATGCACTGAAACATATTTGTTAACATTATGTTTTTAAAATGGAATACAACTTATGGGCAGTAGGTTATTCATTAGCTGTGTACTATTCTAAAAATTATAATTTCGTTTGAAAACTAAAACTGGATTTGCAAACGTACTTGATGTAATACTCAATCTTGAATGCAGGAATTTTGACTCTTGAGTAAGTGGATTGTGTACATTGTACCAAAACTAACGACCGGAGTAATTTTAAACAACTAATTTAAAACATTTAGTTTCAATATTCTTATTTCATAACCATACAATTAAGATCTTATTTATATAAAACAAATTGTGGAATGTCAGTCAGTCCATAATTCATATTTCCATTCGTCTGCCGCACGAATCTCGATTATAGATATCTATATGTTCATATTGATAATAATTATACGTTCATGGCATCGAGATAGACAAGAATTCTTATCTATCTCGATGGTTCATGGTCTGTCAGCACAGCACAGCTGATAAATATATATATGTATCTGTGGTTATTATCATAAGATGGTCCTTATCGCACCAAATGTTGTTACCGTCAAGGTTTACTGCATACCGAGCACTCAAGGTTCATACCAAAAAATCATATCATATCATATCGTGTAATTTATTTTTTTTTTAATTTTTAGTAAAATTTAATATTAATATTTTTTCATAGTCGAGTGGTTCTAAATTGTTGTATGTCATTTGTTTTAATGAATATTCAGCTCGATTTTCATAGTTAGCCAACTAACAGTTATAACGTTTACTTTTGCAAAAATGTATTTTTTGTCTTGGAAAAGATCTTTAAGACCTTGAAAATACATTGGTTGTGCATTTATACATCTAAGTATACCATACTTGCACTGTTTTTGTTCTTCTTAAATCTCAACCTGGCTGCAGATATTTTGCCGGAAGAAGTCACAGATAAAACTGATTTAAATATACCAATAGTAAAGATTAATTCAAGCGCGTTTGATGGCTGCACGGTTAAAATATTGTCAACGTCTAAAACTATCAGTAAAAACCCCTCGAGTTATAAAAGTGAACCACTTTATGTTAATTCAAATGTCAACAACTCGTATTTAAAAGTTCGTGTTACTAAAGTTGATCTACTAGAACGTGGTATAAGATTATCATTAAAAGTCTTATGGAACATTGTTAAAAATGACAGACAAACCGAAGACTGGATTGGATGCTATTTATCAGGTTTGAATGAAATGTTTTTTTGTATATTTATTGTGGACATATTATGTAATATTAGCGTTCGAACTAGACAAGTGGCTTACATCTAAAGTTTTTATTCGTGGTTAGTGTTTATAAACTTATTTATGACGAGCGCGAAGCGTACATCAGCTTACAAGTTATCAATTACAAATGTTGCTTGAAAAATAAAACATAGTTTATACACGTTTACTCGGCTCGATATGTCTACTTATTAATATTGATTTTACGGTGTATTTGTACGACGTACGTTTGATTTATTATTAATTAATAATAATTTGTAAATTGTGATGTTGGCAAAAATCATAAAATAATTAATGTAGAAATCAACTTGTGTAAAACGAAAGTCTCGTTTAGGTTGGTAGCATTGCGTTCATTCATGTTTTCGTGGCCCATAGTAATTTTGGGTTATGTACCGGAAGTGTGAGTGGGGTCGGCAGGCGGGGGGTTTCCGTTTCATTCATCTATTCACTTCATTCATTGGCAAATGGTCATATATATCCGTTCTAAGGGCATGGCACTGCTTTTTATGCGAGTGTTATTTTTCTCTCTCTCCGCGAGCGTGTGTTTTTAAAATCCCATTTAATTGTATTCCACGGCTTTGGTGCATCTGTTTTCCACTTCCGGTTGGCGTTTTTCGCGTTTTTAAGAGTATTTAGTTCGATAATGCTACTCAAGTAAATCTGTATTTTGTTGCTCGCTGTTTGAAGTTTCATATAAGGTATGTTTTAGTGTAGCATTTTCTAGGCTAGATTTATTGTACACTGAGGCCTTCGATGTGTCTAGCATTGTTGATTTTTATTGCGCGAGAAGATTTCATTCAATGTTAAAGTTATCTGAATCAATACCATTTATAATTGTACCTAGTCGAATTTTCCTTTGATAAAATGTATCCGTTTCACTCGTCATTAATGCACTAAAGGTACCACCTACCTATTCATTGATAATAACTAGCACGTATTTGTTACATGAAGCAACTTTAAACTTATGTATAGTAATCCACTAAACTGAAATGAAATTATTTTTTATAGCTTGATGTAAGGTACTCTTTATTTATTGGATGCTTGTTTCATTTACCTAATTAGTAATTATTTACGATTGATATACTCAAACATTTGATTGTACCTATGTTCATGTACTAACTATTAAATAATAATCATCGTAGAATTGTGTGCGAGTGTCAAGTTGTTGATAGTCAACACCTACTTAATAGTTGGGAAAAGAGAATTTATGTAGGTAGGTAGGTAGGTACAATCCACTGCTACATAAATCTTAGAAAATTAATTTTACAAATCAAACCATAGTATTTTAATTTGTTCCTTTACTAATTAGGTAAAACGAATGCGACGTTAATGTGTAATGCCAAACAATTTGTCTAGACAGTTAATTCTCTTCTACTTCCTTAGTTTATAAATGACTTCTCTATTGTTTAATAGTAGTGGAGTTATCGTTATCTATTATTAATTAGATTGGTACGCTTATAATATAAAAAATAATTACTTAACTTAAGTTGTTCAACGTGTTAAACTTTTAAAAATTTACATTTTGATTAATAAACAACAACCTTTCAACAGTTTTTTTAGTGGCTAAAGGTATATCGTCAACATATGAACAATTATTGAGCACCTACCGATTAAACTTTTTTAATTCTATGATAAACACGATACATTACATTTTTTAATTTTAACTATTTCTCGACGTATCTACCTACCCACAATTTCAATTACCAAGCCATTCCAAAAATAAAACTATTAGATACCAAAGATGTGCTGCTAAATGTTAGAATTAGTAAGTAGGTAGTAGTTACACCCATAAATGTATCTTTTTAAAAATAATCTTTTAACATTTTTAAATGTATCATTAATTATTATGCCTGACACACTAGGCCAATGCTTGAAAAATATTTAGGCACACTTGCTGATAGTGCATATTTGTAGTTGGAATTTTGATACCACTTTTAGAAACTTAAAAATGGGATTTGGGTGTAAAGTGCCTGTTATCACATTCCCTCCCTCTTGATCTGTATATTAATTGTACTTTTGTGCTATTATTTAATTTTATTTTGAGAAAATAAAATATCTATCGAGGTATCCATATATACTAGCTTAACAAACTATTTTTTATAATGACAGTGACAACTTAAAACTTTTCTTCATTTATTAACATTTAATTCAATTTGTCAGCAGCACAAAAAGAAACGTTAAAAACGTTGCTTACTAATTATTTTTGACTCTCTAATTTTGTACCTTTATTAAACAATTTTGATATTTAAATTCCTAAAAATGTGTTTACTTGTAAAATAAGACAAAACATAGTGAGTATTATTTCATACTGTTATTCTTGCTACTTAGACACCAATTTTTATTTATTTTTAAATTTTAGAACACTTGATAACCATTAGCGTTGTCAATAAAATTATACAATATTTTGGTTGTATACCTAATGAATATTTTGATTATTTTGGTACTTGCTATGCATCAATTCTAAATAGTCAAATAAATAATAGGTTAATCAATTTTAAAATTAAAATTTTTATTTTATTTTGTATAAGAGCAGTTTATACTCATGTAATAAATAAAATAATATATTTAGTATAGGTTTTGTTAACAGAATTGGTAAATTGTATGAATTTTTTTTTGTTTAACTTAAAAATATATTTATCCGTGTTATTATATATGTATATAAGTTACCAAAAATGTATAATGCATGAATTATGTGCTTTCACTTATAAAGAACCTAATGTAAAGTACACTCCTAATAAAGTAGTTAACAAGCTTGCCTATAAAATAAATAAGAATGTAAAAAATTAATAGCTACCTATTTAAATTTACTTATTTGATACATTCTCTACCTATTTCTTCCTCATTTTTTACCCATTCTCCATCTATCTTGTATTTAAAATACACACAGCTAAGTTTTACAAAAACATTTAATTTGTTTTAAGGATGTTTGTCCACTGAATTTTTTGATGCAAATATGGTCTCCTTGCAGAAATTAATTGGGTGGGTCTGAAAATGGTTCTGAACTTATTATAAATTATAAATTATAATGTATATTATGTTTTTTTATGATAATTTTTGAAAGTATTAATTTTTAAAGAAATAAATAATAGTTGAAATATTGAAACTATGACAATATTTGATCAATTTAAACAGTAATAAAATCATGAAAACTTATTTATTTGCAAAATAATCTTGTCAAACCAGTGTTTAGGTTCTTGTCTTTAATTAAACTTATCATTGTTGATTCTAAACCTATTATCAAAAGAAATTCAATCATGGAAACACATTTTTTTTTTAATAAAATGTATTGGAACGACTCAAAATACATTTATACTGTTAAAATAATGATGAAGTGCTCCTAAATGTCTTATATGTAATATTTCTTGATATAATCACGAGTTTAGAACTATTTTCAAGACAAAATTTGGAAAAATACAAACTTAGTTGTATCAAATAATCCAAAAACGACAAATACCCTTAACGATGAGTTAAAACAAATTTGGTTTATAATTATACTTTTCCTGTCCGAATTTATTTTATATTCTGCCACTATGTAATATTTACCTTGTAAATAAAGATATTTGCAACTTAGTATAATAATATATTTATTTAAATAAATATTTTACACCCAAAGGGTAAAAGTACGTATAATGTACTACAATAATACATATCATGTACAGAATGGTTCATGAATGTTTGTTTATTCAAATTTAAGTATAATAATAAATTATTGATATTTCATAGTATGTATATCCTGTATAGTTGGTAATATGTGTCACACATTTTCAAGTATAGATGTATACAATGTTATTAAATTAACTTTATAAATATTAAATAATAAAACAATTCTAGGCATTTTGAAGTCTCTCAAAACTCATGAATAATTTATCACACATTTGTCTCCGACTTAATTGTGATGTTATCTGGTTACAGTACCTTCCTACCTAAACTTATTTGTTATTGTAAGAATTATATTATAAGTTGTTATAAGTTAGTATAAGAAGGCATGTAAAAATATCTATCTATGTAGCGCGTTAATGTCAATTCTAATGTGCATAATGAAAATATAAATAATAGTATGTAATTTTATTTTCAAATAATTATAATTTATAATACAAATTAATTTAAAATAATTTTCATAGTGACTTTATATTTTTTTAAGTAGGTAGAGTTATTAAATATTATTGTTTTTTCCATTAATAATTCCTTAGGTACTGTAGTTAAAATGTGATAAAATAAAAAAAAATTCATAAATACCCATAGCGAATTTATAAGTTTTTGTTCATTAATAATTTCTTAGGTACTGTAGTTTAAATGTGATAAAATAAAAAAATTTATAAATACCCATAGTGAGTTTATTGTTTGATTTCAATAGATTAGATTATTAAAAAATTAGTATTAGTATTATTTATTACTTAGTTTTCTTATAACACTTATGTTTGTTTATAGATGAGAAAAATTGTATGACCTGTATAGCTTGTTATACAAGACCTATCAATGGCTTGTCAAAAGGTAGTGCAATATGGTTAGTTGATTTTCCACACTGCTCATCCATGAGTGAAGGTATTTATTTAATTTTACTGTACTTTTTTTTTGTTATTAGCACCTATTTATTGAAGTAGTTATATATATTTATTTATGTATATAAATATATATTTTTTGATTGAAAACCCAAATTTGATAAAATAAATTAAGTTTATTGTTATATCTAACTGATGTGTTCTGAAAGTAAAGTAACTTGCTCACAATACCTAAAAAAATGTTGCCATTAATAAATAATTAAATAATTAGTTCATAAGGTTGTATTATTTATTTATTGCTAGTAAGCGTACTATTACTATTATTATTTTTTTTTTTCAACCAAAACTTATTTTAGGAAAAAAATAAAAACAATATGCATCCTGTAAATTGAAATTTTTGAATTTTTAGGATATGGAAAATTCTTTTGCTTCCGTTACTGCACCGGCTTGTCTTGTCTGGCTGAATCACAGCCAGTTGATCTTGACTCGGTGTATAAATTAGCAGCAGACAGTAACGAGAATGCTAAACAATCCAAAACATGTGAAGATAATACAGAAACATGTGAAAATTCTGAAAAACTATCACAGTCTGAAGCAAAAGTTATTGAAACAAAAGTTGATATTCATGTAGAACATGATAATAAAGTATCACCGGTTGTTGTAAATAATGATTACTGTCCAATTTGGCCGGATGGTACTCCACTTCCAGAATCCCCTCCTCCACCTCTTCCTCCGCGTACCTACAAACATAAACCTTTAGAAAGAACTTTAGCAATGCCACCAATAACTAGCATTCCGTTAGATGCATTACGTCAGTTAAAACCTAAAGGTTTAATGAATAGTTCTAACTTGACTAGTGTTTCTCCTACTGTTGAATCCAAAGAACATAGACCTTTAACTCGAGTTTCTAGTCAAGCTGGAGATCATATAAACATGAAATGTTCTGTTCAGAACACATTATCAAATAGTAGTAATAAGGAAAATACAAGATTCATGATGTTAACAGATGAAAACAGAAAACCAAGAACAGAAAGTAAAAAAGATGAACTTCCACTACCACCAAGTATAAATCAATGCATAAAATATTTTTTTTTATATTTTATGTTTACTATTTTTATTTTTATTAGATTGGGAATCTGGAAAAGATAGTCACGGTAGAGTATTTTATATAGACCATATCAATCGCACAACTACTTGGAATCGTCCTACTAGAAAAATTTGTGATGTAAATTATTACCAGCAAAGGCAACAATTGGATAGAAGGTATTTTTATTTTTTCAGTTAAAATATTGTTTCTTGTGTTATTTTTGTTATTGTGTGCCTGTGGTTGTTATATCTAGTTTCTTGAACTATAATTAATTTTATAGGTACCAAAGTATACGTAGAACTATTTCACAAGAACCAGAGTGCAACCATTTATCAAGAACTGATTCAATACGCTTATTAGATTCATCCAATACAAAATTTAGAGAACATGAAAATATTGCATTGCAGTTTATTAGTAATAAAGAATTCCCAACATTATTGCAACAAAATCAAGTATGATGAGTTAGTAAACAGTCATCAATATGTATAAATGAATGATTTCTAATCTTTTTTACAGAAAGCTTTGCTACTTTACAATAGATCTAGTTCACTCAAACATATTGTGACTCAAATTCGAAGTCACCCATCATTGTTTCAACGTTTTCAAAGTCATAGTGATTTAGTTAATCTTCTTAATTTATTTGCCAATACAGCTATTGAACTTCCTTATGGATGGACATCTAAAACCGATGCTGCTGAAAAAGTATGTTTTGTTAGAATAATTTTAATAAAAGGAATAAGTTACTGTTTTAAAGGTGAAGTTTAATATTTATTATTTTATGATGTAAAAAAAAGAAAACAATGGTAAATTATTGCTAATTATAATAATGATACTCTGTACGAGCTCAGTGATTCTAATGCTTAAACAAATTCAAAACTGCAAAGTTCTGAATTTTGCTTAAGATAGGTCAAAATTAATTATGATTTTGTCTGCATGTTAGTTTCACATGTCAGTTAAAAAATTTAAAGACATTTTACAATTATTGACATTCAATTGTGAATCATGATTAAAAAAGTAAACAAGATTTCAATATATCATTGTAATAAGATGAAATAATATCTATTACCAATTATAACCATTTTTGAGGTATTTTATTATAGAAAGACTTAAGATCATATAGCACTTACCTAAAATTATTTACAGTAAAATAACGCCATAAATTACTAAAATAAATATATCACTTTACTATTTTGTTATTAATAAAACTAAAGTTTTATTTTTGTATTACAGGTATTCTTTTTTAATAGTGTCACAAAAGTAACTACTTTTATAGACCCACGTTTACCATTTTATGATCATTCTGTGCCATTGCCATCTACATCTCAAGAACCTCCAATACCTCCACCACGTCCAACTGTTACACAAATCGATAGCTTGCTTTGTGATACAGTGGATATCCCTACTGCGTATAATGAAAAAGTTGTTGCTTTTATACGTCAGCCAAATATACTGGAAATATTAGCAGAGCGGTATCCACAATTATCCACTGAACAAACGTTAAAAGATAAAATAAACCAAATTAGAATTGATGGTATATCTTCACTAGATACATTTGGAAATGAACTGGAACTCAACATTTTATTAAGGTAAGTTCACAGTAATAATTATTTATTAAAGACAACTAATTAACTTGATATTTGTTATTAAAGTCTATTTGAAAATGAAATAATGAGCTATGTACCAGTTAGAGTAAGAGACACAAGAGTATCTCCTCAACAATCGCCTATTATGAATAGGGCAAATAGAACGGTTCCTCCATTCAAAAGAGACTTTGAAACAAAACTTCGTAATTTCTTTAAGAAATTAGAAACTAAAGGATATGGCCAAGGACCAGGAAAGCTTAAGTATGATTTGAAAAGAATGTTGAGTGTATATCAATGCTAAACCTCCATATTCTTTAGGATCAATGTACGACGTGATCATATACTTCAAGATGCATACAACAAAATAATGAGTATGCCTAAAAAGGATTTACAAAAATGTAAATTTTCTGCACAGTTTGATAATGAAGAAGGACTTGATTATGGTGGCCCATCAAGAGAGTTTTTCTTTTTAATATCCAGAGAACTGTTTAATCCTTATTATGGCCTTTTTGAATACTCGGCTAATGATACTTACACTGTTCAAATATCGCCCATGTCTGCGGCATTTGTTAATAATAAAGAAGACTGGTTTAGATTTAGCGGTCGAGTTTTAGGTTTAGCACTAGTTCACCAATATCTATTGGATGTATTTTTCACTCGACCGTTTTACAAAACTTTATTGAAATTGTAAGAATAAATAAAATTATCTGTGAATCGAATTAAGTTTTTATATCTTTTGTATACAAATATATTTCAGACCTATGAGTATGAGTGATTTAGAGTTTATTGACCATGAATTTCATAAATCATTATGTTGGATTCTAGAAAAAGAGATAGCTTCAGAAGCAACATTAAACCTCACTTTTTCGGTGACTGAAGAAGTTTTTGGGCAAAATATTGAGAAAGAGTTAAAACCTGGTGGCCAACAAATAATTGTTACAGATAAGAATAAAAAGGTTAAACAATACATTACAATATTTATTTATGTTTGATTCAAGAAGTATTAAATTCAATTTGTAGGAGTATATTGACAAAATAGTTAAATGGCGACTAGAAAGAGGTGTAGCTGAACAAACAGAAGCTCTAGTCAATGGATTTTATGATGTCGTTGATCCTCGATTAGTATCAGTCTTTGATGCACAAGAATTAGAACTAGTAATTGCGGGAACTGTTGAAATAGATTTAATTGACTGGAGAACAAATACTGAGTATAAATCAGGTAATGTTATAAAAAATATTTATTATGTTTTAACCAATTAGTTAAAGTCCAAATCAGTGCAAATCATGCTTTTAAAATGCTGAAAAATATTTGTGTTACATATTAATATGTATTTAATATGCTCATAAAAGTATTAAGAAATATGCATAAATGCAATGTTTTTGGCAAAATATGAAAATAAAAATTTCTATTTCTTCTTAGTATTAGTAAAACACTTCTATCATGTATCACATATCTGTATTTTTTTAAATCTAGGCACAGCATGGAATGGACTTATTACTTTTACTATGACGTTAATTTTCTTTTGTACATTTATTTATATAAATATGTATTTCTAAAAAATGCATTAATATGTTACAAAATTTTTGTGTATTCCTTGCTAAAACAAAATATACTTAGGACAAGTTCAAATATGTACATATTAAAGAATATAAACACATATTCAAATTTATATTCCTACGTTTCTTAACTGCATCACAAAAATAAAATATTTTGGTGCATACTAATCTTGTCTAATTTATAATAAATTAAAATATTAAATGAATTTAAGATGTGTTTGTACTGTCTCTTGTGTAAAACTTGATAAAATTACAAGGTTGTGTTTTGTATTTATGTAATATTTATATTTGTAAAAACTAAAAATGATTGTTTCTAATGTTATGCTTTAAATTTGTTTCAAGGTTTTCATGATGAACATCAAGTTATTAAATGGTTTTGGTCCTCAATTGAACTGTTTACGAATGAGCAAAGATTAAGACTACTTCAATTTGTAACTGGCACATCTAGCATACCATATGAAGGATTTTCCGCTCTTCGTGGATCTAATGGTCCTAAAAAATTTTGTATTGAAAAGTGGGGCTTAATCAACAGTCTGCCTAGGTAACACTATTTTTTTCAAATGTTTTAGATGTAATTTTTCTTTATATTCAATAAAATGAAATCATGCTTAGAGCAGAAAACAATAAGTATTAAGGCAATTGGGTGCATCAAGTTTTTTCTCTGCCTATCACACACGCATTCACACACATCATAGGAATTAAGATACCTAACCTAACCTAACCTTGTCAATTGTATTAATTAATCTAATAATGCAAAAAGAATAATAAAAAATTATTTAAATTCTTCATGTAGTCTACTTGAAAACAACTTAAGCACATTTTTTATTATTATACCTTGTAACTAATATAAATTATTGAAAAATGAAATTTTATCTGTGATTTTGTAAAGCTTAAGACAAAAGAATCATAAATGTTGGGAAATGGTTTTAAGTAGACTTCATGGTAAATTTAAATCAGTTATTAGAATCCTTATTGCATTATTAGATCAATCTGAACGATTGACAAGGGAAATTCCTTTGATTTGTGTGTGTGATAAATGGAGATAATGTATTGCAGCCCCCAATATCAAGTTTAAATGTTAATGAGTAATAACTGCAAAATTTGATGACCATTTTTTGTTTTTTTTTCCTATGATATTTACTAATATTTTAAAATTATTTCTTTAAGGGCGTTGGATACCTAATAATTCTAAGAAGTTATTATATAGGCAACCTATTGTACTTTTTGTTTTTGTTTTTTGCCTTTAAAATCAATAAACAAACACCAGTACTCTTCAGGTCAAACTAAAAATAAACAATCCACTACCCCAAAGTATACGCGTCCACTATTTTGTTTTATTAGAGTTGTATGCACGTGCATGTACAGTTATAAGTTCAGGTATGCCATAGATCAGTGGTGGCCAAACTACGGCCCGCGGGCCAACTCCGGCCCGCCATCATTTAATATCTGGCCCGCAAAAGTATTTTACACGACGTAGCGTTTTAAGCTCATAATTCACATTAACATTCACATTCAAATTAATATATTTGGAAGTATTTTTTGTGAGGGTAAAAAGATATTTTGTATAATTTATATTTATTTTTTCATTTGTAGTTATAATTTAGTATAGATTTACAGATTAAATAAAGCTGTTAAATTATTAATTTATTTAAAAATAATTTTCGGAAGTGTAAACCGATATCATTTTTTCATTTGTAGTAATTATTAAGTTAAGTATTAAATAGAGCCATTAAAATTAGTGAGTAAAATAAAAACGTCGTTAAATATGTAATAATTATATACCTATACCTAAATTTCAGATGACTTAAAGTAAAAAAATTTTTATGGCCCGCGGTAAAAAATGTTTTTTCGTTATGGCCCGCGGTAAAAAAAGTTTGGCCACCACTGCCATAGATCAATAAGCCAGACAAAAATTAAAGTACTTAGAATTACTCGATTTTGAATTCATTTTGTAATAAACAACACATTAATTTTTATGTTTTTTAGGTAGCAAAATTACCTTTTTTTTTATCTTAAATATCAAATTTTTTTCATATTTTTCAAAAATTAAATTTACGTTGTTAATTACTTTGATTCAAAAAAACAAATGTTGTTGAGCTACTTAAATATTTTTACATAATCAAAATTAGATTAGCATCTTTATTTTTGTCTGGCTTATCAGTCAATACAAGGAAAATACAGAGGAGTATCCAACACCCCAAATTACATTATTTTAAATTCTGAGGACAGCAAAGAAAGTTTTGTTTTAACAATGATGTTTTTTTATTCTAAAAACAAAATGACAATAGAATACTTTTGCCATTACATTTAGTATCATGGACCTAGATGGAAATCTGGTTAAAACTTTTTATTTTTAGAGTTCTGATCTAAAAACAAAAGTCAAAATCTTCTAAATGGCTTCAAACGACTTGAAATGTTCACAGATCATTAACAAGTGTTGAACATATTTTGTGTGTAAATTTGAAACTATTTTCAATATTTTAATTTTCAATTTTCAATGAATTGCAAAGCATTGTAGTAATTTGTAAATTTTTGTAATTATTATTTTATAAAACCTTTTATTATCAGCTTAGAGTGTTGAAACTGTACAATTTAAACTATATTTACCAGTATGTGATTGAACAATTTTGGAGATCAGTTAACAGTTAACACAAATTTGATTTTAAATGTTTTACATTGTTGTTAAACTTGGAAAACTGTAAAAAATATATTACATTTTACAAATATAAAAAGCTACTAGTTTGCGGCAGTATTTTACACTTTGGAACGGAAGTTTAAATATCATTAAAAATTCAAATGGTTTTGATCATTTTTGAGCTAAATATAGAACTTAACTTAAGTTTCCATACACATGTAATTTTTGTTTTTCCAATGAAATTGGTAATTTAACTCATAAATGAAACTTCTCTCTACAAATCTCCAGGCCACAATCTAATTAATAGTTTCATTGTAAACACTCATAATTTACATATCCCAACTTATATATATTTTAGGCCCCTGGATACCTACTGATTTTAATAAGTATTGTAAAGGCAATTTATTATTTTATTTGTGCGTGTGTATGTGTTTAAGTTGTAAATGAACATTAGTATGAATGATCAGCCATGTTTCCAGTATTGTAGGGCACATGTTGGACTAATATTTGCTCATATTTTAAATCTGTGAGTTCAAGCTGGGGCAATGTTACTTTCTAACTATCTTGAACAGATAAATCTAATCTGTTATACTATTTCTAACGTATTAGAAAAACAAAATTCTGCCTCACTATTTTTTTTGACGTTTCTCTGGCGCTTGACTGGGCCTGATACAACAGACTGCTGTTTTAACTTAAAAAGTTTCTTCCAGCTCCCTAATACATACTAATTAGATCCTACCTATCATATTGGTGGTAGATAATAAATATCTATTATTTATTTACTATTAACATTTTTTATGTATGTACTGGCGTTTCAGTTCTCTGGAGCCTATATTCTAACAAACCTTAGCTAAAGAAAGCTAAATATATACTATGTATACTAATAGTGTGTTAACTTAATTTACTATTTGGTATATTATGTACTTAATTTTTATTGATAACATTATTGCTGTGTCCTTTTTCAATAAAACAAACTTAGCCATAAAGTATGCTAAATTTCTATAAAAATATCAGAGCATATTATGTCAAGTAATATATATACTCTTCACTTTGGCAGTACCATGAAAACTATTATTTTAATAATTATCGAACTTGTGATAAAGAACAAAAGAATTTCTATTCATGTTCATACAATGCTTGTGTATGGTCATTAAAAGCTGCATGGTATTTAACTTGATGACAAGAAATACAAAAAATTACTTAATATACAATTATTTTTTTAATGTTAATATTTACTTTTTATTTTAGGGCACATACATGTTTCAATCGCCTTGATTTACCACCATATACTACTCAAGATATACTTTGTGAAAAACTGTTGTTAGCTATAGATGAAAGTAATACATTTGGAATGGAGTAACACGTCTTTTTATACTTTTAAGAGCAGAATTCTGGCTATAATGCCTAGGAAGTACGGTCTATAAATCATTATTGAACATTTTTAGAAGTTATTTTTAAGAAGATTTTTTTTTTTTTGTTATTTTATATTTAAAAAACAGAGTGAAAATAATTATATTATTATTGTACATTAAAACTTTAAACAAAATTTATTTATTATTTGTATTTAAAAATGTTTTAATCTAGTTATACCACCATATCCTGTTACAAGTGTTTAGTATATCAATGACAGGAAATGGTTATTCCCTTACATTTATTTATTTACTTTCTTGTTATTCTGTTAAAAATCGACTAATATTTTTCATAATCTTGATATTTAAGAAAAAAAAAAAAAAAACACATTTGTTATTACTGTTAATTTTTTTTTATTTATTATTATTATTATTTTATTTTCAATGTACATAGCTTTTCCCAAAGTTTGCTACTAATTTTATCTTGCACTATGCAGAACAATATCGACTTGTTGAATCCAAAGAATAACATCGACAAACACAATCAGCTACTGGACATTCCAAATGATTCCTAAGAAAAAAAATTACATATGTCAAATAAATAATAATTTAATTTATGTACGCCACGTATTAATGTTTATAATTATTATAAATTATTACTTAAACCAGTCACTGATATGGTTAGAATGGCCGCCATGATTACAAGTAGAGCACCATGAAAACCAATAAGAAAAAGTATTCATTCGTTGTCCTGTAACTACATATGAACTGGTTGGAGTCAATTGTTTGCTAGAGGTTTTTCTAGTTGGAACTTTGGCACTTGCTGTGCCCAAATGTGTGAGACATAATGCACATCTAGGCAACGGACTTTGGCAGTTAGAGCAAGATGTAAACTGGAACATTGTAAGTTAAAATATTTTAAAATAATTAATAAATATTAAATAGCCAAATTTCTGGTTGTATTGATTTTATTAATAGAAAAATAAAAAGTTTGTTAATGTCTTGTACCAAATACTGTAAAGTTATAGTGTAATGTAAATACACATGTTTTTTTATGTAGTGCACTAGTGTTCATGTGTAATAATTATTCATGTGATTTGGGCATGCACACTACATTTATAATAAATTGTACATTGTGAACCAATTATTCTGGACTTATAATCTTTTATTACCTAATTGTTAATAACTATATTAAAAAATAAAAAGATTTTATCAATTTTAGAATGCTATTATTTAATATGTATAACAGTGTTGTTATTTAAATTCAAATATTAAGCCAGAATACAGATTTATTTAAAAATTTATTGAAATCAATGTTTAATTTTGTTTTTAATATTAATGTGAACAAAAAGGTAAGTTTTACAGAAGTGTGGCGAGACCAACCATGTTGTTGGAGTATTGTCCTGTTGACAGGGAAATAGAAATAGAGTATGAGTGTAGCGGAAGGAAATGAGAATGTTTAGATGGATGAGTGGAGTAATAAGAGAAGATAGAATAAGAAACGAATATGTAAGAGGCAGTGTAGGTGTTGCATCAATAGTGGATAAAATGAGTGAAAATAGACTGAGATGGTTTGTGCATGTGATGAGAAGAGAGGAATTGAAGCAGTTAGAGTGGTTATGAAAATGAACGTTAAAGGAAAAAGAGGTAAAGAATGACCGAAGAAGAGACGGATGGAAACAATTGAAAAATACATGGTGGGGATTAGTAATGTGTGTGTAGAGGATGTAAATGATTATGATAAGTGGAGGACTAGGATAAAAGTGAACATATAGTTAGTTTCATTAAAAACGTTTTGTTATATTTTCTTTTCATAATAAAGATTAATATTTATTTGGAGTGTAATAATATCAAATGCTTAAATTAAGAATTTTTAATAGTCTAAGGAAGAGATTCTCAATTAAAACCAATTAAGGTTTACCAATAAAATAATATTTAATAAAAAATTAAGAATTTTTGGTATTTCAGTAGTTTATAGTTGATCCAACATAAATTAACATGCGAAAAAAAAAACACTGATCACTAAAAAAGACAATCATAAGTTGGAACACCTAAAACAATTATTAAAAAAAAAGAATATGAAGAGTATTAAGCAGATGGTATGTTTTATTACAGATTTTATAATAAACTGCATATTATTTTAATTTAATTTTTAGTTGAACCAAGAAACGTTTTACCAAGTATAAACAGTATTCAAACTACTAAAAAGCATTAAGTATACACATTATAGACCGTGTATTTGCTTATTGGTACAGACTACAGACCAATAATAAGTTTGACATACCTTCGTATTACTAGATCCACTTTCTGATGTTTGGTCTTTTGTTTGGATTGTTGTTGTGTTTTTATTATTTCTTTGATCTAATGCAGTGCAAATATTTTCTCCACAATAATTGCATGATAAAAACACATTTCGCGGTGGAGGTTTTATAGCTTTGAGTGCTATATCAAACTTAGCTCGTACATGCCACATTCTCCATTGGTCTAAAGTACTTCGATAACTGATGATGTAAAACAAGTATAAATTAATGCTAAAACTTAAACATTCTAAACTATAGTTAAAAGTATTACTTATTAATCCAATGCATCATTACTTTATCTTCGTGGACTATCTCTGATGGAATTGTTTTCAAGACTAATATGCTAACTGTCTGTACATCTCCAGTAATGTCTAAATATCTTTGTAATAATGGTATTATAAATGGAGACGACCCTAAAAATAATAATAATTAACACAGTTAATAGTTGTGAATTGTTTTATTATTTTGATTAAATATGTATCATAATTCCTAATGTACCAGTCAACAAAATTGCAGTTAAATTCCCCTGAGCCAACAATTTATTTGTAATTTTATTAATATATTCAGTTAATTTAACATCTGGCAAAAAAATGGAAGCAAATGCAATTCTGTCTTCTAACGTTATACCATCTTCATTCTAAAAAAAAAAAAAAAAATACACAAATTACAGTCAGTAATGGTTATTGGTAATTATGGAGTAGTGTAGGCCTGGAAGATTGTGCAGCTTGGTTAGTCAAATTTTTTTTGCACCACGTGGAAAATTTCATTTTCAAATTTTTCAATTAGTTAAATTGAAATTATTCAAAAATTTCAAGTCAATTGGAGCATTATTTTCATTTATGGATCATAACTCAAAAATTCATAAAAAGTGTCAATTAAAGTACTATTTTGGGTTCAAATACCTATCTTAATATTGTGATATCATATGTAAAAATCATTGAACTTCTATCCAAAAGAATATTCACAGATCGAAAAATTCTAGTTATTTAGAGTACATTTTTTGAAAATTGTTTACTTATGATCATAATATAGATCAAAATGAACAAAAGATTAGTTAAGACGTGTATATTCCCAAGTATTTCCCTATTGAAAAATACCAATGATTTTAAAAAAAGGTATAAGAATAAAGTTATTACTAAAACTGCTTCATGTGATTCAGATTCAGATGTTAAGAATGCAAAGGCTGCACGTAAATATGGATCAGTTAATTTTTCTCTTGTTTTGGAACATGATTCACGCCACATGCTGTACTTATCAGGACTATAACCTGAAACAATGATAATGTTTAACAAATAAACGAAATATACCCAGGGCTTGGTCTGTGAGGGGGGGAGTCCTTTTTTTAGTAATATTTTTAAGTAACTCTTATAATTTAATTTAATATAGGCACATCAATACAATTTTTTTTAACTGTGTCCCCAATACTACTTTTTATCCAAGTCCACCACTGAATTATCAAATACCCAAACATACTCGGTTCAAAATGAGATCATAACCTGGAGGCAACCAGTTTTTTGTTCAAGACGGTCACGCCCCCCTCCTGTTGATCATGTCGACCAAATCAACGCTCTTGTCGACAACAAGGCCTTGAAACGTGACAAATGTGCACATCTTAACCGCCTGGTACTGATTTCATTTTCAACAGAATTGTGAAAATGTAAATAAAAACATTTTGGTAGGCTGGTTACACGTTATACATTTTGTATACTATAGTACGGCCATCGAAACTAGAAGCTTGACGGTTACGCGCCCTATCGGCCGTTTTCGTGTAGACCAGGGGTTCTAAATATTTTGGTTGTTTGTGCAGCTGCGCGATCTTTTTTTTCGAAATGAATATAGTGAATATAATGTACGTAATGTACTGTGTGATAACTCCTGATATTTGCAAATGTTAATGAACTTGGAAGAGCCCAGCGTTATTGTTATGGACAACGCGTCATATCATTCTGCATTACTCGAAGACTACCCGAAATCAAATAGTAAGAAGGCGGATGTACAACAATGGTTGCGGGAAAAAAATATAGACTTTTCTCCCGTAGAAACACTCGATGAATTACGAGCGAAAGTCAAACTTGCGATGCCACGTGGTAAAATGTATAAGTTGGATCAATTGACACACCAAATGGGACATGAAGTGGTAAGACTTCCACCTTACCACTGTCAATATAATCCCATAGAATTGATTTGGGCACAATTTAAAGGGAGAGTGGCTGAAAAAAACTCAACATTTAAAATTGCTGATGTTGAGGCACTTGTCCATAAAGAAATTGACGCGGTAACTGCTGATGATTGGGCCAAATGTGGAGAACATTGTATGAAAATTCAAGAAGAAGATTTCTATAAAGCAGGACTGAGGGACGAAATATTAGAGCCGATTATTTTAACAATTTATCCAGATGACAGCAGTTCGAGCGACGATGATGACAAAGACGACGATGAGTAGTTTTATAATTATTTTTAAAATTCGAAAATAATGTAAATATTTTAAACGTTAGTATTATTATTTTATGTTTGATTATGTGATAATAAATAAATAAAAATGTATATTACAAAAATATAAAATGTTGTCTTTATAGGAAAGGCCCGTTTCATAGCCACACGTAATAATATGCGATACGCGCGCGTACCGTACGAGTAGCTGTGAAACAGGTCTATACAACAAGTGTATAAGTGTTTGAAATTATTTTACGCGGGAAAGTATTCTTCGTAGCCCTAATGAAAAACAGCAGCTAGGGAGCGTGACAGTCAAGCTTCTAGTTTCGATGGCCGTACTATAGATATTGTATGAACACTACAGTTGTGAGGATTAAGAAAAATCCAAACATTTTATTTAACCAGTAGAGCAACAAAAGCAGTATTATTATTTATAGTTATTGTTAAGAGAACTTAATTGTTAGGGTGGTAAAACTTTAAACCCTAAACCTCTCCGTAATTGATATATTTTCAGTATAGTAAAAAAACATTTTTGGGGAGAAAGAGCACCCACCTTGTGCAAAATGGGCTATTTTTCGAAATTAAATGATAATAGTTTTCATAATGTGTTTTTAAACAAAGTATATTCTCTATTCGTTTATACTATATTGAATAAAGAAGACATGGTGCAATTAAAATTTAAAAATATATTTACTCGGATTAATTTCTATGAATACCATATCCAACAAATCTTAAAATTTTTTGAATTTATTGCTAACAAAAGTCTTAATTTTAAAATATATAATACACACATTCTAAGACTTGAATAAAACAATTAATTTTTATTTCACAATGTTACCTGATAAAGCCATTGCTATCATGCTTAAATTAGGTTGTTGATTTGCTCCTTTATTTAATGTTTCAATAGCATCACGCATTCGTAAGTTGAAAATAGCAATAGCAGCTGCTCTAGTGTATGCATTTTCATTTTCCAATTTTCTCAATACATTAGTTATGTGTCTTGCACTAGGACGATCAAATCCCCACTCACATAAATATAACGCATGATCTCTGACTGAATTACTAAAAAATTTTAAAATACAAAGATAAAAAAAAATACAAAACAAACTGCGATTGAATTAGGTAGTGAATTGGAGTAGCAATTATAGCTTAGGGAGTAAGTCACTCAATAGGGTAGGGTAAGTCACCGTTTTGGAAGGTGTAGATAGAATTTTTATACATACGTAAGTTATCTAGTTATTTTTATAAAATAACAATTCTAGGTAATCTCAGTTTACTAAATAAAAATTGTACAGGAAATGATTTTATTTAAAAATAGAAAATAAACAGAAAAAAAGGTACTAAATTTGAAATCTAAAAAAATATTAATTAAAATACAAATTAATAACAACTTATTTATGTTTCAAAGTGTTATTGTATCAAACAACTAATAGTTTTTTGTCGTTTGTTTTAATTACAAATACATGTTATTTTTATGTTATAAATTTGAACATACAAAAGTCCTATTTTAGGTAGTATAGGTACTTTAATATTGCTGATATTTTTTGTTTAATTTGTTATCTATCCTATATAGATAATCCGTCTTGTTCAGAATTGATTTGTTGATTGCAATGATTTATTATTGTTGTCAAATATTAAATTATAAGTTTAAACCACAACTTCCAAAACATTGGATTATCCAAAAGAAGAGACTACGCCAAACACAACTTCTCAAATTTACTCCTTTTTCAAAATTTTGGGTTATAATTAATAAAAAAATGCTGAAAGTATTTGTAAAATATCGAAAATAAAAAAAAATAAAAATAAATACATTTTTGTACATAAATATGTTCTTTGTCACTCATAATCTTTAACAATTTTTGGCATATTTTAATAACTAATACTGAATACAACTTTAAAAAACTTTACATTTATAATGGTAATAAGCGACAACACAGAAACAGAAAAGAGGCCGAATCAAAATTTAGGGGATTGGGCCAAAATTTTTATCCTGTTTTATTACACAATTAACTATTGTAATTTAAATATTTTTTTTGAAAAACTTACAGATGATGTTAAAAGGATTCTGAAAACTGATTTTAATTCACTATAAAATCTACTTAAAACAACTTTCTAAAATTTTTTATTTTTTTTTGCCTAATATTTTCCACAAATCAAAATTTCTTCAAAGTAGTTTTTTAACGAATTTGGTTTGTATAAATTAAGAGGATAAAATATCCATTGTATCATCAGATCAATTAATATATTTGGCACTATTTCATCAAAATTTCTATGATTTGCATATGATAGATAGAAAAAAAAAAATCAAAGTCTCCAATGCCTTAACCAGAAAATCTAACTTTTATTACCATAATAGTAAGTAAAAAAAAAAAGATATTATTTAATATATTGAATACTCACAATTCATTCAATTATGTATTAATAATAATAATGTTTTTTTTTTTTTAATGTAGGTTTAATATAAAAATAAAATTTAAATAAAAATATTAATGTATGTCTTATAAGCAAAACTAGCTGTCCCGACCCTGGTGTTGCCCGGAATTTAGTTGGTCAAAGCTTAGTAAATTAAATTTAAAAAGTGAGTACACAAAGTTACACAAATTTGGAAACCCTGTTTTACCACCTTAAAGGAAGAATTTTCCAGGCCGCCATGTTGCACAATGTGTATTGGCGGTGAATAATTATAATTGTTAATTAATTACTCCACTTGAACCCAACATTTTTTAAAATCCTTTCTTATTGCTTAGTGAAAATATGAGAAGAACTTCTATTCCAAATTTCAAGTTTGTATGTTGCGTAGTTTTTTAGTTACAGCAATCAGTGACTAAGTGGTAAATTGATTTTATACATATATATATATATATATATATAGATTAGCCAAAAAAATTTGATTTCAGTTGTATGATGTTAGATGATTTCTAAAAAATAATCTTGAAAATATTTTTTATTTTAAGTGATGAAAATTAGTATTGAAAATCAATTTTGTTAATAAACATTAATTACTTTGATAATTACTAAACCTAATTACTCAAAATGATTGTTGATAAATTAAATAAGGGCATCTCAAAGAAATGTTTTTTCAGATTTTTCATATTATAACCAAATTTTAAGGTCTTGTGAATATAACATTTTTATTTTTAAATACGTCAATTATCTAATCTGTAAAGTTATTACAAAATTACTACTAAATAATTTGTTTGCAAAGATTCAATACCGCATTACAAAAATGCGTACCAACAAGCTTACAATAGAAATTGTATTAATTAGGACAACTTTTAGCGTAGTATAATTAACTAATTGCAGTGACAGCAACCGGCAGGTATAGTTTTTAACTTTATCCATAAACAATGCCACGGAATTCACTAGTTTTCTAACTTAATAATACCTTAAATATTAAATGTTTTTATCTACAATTTGTACATACCGATACGTTTTTACCGTACTTTGAATGTCAACCCACTGTTCATGCTTCAAATCTGATTTTGGCATATCAAATCCACTATCTAATCCTAAAACAGTTCTAATGATTTTTTTTTCAAATTAGAAAATGATTAACTTGTATTTTAAGTAGTTTACCTGATCCCTGGAAAAGGTACATCAAGAGTATTTGGCACAAGGGTACTTATAGTTAATTTTCTATTTAATTCCAACCATGACCAAACATTTTTTAAAACAGGATCATCTACAATTTTAGCATTATCTACAAAGTCCTAGTTTTAAAAAAAAGTTATTAAATATAAATATAACAGTTCAATAATATAGTTAATATTGTTGATTAATGATTAGTATTTGTATAAAATAACTCTACTTTAATGCCATATTGTGAAAATGCACGTAGTTTCATAACTGCTGATATGTCTTCAAACGAAGCATAAACTGGGTCTTTATCACTAATAAATTTTAGGTCAAACTTTCCACAAGTCCAGGATATATTTGATTTAGTGGACCAATTCACAGTCATTCTTTCAAACACAAAATAATCATTCATGATACCTTAAAATATAATTTAATAAATTAAATAAGTACATATTCTATTAAAATCTTGATTCAAATAAGACCTGTTTGAGAAATTGCTAATAATCTATTTTCATGAGTTGGATGCCATGAAAATGAAGTTAAATGTATATTGCCTTGGCCAGGGTGTACTGTTCTTTCTAAAGCTGAAGGTTCTGCTTCTTCCAGACTTTGCTGCATATCGTGTAAACTTATAGCCAAAGAATCTTTTTGTAATGATCCTAATAAATTGTGTCTAATAAAACACAGTGATAATATATTTAATAAAATTTGAAAAAAGTTTGGGACAAAACTAATTTTTTTTAGTTATTATATTCAGTTATATTTTCAAATAAAATCTACTTTACATTTTACTAAGTTTGATAATCATTAAATTATACTTATCATTAAGAAAAACCCAAAAAAATCTTACCTTGTTGGACACCATTGTACTTTAAGCACATTTTTACTTTGTGTTAAAGTTACAACAGGTTTTTCTAAATGTCTTGAATCCCACAACACTATACTATTGTCACAGTAAGAAACAATATGGTTATTATTATATGTTGCTATATCAATACCATTTACGGCTCGAGTTGATGTAACATTTGTAGTTTTAGATGCATCTAAAATAAAATAAACATTAAATATTTACATTCATATTATATGAATGAACATTACAACATAACTTAACCTAACCCTTTTCTTATGTTCTTGCCAAATTATTATCACATGAAATACACTGTGTGTTTCAATTTGATTCCGATTTTTAACAAATACTTATACATAATATAAATATATTACAATAAGTTACGAGTATGTTTATCACTCAATGCATTAAGAGTATGAAGAATATTTAGTGATGATGGCCAAAGGGTCAGAGAGCCATGGTGGAAAGAAATGGTTTTTTGTACGTTTCTCAAACTCAATGTATTTTTTAAGTTATTTTACAAACTTAAAAAATCCATCAATCAAAATTTCACAAGTTAAATTAAGAGTGTTAGTAAAAAATGTAGTTAAAAGTAATTAATGGTTTATCATAGACATTGGTCACGTCATAGTTTGCAATAGCACACAAATTCAATAAGCAATGCGGGAGGAAAAATTTGTAGTCTACTTTTGTCCTACATTTATGTCTACTAATTAATTAATTAGTACTTAGAAACTGAAGTAAATGTTTTAAAAATTTATAGACATTTGAACAATATATGGATAATTTGAATGATGGGCACACATTTTTTTTTAGAAACCACTTTTTGGTAGCATATCCTGTTACATAGGACTTAGGTATATTTTATTTTTGTAATTAATTTAAAATTTATGAATGTAGATTAAAAATTCTAAAATATTAAATTCAATATTTCTCCACTATTTAATAAAAAAAACCATTCTTGATAGTTACTACCATAGTATTCTAAAATATTTTGTACGAAATCTTAATGTTTAGTTTAAAAATATGAAGTTTTTACACCCTGGGTAAATATCGCCTTTGGCCATTTCCATACCCACACACCAGCCATGTTTGTCCCTACCCAAAGTTTTGTTCCCCCTTTTTTTTTTTTTTTTTGTAACTACTTCTGAAAAATAAGACACAACATTTTCATTTAGAAAAATGAGAACTAGCGCCCCTTCAATATTTATTATCTTGTTCTGAAACCAGGACTTGTCAGTAGTATGTTCATTATAAATATACCTCTTATATCAATACACCGAATGTTTTTACTGTTACAACTGACAGCTAAAACATGAGGCGAGGAATTAAACCATGCTAAAGAATGTGCAAATTCTCCCATTCCATATTCAAAGAAAGGTTTGCTGGGTGATAGTTCGGGATTTACCATTGGACATTTTTCAACATCCCATATTTGTATACAGTTGTCAGAACGGTGTTTATCCCATCCGCATGCTAACAAATTATAATTAACTGGATTCCAGGATATTGCATTACACTGTCGAGAAAAACGTGGACCTAAAATTTTTAACATGTTATACACACATATTTTTAAAATTTAACTGTTTTTACCTGGTCCCAGCTCAAGTCCTGCTAATGTGTTATTGGAAGCTGCTAAGCCAAATGTACAGAAAGTCACTTTACCATTAGCATGTCCAATGGCTAACATAAGATCAGAGTCCGGTTTAGGATATATATCAATACATTTGACATAACGATGATTGTTACTTGTAGCGATTAAATTAGCTGCTGTATCACATGATAAAACTAGACCTAAAAATTCAAAATAACATACTTATGTAATGCAAAATTACTACAAATCGACAAAATAATAAACGATTTCAAAATACTACTTAAAGACCTTTTGGGATGCTAGTGTTAGTACTATTAGGAATGTTTACAACTTCATACAATCGAAGATCAGGTCCCCAAGTTATAAATTTATTTTTGTGCACTGGAGACCATTGAACTTCCAACTTTGACTGAACGGGTTCACTTCTAAATAATAAATTTTACAGTGTATAATACAATTTCATTTCAAAATGGATTCAGAATTAAATTTTCTAGATTTTAGTTGTAAAATACCTAACCAAGAAGTTGGAAATTGTCGCAGCAGACATCTTGTTAGACATTTTATTTCGGTGTCTAGTAATTATTTTACGTCCGTCATCTTAATATTCTTGGATCACATTTAAAGAGTAACTTGATAAAAACATTTTGAGTTTTGGCAGTATTTCTACCGAAAATGCGAAATGGTCGGTACTGGGTAGTAAAAAATAAAGATCTTATATCTATATACTACCGTGGTTGTGCCTCATGGTCATCATAGATAATAAAGTAAAACGGTTGTAGATATCTGATTGTAGATACGGTTATCGCGTATAAGATAGTAGGCTAGATCTAAACCCAACAAGATAAAAACATCATCGCCACTGCAGGCTGAAAAAAAACATTTTTATAAATTTCTTTCGCGTAATTAGGTATTGCTCATTAGTAGAATGATAAATAAATAAACAATTCTTCAAATTATTATCCATGCTTCTTATTCTATAAAGTGGACCAACTCTCCGACCAGAGGCTGGAGTATGATGTATGTAATACTGTACTATACTAGTATATAGTCCTTCATCCATAATTTACCTGTCTGTTTCCAGCACTATTAAAGATATATCTTTAATTGTGGTTTAGTCACAGATTTCTCTGTACTCTAATACAATCAATAATCTAATCGATCAAGGCTCCTCAGCTCTATAAAGCTTATTTTATATATACTCTGTTGTATTACAGAAGTTTGTGTTTTTATTCCAATCTATTCTCCGTGGTCTCGGACAAATCACAATCATCAAAATTGTATACTCCTTGTACTGTATAGAAAGCACAAGGTACCGCGGTCGAAGTTAAGTACTATTATTAATTGGTAATACTTAATTATTATACCATAAATGGCCGTCACTATATCTTTAATCGCGATGGCTGTCATCGACAGTCAACGACGGACGATGTCTCCCACTCCCTCTCAGTTCTCACCACTCACCCGACTCCCACCAACATTGATATTCTTATTTGTATGTTGCAAATTGCAGTCGGTTTTTCGTCCAGTCACTTTTTTCAGCTGCGTTGTTTGAAAGACTACAACCAGCGTCCCCGTCGTCCAACGAGTTCGGGTAAGAATTTGTTCAATTACCTTTTTTATTTTGGCCACCTTCAAATTGGTTTTTTTCTTTAAACGTTTGTTTAACAGTATTGTTTCATTCCGATTTCTGTTGCCCAATGTGCGAAGGACTCGATTTTTATTCCATTTTCCGAAATTTGTAGATACATTTCTCTACCGTGTTGTTAGTGATAAGATTTTATTTTTCAATCATTTATGTTTTCGGTCGTTTTTAGTTTTAAATAATTTGGTAAAACCGCTATTTTTGTTATTTCATGTTGTAGACAATAGTGTAATTGTATTAAACGTGTCTGTGTGTCATAAGAAATTGATTAGGTACAATTTATATCCAAATTATGATGGTAAACACACAAACTTTTTTGTTCAATGTTGTGTGGATCGATTTTGACGTTTTTATGTACTTCGTAGTGTTTGTCCGATAGTTTATATATAGTATATTTATACATTTATACATTAATGAATATCAACAATAATTTATTTAATTATTAAACGACTTCACATTTTAAATAGTGTTTTAGTGTGCATTATAAAGTCATGTACCTATCAAATATTATGTAGGTAGTGGCATTTCAAAATAATGTATAGGTACCTAGTTTGCAATGTTGGGCAAGTTAGTGAAAAATATTAACTTAATTTAAAAGTTTAAAGTTAGTGATGAAAAAAGTTAACTAGATAAGTTAAGATAGAAAATGAATAAACTTAATCAAGTTACAAAAAAGTTTTTTTTTTTTTTTTTTTAAATTTTTTTTAAAAATTTTTTTTTTTTTTACTGAAATATTTACAAGTCATAAAACCTATAGAATAGTATATCTATAGTATTTTCAACTTAACCTATAGTTAGGCTGGTAAATTATCAAAATTAAAAAAGTTAAAGAATTAGTTTTTGTTGTTGATTACACTTGATGACGAAAAAAAACAAAATTACAACCTAACATTGCAATACAATGTTTAACTGAATAAGTTAAAAACAAAAACAAGTTACTATAAAAATTAAAAAAAAATTTTTTAACTTTGTAACTAATTAATGCCCACCTTTGTTAGTTGCATATATAAACTATTCAAGTTCTTGCTTTAATTTAATTGTTAGTATTTTTGTTATTGTTCGTATGATACGTATGTCATATTTAATTTGACATACATTTATGTCATGCTTTTCATATGATCTTAAAGATAATTTATTTATTTTTTTCTATTCGTTTTATTATTATTTATCATACAATCAATAAATCTAAGTAAGCTATTAAAACATATTAATTGGAACGTTTTGATTTTTAAGTTTTTTTTTTTTTTTATTATTTAACTTAACTTAGTTTAGACATTTATTCGTTACATTTACGTAGGTACTTTGACTGTAAATTATAACACGTGTTTTAAGTATAAAGTATAATTAACTACCTATACCATACGCAGTAAAAATATTTCTGAGCTATATTGTAACGGAGCACTCAACTTTAAAAAGCTATAACCCAGAAACTAACTTAATTTTGACCTACATTGTGCTGACTCCATTGAGATTGGGAAATAATTTGATAAACAGATTAACTAAAATCCAAAATAAAACAATAACTAATTTAATGTGGAAAATGATGTCCAAATAAATTTAAGCCTCAATGAAAACAAAACAATATTTGATTTGTTTTTTAGTTATTTTAACTATAGCTTATACCTTCTTTCTCTAATATGGTAGCTTGCAATAACAGTGTAGTAGGTATTGTGAAATAATTGAAAATTGATCAAATAGATGATTACTATATTAACATGAAGGCTTTGTCATTTGCTGTTCAATTTAGGTACAAATCTAAATGATGTTTATTATTGACTACTAGAGTTATTACATTAATTTGTAGACACCTAAATCAATTTAGGTACCTACCTATTATATTGCTTTATTTTATTTATAATTTATTTGTAGCTAAAAGTTTAAATGAAATTTTATTATTAAGTTTCTTTAATTTGTTTGTGAATTCAAAGAAATTTAAAATAATTTTTTGTTATATAATTACTTTTAATTTGATTATATACAGTATACCAGTACCCGTTGTGGTGACACTGAAAAACTTCATTTAACAAATATGGACAGTTCATCTTTAGACTGTAGCAATGACTTTTTGATTGAAGATGAAACCAGTTTGGAAGCTAATACATGTAGTATTTGCAAGTTAGTTGGTTTTAATAATTTTAATTTTGGTTTTTGCTTTTTTTATTGAAAATTTGTCATTTTAGAAACCAGTATATGTGCCCAAGAGTACTCAGCTGTTTGCATGTTTTTTGTGAGAAATGTATTTTACAACTTGTTAATGTCAACTCAATGTTTAGTGTTCTTAACATTGTATGTCCTACTTGCAGCCAAATTACAACTGTAAGTGTAAGTTTTATTTTGAACTGTATAATTGCTATTAATGTATTGTACAATATATTTTTAGACACAACTAAATCGTGGAACCCTGACATTACCTCAAGATTATGCGACTCGAGATATACTTGAAGTAGAAATGCTGAAAAATCAAAAACTAGTTTGCAAATCTTGTAGAGATAATAAAGAGGCCACTTATAAATGTATTACTTGCTGCAACTTTTTGTGCTCAAGTTGTGAAAGTATGCACAAGGTATTGTTTGTATAAATTAATTTGTGTGATTACCTGTCAAATAAAACTTTATATTTTTATTCTCATAACTATTATTAATGTTTGTATTTTATTTTGATTAGATGCTTGTTACACCTGGTCAATATCATTACATGGTGTCCATTGAAGAAATAATTCAAAATGCTCAAGAAAAAACTGCTCTTCACAAAATGGTTATGTGTGAAAAACATAACAATGAACAAATGATCTACTATTGCAATACTTGTAACGTAAGTACTTACAAATAAATCTATTGAACATTGTAAAATCAATGAGAGAAATACAGGGCCGTATTTGGACCCATTTTTAAAGAGGGCAAATGTATTTATTTGTGTGGCATATTGAATATTTGAGTCTAGCCTTAACCTATAATTTCTGTTTAAAATTTTATCTTCACGATCTAGGGGAGGAGATTGCTATCCTAAAATACGCTCTTGGAGAAATACTTAGGAGCATATTTTTATTTTATTTTTTTAGATTCTGTGCTTTTTGATGAATGGTGTTTTTGCAATTAAGTTTTTTTTTTTTTTTTACTATCAGTTTTACAAGCAGTGGGAGCGTCCAATCGTAAAATGTCTTACTAATAAAAAGTTTGGAAAGTGAACATAGATGGTAATTAAATTGAATCATTTTTTGAAATTTTGATTATTTTTTGAGTTATGGTCCAAAATTAAAAAAAAAAATTTTAAATATTTGGCAAAAAAAATAAACTATTGTATTTTAATATTGTTACAGTGTCATATAGTGAGAGAACATAGTATTTTTCCCCATTTAAAAATGTACACTAAATTGCCCCTGACAATTTTGCATGGCAGTCGTGTATTTCTTATGGGAGGAATAAATAATTATGTGAAACATGTTTTTTTCACATTGATTTAAAATTTTTTGATTATAACATCCAAAATAAAGATAGAATAACGCTGAAACTTTTACACAATACCAAAATAAGAAAGATACAAAGGTTTTATTGTTAAAGTAATATTTTTATCACAATATATACTAGACAACTGAGCTTGCTCAGAATTGTATTTTTGAAGACAAAGATTTATCGTTGCTTTCAAAAGTTAAATAATGCGTTTAAACCACAACCTCTAAACTAGTGGCCCACCCAAAGGGTAGTCGCTACCCTGTCAAACTACCCACGCAAACTAGACTGATCCTGGCGCTTACTTTTTTTAATTTGTAATATTTATTTACATTAAGATTTTATTATTTTGTGGTAATCATTCATAAGTAACTAATAATGATATTAATATTTATTATATAAATAATATTTACAGGAATTGGCTTGTACTAAATGTCTCAATGTACCTTCACCTAGAACATGTCAACATAATTATGATAGTGTTTCAAATGCATACAAAAACCATGGAACTGAATTAGAATATTTATTGCATGAAAGCAAAAATGTTATGAAAAATGTTTCAACTTTGCCAGCTACATTAGAAAAAGCATTGGACAACTTACAAGATTCTCATGATAGTGTTAAATCAAATGTGGAAGAAACTTTTCATGTAAATATAGTGTTTTGAGTTTTGACGAATATTTAATTTTATGGAAATTACTAATAGTTCAAATTTATATATTTTTTTAGAGTCTTAAAGCTATATTAGAGACCTGGAAGAATGACGTTTTGGTTCAGCTTAAATCTGTTCAAAAACAACAAGAATTAAAGATAATGGATAAATTTGAAGAGTACAAAAATTAAACTATAATACTAATTAAACTTTGTTTCAGATTTTTATAGTACAACTGTTAATGTGTAATTTTATTATTTTAATTTTAAGAGTGAAAAAAATTACTGACAACATTGGTGGAGTGCAACAGTTTGCTACTCGTCTCCTAGAAAATGGAAGTGAATCTGAAATTGTGGCACTTAAAAAATTAATTGTCACCCAGATGTTGCAGCTTTTTAGCCAAATACCTCATGTTGATGTTGAAACTAAATTTACGTATTCTCCTGATATTAATGGTTTTGAAAAGCATTGTCGAGTAAGTCGGAAATTATTAATGTTAATTCATTTAAAGCAAGTAGCTATCTTATAATTTTTAAATTTTTTTAGAAATATTTTGGTCAAATCGAAACCAAACAAGGAATAAATGCTGCTGTTGGGCCTATTTCTCCTCCTACTCCGAGAACCAATTTTTTAACTGATCGTCCATTTACAATGCCTATGATGACATCTGTGAATGAATCACAAATGTTTGATTTAAATCTGGCCCGCTTGTGTTCATTGAACGTTGAAGATAATTCTATATTACCGACTATATCGTCACCTGAATCTTTGGGTGATTTATTGCAATCACCTACTACTAGTTTAGATGGAAGTTTTGCCTTTAACAATTTGCAAGCTCTTGCTAAATTAGATAATATGAACATTAATAATAATAATAACAGTAAGATAATAAAATTTAACTTAATAAATAACAATTTATATATTATTTTTGATTTCTTGTGTTTGAAAATTTAGATTTACTTCAAAGTTTGATGAGCCCATTAGCTTTAAATCAACATGGCGTTGACCCGTTTTCTGTTGGTAGTGTGTCTTCTTTGAGTTCTCCTTCAACTACTTTGTCACCTGGTGATTTTTTTTTTATTGTATTAACTAAATTTATGTATTATATTGTTATAATATTGTATTAACTAATTAATACAGTATTTTGTAGACTTCTTAGATTTAATTTATAATAAATTATTATATAGTTATAATATTGTATTAACTAATTAATACAGTATTTTGTTGACTTCTTAGATTTAATTTATAATAAAATTTACAAATTATTTAGATATTTATGGCGTAGCTACCAATTCTAATTGGTATAGTAAAGAAAGAAGAGTTCCACCAAGTCGACCAAAACGACATTCAAGTAGACCTAGTATGAATATAGTTGCTAAATTTGGTCAAATGGGGGGTGGCCTTGGACAATTTCATTCACCTCATGGTTTTTGTCTTAGTCCAACTGAAGATATTGTTGTAGCGGATACTCATAACCATCGTATCCAAGTCAGTACATTTGTAAATAGGGAGTATATTATTAAGGACCTATCAAAATATTTAAAAAAATGTTTTTAGGTATTTGAAAAGGATGGCACATACAAGACTGAATTTGGTAGAGAAGGGAAAGAAGATGGACTTTTATTTTATCCTAGAAAAGTTGTTTTCTTAACTCATAACCAAATAGTTGTATGTGATCGTGGTTCTGATCGTTCTAGAGTACAGATATTTGAGTATCCTACAGGCAAATTTGTAAAAAAAATTGATGTTCAGTTTATTGAGATTGTTGCTGGAGTTGCTGTGACTGCAAATGGACATTTAGCACTGGTTGATAGTGTGCACCCAACAGTATTTGTTTTAAATGTAAATGAAGACAATGGTATAATAAAATGGTTTGATTGTGCTTCATATATGGAAGAACCATCAGACATAATTGTCAGAGGTATTGTATATATTTAAATTGTATCAAAGTAATTTTAATATTAATTGTTTTAAATTTATCTAGATGAGGACTATTATGTATGTGACTTTAAAGGACACTCAATTGTGGTATTTAATGATGAAGGTGTGTGCTTAAGACGTATTGGCGGTGAACACATTACTAGTTTTCCAAATGGTATTGATATTTCCGAGAGTGGAGAAATTCTAGTTGGAGATTCTCATGGCAATCGATTTCATGTTGCAGTTTTTTCTCACGATGGCATCCATCTAACAGATTTAGAGTGTCCTTATATAAAAGTAAGTTATAGTTCTAGAAGCAGTGTAGTTTAGTTGAGTAGTATAGTTGGTAGTTAACCTGTTAGTAGAAATTTATAATAATACATTGACTATAATTAAGTGTTAATTTAATCTAAACTATCACAATCAAAAAAATTTAACCTTATTAGCTATTTTAGATTTTGAATATCGCAAAGAATGTATTGTTACAATGATGTTTTTTATTTTGTGAACACTGGTGAACAGAATAAAAAAATGTCACAGCACTAAAAAGTTAGGAAAGTAGATTTAGATTGTACCTTTCATGAAGCTATTTTTAAATTGTTTTGTTTTTGAGTTATTGCCCAAAACCAACAAATTTTTATGACTATTTGGAAAATCGGTTGAAATTTCAACATTTGTTATCACTATAGATAGCAGGTGGCACTGATCGTTGAATACCATTAGCAATTATCCAAACAAATTGTATTCAGGTTGTATAGATAGTTAAATATAGCTGATGGTTTTTGTTAAATTTAGTTATAACCAGCTCGCCCAGCATCGGTTTTTTGCTTGCAATAATTTATTATTGCATTTTGAATATTAATTAATAAGTGTGAAATATTGACCTACCTCCCATCTTTATTTCTTTAATTTCTCATTTTTTTTTGTTCTGGAAACACTTTTATGACCCTTAAAAGAAATGCCCTGATTTTTCAAGTCAGTACCTCCTATGATATGTATTTGGATCTAGTTTATAGCTTGGTTGAAGCTCTTGAAATTTTGCTTATGTTTTGAGTTACGGCACAAAATCCAAAAATATTTTGAATATTATATGGCAAAGTGCTTAAAAATTCCTTATTTCTAATCACTTGTCCAAGCAGGAGGGCAATCCTTATGTTGGATATCACATTTATATTGGTTTTTAAATGTAATTTATTTTAAATTTTTTTTGATATTTTTATTATTTTCTGTGTTATGTTCCATAAACAACAAAAAAATTAAAAATACTAAATTTGATTATTAGTCTTTTTGGAAAGGGGAAAGAGCTATCTAATCTATGCACTTTTTACTACTAAAAAGTTTAGGTATTGAATTATATCATATTCAAACAAATTATTTCAATTTTGCCTATTTTGCAAGTTGTAATTTGAAAACACATATTTAGACACACAAATTTAAGACCACTGGAGAGGCAAGTCTTCTCCAAATTGGTCTGATTGAATTGAAACCCATTCTTAAGTTGTTTGAAGTTGAAAATTGACAATAATTGGTCATATCTGTGATTATTTTATCCAACATTTTTGTCACTTTCAAATAAGAGTGCTCCGATGTACTTTATAATAGGTTGTTGACCTAGATTATTTTTCCGTCAACACAGTTTCGGCTAGAAGAAGTGATTCAATCAACTAATGATTTATAACAATGTTGTGTCAGACAATTACGTGATTAGAAAAGTAAGAGAAAAAGTAATAGTATGTTTGTGAAGTAGTGTAGGTCAACCCTCTGAGTGGGTAACTGTTTTGAATGGTGTAGTATTACATAGTAAATGTAATTTTACATAAAAAGAAAAGAAGGAAAGAAAGTAAATTTAATGTTGGGTCTAAAGTTGTTTGGAATTTAAAATACACTTTGGAGTGTGTCACTTCTTTGTTTTTAGCTTAATAACAACTAATTATAAAAAAACTTAATTATCAATGTATGTGTTAATTAAAATATTAACGCCTTATTTATGTTAAAGTATAGAAAAGTATCAAACTATTGACAGTTTTTGCTTGTTTGTTTTGTAAATACATGTTATAAATTCAAACCTAAAAAATCCTATTTTAGGTAGTATAAATAATACTTAATATTTCTGATATTTTTTGTGAAAAATTTTTTTTCCTCGACGCATATATAACAGCTTGCTTAGAATCGTTTTTTTCAAAAGCAATATTTTATTTTTGATTTCAAATACTAAGTAATGAGTTTAAAGTACAACTTTTTAAACATTGACCTACCCAAAGAATTTACCTCCAAAGCTTAGTCGCTACGCCAAACAATTTAATACCCGACATCATATGTACTCCCTTTATATTTAACTTAGTATTAGTGATGTTACAAGCTGTTTGATTTTTAAATTCAAAATTGGAAATATTTGAACCGAACTAAACACAAAATAGTTTAGTTTGAATATTGAACCAAGTAAAAAAAATTTGAACCTAATTTGTCAAAAACAACAAAAAGAAATGGAAAAATGTGGAATCCTTCTTTACATAGACTTAAAATTATGTTTAAGAAGTACCTACTTAATATATTGTAGACATGGTTTGGTTATTAACGGTCATTTATAATATTATAAAATTTTTTTTTTTATTAAGTTTGGTTCGGATATTTCCATTGAACAGTTAAGTTTGGTTTGGGTTCGAATAAAAATTGTAAGGTTGGTTATGTTCGGGGATTTGTTAAAATTTTAAAAAGTTTAGTTTGGGTTTGGTTCGACCTCGAAAATTTGGGTTCGTAACATCACTACTTAGTATACTTATCTGTTATCATAGTATTAGGTGACATATAAAATCTAATTATTAAATACTGGTGTTTCTAATTGAACATAAAAAATAATTTTTGTATCATTATAATATTTTTACTTCTATTATTTTATTGGGTTATCACTATTGATTAATGGTAATTTTTATTTATAATTTAACTAAATTTGTTTTAGGTGTCTCGTTGTTGTGGTTTGAAAATTACTAGTGGAGGTCATATTGTTACACTAGCAAAAAACAACCATCATGTTCTCGTCTTAAATGCAACCATCTAACTTATTAAACTAAAAACACTTTCCCCATAAATGTATTTGTTAACTTATAATTTTCTTGTTTTTCTTCAAGTTTTTTTTTTATCATTATATTATTTAGTTAATTAATTTTTGAGACTGCTCAAAGTGCATTTTTCTTTTTTTTTCTAGGTACAACAATTTTTTGTTTCTTAAAAAAGTAAACGGACATTTTACTGACTTTTTTTCTTTTTTTTTTTTTATGATTATTATTAATGTTTAATTAATTTTTTCTTCAGCAAGAAAAAGTAATATTAGTTCCTATTTATTAAAAGGTTAAAAATATATGAGCTGTTTTTTTTTCTATTTTAAAGTCTCATAATGTTAAAAAAAAAAAAATTCAAGATAAATTATGTTATCTTTACACATAATATATATATACATATATATATATTTATGTATTCTTTTATATATATGTATGTATATATAATGGAAATATACCTCGTTTAAACAATCTCTAGTGAAGATTTTAGTCAAAATAAACTAGAAATAGTCAATTTTTTTTGTTGAAATTTTATTTTATAATAATACATTTATAATTATATTAAATGCATGTTATTTAATGATTAATTATTTGTTGATGGTGTTCACACATGTAATTGCAATATTAAGTTTTTATTTCTCATTGTTTTGGTTACTAATGAGTTTCTACTGTACATTGTTATTATTATTAGTACTAAGACTTCTAATATAGCTCAAACTTTAACGTTCCGTAGTTATCAAACAGATTTGTTGTTGAGCTTAATAAAATCTACACTGCAATAAGTTACATCATACTTTTTTTTTGGTTCTTGGTTCCATATTTTTCATCTTAATTTGTAAAGTTTAACTTAATAATTTATCTAGTCCTCTATAAATAAAGCCAATTTGTTTTTACTGGTCATTGATCCCAGTATAATTAATTGTATTGGTACTATAGTAATTGTTATGTAAATAATTAATTCTATAAAACATTATTATTTGAATATGATCCAGAAACCAAGTATATATTATTATCTCATGTGTGTTTCATAATGAGAATAATTAATATTGTGATAAAAAAAACTGTTCTTGTTTGACAAATTATTTATATTGTAGTGTAAAGTTATTTAGTTAAATTTTTTTTAAAACAATACATTACCATAACTTTTATTTGTATTACATTTTCGATTTTTTGTAAATATTTATGAAGACTGAATCGACAAAATATTAGGTGATATTTTTTCTGTTTTATTTATTTTTTTTTTTGTTTACTAAGGAAATTGTTTTATTTGCCGAATTATTTATATTTGTTATATGATAATATGATGTACTATTTTAACTTGCAATAAAACAGATTGTTTGTTATAGATAAGTGAAAAATAATAAAAATACGTGATATCATGCAACAACTATATTGAACATTTCATTTGTGTAATACTGACCTTGATAATTCTTTATAAGACATCTGGTAGTAAACAAAATTGCCTACACCTACATTCAGTTATCTTTTGATTAGTTGTAACATAAGTTGTTGTTCAACTGTTATTCAGCAAAAATGACAATCACAAAGTATTTTAACTGTAATATTTTGAGAAATGGTAGAATTGTTGCACAAGACTTATGGGTTGAAGACGGACAAATAGCTGATCCAGAAATTATTTTTTTCGATAAAAAATTAATTCCAGACATTGAAATTGATTGCCTTGGTTCCTTAATAACTCCTGGCTTCATCGATTTACAAATCAATGGTTAGTACTTATAGAGTAGCATTCATTATTATTAAATTTTACCTTTTCGTAAAACAAAGTGTAATTTTAACTGACAGTATTATGACTACATATAACATAATAATATTATAAATGTTAAAATTATTATCTTTCAATGACCCCATTACAAAGTGAAATGAACTTTGTACTTACTAATTAATATGTATTGCAAGATGCAAATATAATAGTATTTTATTTTTATTTTGTTCTAATACAATGGTTCATAATAAATAAATGTTGTTTGTTTAGTAAACTTATCTTAATATGACAAATAGTAAATACACATTTTTATCTAAACATTAAGTCAAAATCACTTGACTATAATAGTATTTTCTTTTAACAATGTAAACAAATTATGTTTATTTTAATACCAAACAATCTGTATCTAGTACCCAAACTAAGTTAAATAAATGAGTTGGTAACGTATATTATTTTGGTTGTGTAATATAGTTTGATTTTTAATTTACCCTACTAATTATTTTATTTCATATGTAATAATAGGCAAGTTGACTGACCTGATAAAATATTTTTAATAGATAATACCTAACCTACTAATAACTAATATTAAATTAATTCAAAAAAAGTGTAAGAAATGGTTTGACCAACTAAGAGTGTGGTACACTGGTGTAAATGTCTAGCGCTATTTTGTCAGGGGTCAGTTTTTCTAAGGGTTTTTTAAGTCAGGGGTGTCCAACCCGCGGTAGAATTTGATGCGGCCCTCACTTTAATTTAAAAACCACGAATTAATTGTATATAATATATTAATACTATGAGAACAAATTTATTTAAATCGCCTTTCGGCAGTACCTACATTTGCGAACAATTTTCAAGAATGAAAAAAACAAAGAGTAAGAATCGGTCCACTATATCAGATAATCACCTTGAAAGTTGTTTAAGGATTGCCACAACTTTCAATCGATTCAGATATTGATTCATTACTTTTAAAAAAAAAGCAATTTGAAATTTCACATTAAATAACTTTTTTAAACTAAAACTTTTTTTTTATTATAAGTAAATATATTTTTCTGTGTACTTATAATTAAATATTAATACTTGTAAAAATATTTCTGCTTATTATTTGCTATTGTTAAATTATAAAAAAATGTATTGTTGTATTATAGAATATAATTTAATCATTATATTTGAATGTATTGTTATAAAAAAAAAGTATGTAGTCCACAACAACTTTTATCTATATGCTGTGGCCCAGTCTTCACAAAAGGTTGGACACCCCTTGTCTAAGTTTTCAATATGTGTAAGTACCTACTCAGTTGATGCTATTTCTGGGAAAGCTTAGTAAAGCTTAGCCGCCTGCCGTAAACAATATCAGATTTTGATTTGGGAAATGTATACAAGCCAACAGACACTATATTTAGTTATTTTCTATTGAGATGTTTCATCTTAGAATTCTTAATAGCACATAATTTACTTATTACCTACTTCTTGTTTTCAACAGTAAATTTGGATGTACTTATTCTTACTTTTGTGAGTTAGGTATTTAAAATGTTTCCATTTTCTCGGAGTAGGTAGACAGCTGTATAAAAATAGTATTGAAAGTGGCTAATAGTCAAATACTTTTTTTTATTAAAATAAAATAAGAAAAAGTTGTAAGTTATTAATTATGAAATATTATTATAATAAATGTGTTTATACTGTGGTATAATATACCGTGGGTTATACTTGATAGGAGCTTTTGGAATTGATTTCACTCATGATCGTGGCGAAGGACTAAATAAGGTTAGAAAAGGATTATTACAGTTTGGTGTCACTGGATTTTGCCCTACAATAGTCACAACTACAAGGTCCAATTACCATCAAGTAATGTGTTTAATTCCTTTTAAAATTTAAACTGGTCACTTACACTAGTTATACTCATACAAAAAAAAAACAAATTATTTTAATAAGTCTTTCATTATTATTTTTACACTCAGATAAACTTATGTTTTGAAAATAAATTGAATTATTGAGGTCAATACATTTGCATTAGAGAGTACATAATTTTTTATAAAAATTAAAAAGTTACAAAGGATATGCTCTTTAAGGCTTAAGCCATTGATTTCTGAGAGGGGTCATCACAAATGCATTAAAAAAACAAACGCAGTTATGCACCCAGACTGTGTTGCACACTCAAATTTTAATAGGGGAGCAAGCTGTAATTTTAGGTGTATTTTAGTACACCTTAAAATGTTCCCTTTATAGTTATAAACATTCAATATACTATTCATATTTTGGGGTTTGCAGTTGTAACCCTAGAACCTTTTTATGTGTGCCAATCTTTATAATGCTCTCAAGATTTTTTCAGAGGAGTAAAGAAAGTTCACAAGTTGGGGAGACATAATTTAGGGCAGATATTTGTTTTATTTCTAATAAGAATACTAGGAAACACTGAGTAAACTCGTGTGGAGGCCCAGAGGTTATTATACAATGTGGGGTACAATTTAGTTTTTTATTACATAATATGGTGCCATTAAATTATTAATTGATACAAAATGAATTAAAAAAGTTAAGGTTCACATTTACTACAGTGGTCAGTGACATGACGTTTCATGGTAAATATGGTTATTTTTTACTAACATTAAAAATAATTTGTATTTTTAGATTTTACCAAAATTTCAACGTTGTCGGGGTAGTGAGCAAGGAGCTGCAGTTTTAGGGGCACATGTTGAAGGTCCATTTATTAATAGTCAGAAGTCAGGTGCACATAACACTTCTTACATAAAAACATTTGAATGTACTAACCTTATCGACACATATGGCAGTCTAGAAAATATAGGAATAGTGACTCTGGCTCCTGAACTAAATGGTTCAATGGAGGCTATTGAAAAGTTAACTCAAGATGGAATTGTAGTATCTTTAGGACACACTGCATCAGACATGGAAACTAGTATAAGAGCAGTACAAAACGGAGCTACATTTATTACACATTTGTTCAATGCAATGCTTTCTGTACGTATGCTTCGATAGGTATATAATGAAAATTATAATTTACACAGCGTGTTACTGTGTTTATAGTTTCATCACAGAGATCCTGGATTATTTGGGCTAATTTCGTGCCCGCCTAATTCTACAAAGCCCTTGTATTATGGTATTATATCCGATGGTACACACATACATCCAGCCGCATTAAAGATTGCTTACAAAGTCAACCCAAAAGGACTTGTACTTGTAACAGATGCATTGTCAGCTATAGGTTTACCAGATGGAATTCATCATCTGGGCGATAAAATGATAGAAGTAAAACATTCAAAAGCATATATTATGAATACAAACACACTGTGTGGAAGCGTAACTTCCTTGGACGAGTGTATGAGAAATTTTATTAAAGCAACAAGTAAGTTTGAATAAAAGTGTGATTTACAAGTAATACAAACTGAGATAAATGATTTTAAGATTGTAGTATAGCTGAAGCAATTGAAATGGTAACCTTACATCCAGCACAAGTATTGGGAATTCAACAATTCAAAGGCACGTTTAATTATGGAGCAGACGCTGATTTTGTGTTTCTAGGAAGTGAACTGAACGTTTTATCCACGTGGATAAATGGACAATGTGTATTTCAAAATAGTAGCAGCCCTGGTTATATTGTAAAAAAAAAGAACTAAAATATTCTTGTTTAAATTTGTATTATTATTTACATGTATACGCAGAACTTACTATAATGTTTTGTACAGAATTAAAAGACAATCTAACTTACTAGTTTAATAAAAAATATTATTTAACTAATGAAAATAGAGATAACTTAAGGAAAATAATGGTGTAACATCTACTGTCTTGCTTCTGGATTTGAGACCCCAGCAATCATCATAAATATGACCAATGGTAATATATACATCCACTGAAAAACAAGTATATAAAATATTTATAAGTTTAATTAACAATTAAAACAGCATAAATAGTGCAGACCTTAATGAAGAGAAAAATGTATGTTAAATAAAAATATATTCTACATCTCATTGTATTCAATTACAATAATTAAAATTAGTGCCTACTACCAATTACTTAATATCAACTAATTAATAATTAGTGTTTATTTAGTAATATACTCTCAATGTGAGAGGATGCGCAGAATAAACCAATTTTTGTTGGTGCAAGTGTAGTAATAATAAATTGTCACTAACTCATTAATGTATGCTAATAAAAGCATAAAATAAGTAATAACACATAGTAACATAATTCTTAATGTAAAATAAATAATATTCAATATGCAACATTAACATAGTTTCAACATATAATGAGGGTTGCTAATGTGTGTGGAGGGAATGTGAATGATCGTGATAAGTGGAGGACAAAGATGGCCAACCCAAAATAGTTGGAAAGACAGCAAAAAGGAAAGATGTATTAAGGGTGTTGCCATTTGACATTTACTAAGGAGTGAAATGTAGATTTAAATCCACATGTTACATTGGCAAGAAATGTATATCAGTATACTTATATCACACCCTCTAGCAGGCTCTACTAAATTTCAGACCGGTCGGGTAACAGGAGGTCCGGGTCTGGGTGAAAAACTATTATAATAAAGGCTTTTCCACCCCTAGAGACTGAAACTCGTACATGACATAAGAAACATTGTCTTGTAAGTCCTTACTAAATTTCAGCTCGGTCTGTACCAGGGACTGGGTCATAACAGTTTGAGTCAGTAAATTAGAATGTCTCGTAAGACACTGTTGGTCTCACCACAGTCCTGTTTTAACTACCTATACTTAAAAATTAATACTAAGGTAGATTTCAAACTTACATATTTTCCAAGCATAGATTTGTTATTATTTGATTTTCCTTTTTCCCTAGCTTCCCGCTCGCGCTCCATTTTTTGAATGTAAGTAGCAGTATCAGGTCTATGTATATGTATATATATATATAAAAAAAAAAAAAAACAATAGTGAAAATACTGTTCATTGAATGCACAACTTTACATACATTGGGCTGGTTTCAGGTCTTCTGAAAAATACAGTGGTTGTGAATTTATTTGTGTTTAATTCATTGTTGCAATTGCCAGATGTTGTAGCTAAATTGACAGCAAATGGTGTGTCCAAGTGATCCAAGTGTAATGTTAGAATGTCATTCAAATTAGAACCTACTATGAGACACGCTTTGGTAAAAGTAAAAAAACTGGTTTCTTTGCCAGACAACGTTTTGACCGTGACTTTCAAACGGTACAGTTCATTGTTAAATGCTAATTCCTATAAGCAAATAACATAATATACTAATTAATTTGTTAGTGTTAATAAAATACCATTTTTGTTTAATGGTTATCAAACTAATACTTTCAACGACTGCAAGTCTGAACTGTATACAGCATTTTTAGACACAACATCATTTCTAGTCTCCAAATTGACAGGAATAGAACTGCGTTTAGTAAAACCTGCACCAGGAATCAATTCATGTTCCAAATAGATGTCGGATATTGAATCGTAACTTGAATCCTAGAAATGAAATAATCTATTCATAGTTTTGTATATACACAACAAAGGTGGTTAAAATAACTCGATGACTTACGGAAATGCAAAGAGCATTTAGCACGACATAAAACAAACAGAACAGTTCTCTAAAAACGACCATGTTTTTTGTGTCGTGTAACTGAATACAACATTTAAGTCATATAGTAATATAGTGGTTGATACAGTTTTCAACCCGAATGGCAATAACCTGACTGATTAAATAATTTGTTATAATGAGTAATAAGTACACAGTATTTTTTAATTTTCATGTGTATAATTTTTATAGTCAAAACATTGGTAGCCACTTGCCAGACTCGTAGCAAGCGATGTCTAGCTCGGTGATCAGTCTGTGTGTTGTGGTTCCTACTGTTATCACTTATCAGTGATATCAATATTATTTCCACGGACTTCAATATTATATCACATATTATATGTTTTATCTTATCTGTGATTATATAGTGGCCTAAAACGGAAGTCCGATATTCCAATGTTGCTACGGGGACGCGTAAAATATTCTTTCCGAACCGTATTTTAGCGGAAAAATATTTTATCCGAAAAGTATATAATGAGAAAGGTATTTTGTTGGAACCGTATAATAACCGAAAAATATTTTGTCCGAACAGTAAATTGGGCAAAAACATTCCATCCGAAAGGGGCCGTACACCTAAAAATGATAAAATTGAAAAATCGAAATTTAGTGTTACCAACTTTGAAAACAAGTGTCTTTGTTTTAGGTTTAGATTAGGTTTTTAGGTTTAGGACAAGACTATAAGTCGCGTAGTGTCTATATAGGTTTGGATGCAATAGGTTTTAGGCTATTATCTGTTAGCGGAGCAAAGCGACGGCGCCGAGCGAGCGAGTGCCAAACACGTATAGTGTCTTGAATTGATAACTCGGATTGATAAAATATTTGTCGGCTAAATTACCATCGGATTGCATATTTTCGGCTTAAATACTGTCGGAGAAATTATTTTGGGCTATTTTATAATTCGGATTCAATATTTTCGTATCTAATACTTTTCGGATGAAATACTTTCTACTAAAATATTTTTCGGACAAAATACGTTTCGGCTGTTTTATTTTCGAATGTAATATTTCCGGGAAAAATATTTTTTGTAAATTTTATTTTCGGATGGAACACTTTTCTAATAAAATATTTTTCGGATAAAACACGTTTCAGCTGAATTATTTTCGGCTTGAATATTTGCGGCTTGAATATTTGCGGACACTTTATAGCCCCCCTGTTGCTACTTGATATTACAAATTCACAATTGTTTACCTATCGTCACCAAATTTTGCACCCCTTTATTTGAGTTCCAGGACAGATGGTTTGAGTATTTTGAACTCACAAATGTTAATATTTGTTTTGTTTTAATAAAATTAAATAAACCATAATAAAGTCGAGGGTAAAAAATGTCTCAATATCGAGTAAACTATGACCACTTAACCAATTTTCTTTAAAATGCGTTAGTTGGCTAAGCAAAGTTCACAGTGTCATAGACTAATTTGATTAGAGACATTTTTTTTAAGTTCTTTCCTAATACCGTAATACGGCTAAAAAAGTTGCAAGATGATAAAAATTAAAACAATAATTTTTGGTCAGGTTTTCTTGAAATTTAGCTTTACTGAAACTACTTCAGTTATAAATATATATTATTTAACAGTTAATTTAACTTCATATCATTAATAAAAATATATTTTACCTTTGTTACTGTACGAAATACCAACCTTGGCAAAACAGAGTCGGAGATAAATGGATATATTCAATACTATAGTTGACACTATAATTGTTTTAAATATTTTTTTAAGTATTTACTCAATTTTGTTTCTTTGTTAAAATTATCACGGTTATTCTTATTTGACTATTTATACTTTAAACCAGTGTCGGTTATTACTTTTGGGTATTCTATACAATGCCAAAGTCCTAACATATCCTTAGCTGGTACTACAGTTTTAACTGCTCATCGTAAGAAAATTCTACATACCTAGTTTAACAAAAACTAGTTAACATAATATTAGTCTTGCTGTTGGTTGTAATATAACAGTCTTAAAAATTAATCTTCAGTTCTTACAAGTTAGGTACCTATAAAAAAAATTCTTGTTAAAAATCATTCATTATTTAAAATCTACATTTTTTAAAGTACAAATACAAGTACACTGAAAGCTCAAACTATTTCTTCAGAAATTCATTTTTTATGATCACTTATAGTTTTATACATTTTTACATTTTTTTATCATAATGATGGGTTACAATTTTTATCTTTAATACTTTTAATGTTAATGATAGTTAACTAATGATAGTTTAGTAAAAAATTACAAACTCAATTAAGTTACTCCAATAAGAAAAACAATATTTATAAATACAGAATAATAAATAAATTTGAGTGCATTTTTTTTGTAATAAACATTGATTTCTTTTACCAATAATTTTATACTTTCTATTTATTCTACCTACCTACTAAATTTAGACTTATATTATTTTATATTAATTAGCATCACTTACTATGCTTAACTAAACTAAGCATTTAGTGCATGATTTTAGAACTTTGTTTTTAATTGAACAAAACACGTAACATAATATTATATTACACTAAATAAATTATGAAACATCATACGTTATTCATTTTATTCTTTATAAATGTTATTTTATCTTTAAAATAAATGTAATTATTTTATTTCAAATATATGTTAGCTTATTAAATTATTTATTATGCAAGTTATTATTTTAAAAATTAAGTATAACTTATTGTTATATAAAATTTTGTTAAGATTTTAGTGTATACAACAAGTATAAAAAGTTAATTTTTAAATGACTGTTAACTTCTGAATTGACCCATTTAATACTGAATATGAATAAGAGTATGTTTTGCCAACTAAAAACATGGCAGCTTTTTGATCAACTGGCTTCAATAAAATTGTAATAGCTATCATAATAGCCATCAGCTATCATCATAGCACAGATAAGATAAAACTTAGTATAAAAGTTTATAAAAGTTTTATCTTATCTGTGATCATAGTAACTTATTTATTATAATATCACAACAATATTCTGGAGTGCTACTGCAGAGCAAAATATTTGATTTCCATAGGATTAACATTAAAAAAGACCTACTTTAACCCTTATGTATATCAAGGATAAATTATAATTATAAACGGTTTAATTTGGTATCAACATTTTTATTGAAACGTATATTACATATTAATATACATTCCTAATTTCCAAAACCATTTTTTTTTTATGCTTACTTGGGAAAAATAAAAAAATTTAGACATTTTACAATGTTTTTAATTCATTATAGGTATCATAAATTAATAAACAAGTTACTTTAATTAATAATTTTAGTAATAGTAATGATGATTATTAGGAACTTTAAATGAAATAATCAAATTAATTTTTGCTTTTCATTGATTTTTAAGTATTTTTGTTCACAAATAATGTTGATTGGTACTTTATAGAGATTGAAACAACTTTTATTATTAGAATTGAATTTCATTCAATTCTAAGAATAAAAGTTGTTTACTACCCAAGTGACCAAGAAATTTCAGACTACTACTATTTCAAATACTACTAAAAATATAGTATAATACTACATTCCATTGTCTAATGAACTACGAGGATACAGTTACCAAATAATGATTTAACAAATTTATTTAATTGAATAATAATCAATAAAATATTTTGTCATATTAATAATGGTTGGTGCAAATGAGCATCAATATTTAATATTTTTTAATACTCAATAAAAAATAAAACTAAGAGAATACATTATACAATTAAATAAAAATTATCTTGATGAAAATGTTTATTTTAATTGAATTTTATTTTACATTTTCTTTAAACCAGTATATTCCATTCTAACTAGAGGATTACTTTTTTTCATCTGATATTTTTTGTATCCTACTTGTTTCTTCTTGTAGTATTCTTTGTCTTTTTTCTTAGTTCCTTTATCTGCTTCTTTTTGGCTTTCTATGAATTCTTTTAAAGAAGATGGCACCATGTAATCGGGGACATCAGCCATATGATCTTGCAATTTGACAGTATGTAAAGTTTTGTCATGCCTCAAAGACAACAAATCTCGAGGATTATCTTGAAAATATCGCTAAAACATGTACATAATTTAGCTAATTGCATGATTTATGGTTTGATCAACAGTTTCTATTACTAATTATATTGTTTACTTTGAGTTTTTTTGAATTTAGCATTTCATGTTTGATTTCTTTTAGCCTAGCCTCTCTTACAGCAATTTTAGTAACAGCTCGCCAAGCATCTTTTGCACGATATCTAAATCCTTCAACTTCTTCCAATTTAAAGTTGAAATTTTGGAACACATCATTTTGTTCTGAGATACCTTGTTTAATATAATTTTCAACATCTTTTAATAAACTTTGTTCTTTAATATTTAAAAAAGATATGGCCGTCCCCTAGAAAACAACATGTAATAAAATATTATGTAATATGTTAAATATAACTTATAAGTAAGCACTTTCTTCTTCTTACTTTATTTTTGCCTCTAGCTGTGCGACCTACTCTATGTATGTACGAATAAATATCAAGTGGAAAATCATAGTTGATAACCACTGATACAAATTGAAAATCAATTCCTCTTGCTACGCCAAATTCTTTATCATGCTTCCGTTTGCTAATAATTTCAAAACATAAAAATACATATACAGATATTTAAATAATGCTGAATTCATACCTAGTTTCATTTTTCTTAATTTCATGCTCTTCATCTAAAAACTTTTCATCAGAAGCAATTATTATATCATACATGTTATCATTAAATTGACAAATTGTATGACAACGACAAGATGCAGGGAGTTCAGAATTTAATACACAAGAATGAATACCAAATTGTTCCAAGAATAATTTTAACCTAAATAAAATTTCAATATAATTAATGAACTATAGGAAAATATGTATCAAACATAATTAACACATAAAATATTGTACTAACTTATAGCATTTATCTACAGTATTTACAAATACAATAGTTTTTCCTTTGACAAGTTTTAACTTAAAACAACAGTATAAAATTACTGCTTTATCTTCTTCTTCTGCATTCAATTTGTAATGAGATAATTGAGACAATGGTGCCAAATCAGGTTCTTGTAATTTTAAAATGACAGCATTATGCAACAGTAGTTTTTTTAAAGCTAAAACATCTTCTGACAATGTTGCACTAGCCAAAACCGCTTGATAGATTTTTGGCAAATATCTACACAGTTAAAATACATTATAATTTATCAGAAAATTTGCTATAACGCACCTTACAGGACTTCACATACATTTCAAAAATTTTTTATCCATTTAATTTTTTTCCTTATTAAAGAAACCATTTTAAAACCATTCAAACATTTTAAATGGAAAAGATTTATTTCAACAATTTGTAAGCTTTCAAAGTTTACCACTTGTTTAAAATTGGATCACGTTTTTGTGCACTTTAATTTTATTATAGCTACTCATCAATATTGTAATGATATTAAAAATTATTTTGACCTATTAATAAAATAAACTATCTCATATTTCTTTAATGATACAGTATTCAATTTGCACTTTGAAGCTAGAATATTTTCTTATGAGCAATGGTGCCAAGCTAGCAAATTCCAAAATTTTGTACTTATAGACAGCAAAAATTTTGTGTCAGATTTATTTAGTTTAAAAATTACAAAAATTTTATATTTTTTTATACATGTAAATATAAATAGATATCTAATTAAATCTCCCAATGATGCAAAATTGCTCCAGAATGACCTTAATCTACTCAATAATTGGTGTGTTCTTAATAAACTATATTTCAATATCGATAAATGTAAAATTATTACATACTCAAAGAAGCGTGTAACTCAAACTTATAAGTATTACTTAAATGATATTGAATTGGCTAGTCTTTCATATCAAAGACCTTGGTATTTGTTTTGACCCTTCCTTGTCGTTCAATGATCATTATGCTTACGCCATAAACAAATTATCTTCAATGCTAGGTTTTTTAAGTAGAATATGTTCTGACATCAATAATCCTATAGCTCTGAAATCTCTGTATTGCTCATTTGTCTGTTCCATACTCGACTATAACTCTGTCATTTGGTCTCCTTACATGTCTGGTCCGACTGGAAGTATTGAAGGAATTCAAAATCGCTTTCTAAGGTTTCTTGCATATAAGTGCGGTATCCAACGCCAGCGACACACGTTTTATTCACCATTATATTATATTCACATTAACCAATTTAGAAACTTTGCATATAAGGAGAACTAGGCTCAATCTCTGTTACGCTTTTAAATTATTAAATGGTGTCATCAATTGTTCTGAGCTACTGGTTAAATTCAATTTTCTAGTACCCACTTCTCGTACCAGGAACTCTAATACTTTTTATACGCCATTCCATCGTACTAATTATGGTAAAAATTCCCCCATTACCAGATTAATGGGCCATGTGAACAAGTATGATATTGATTTGTTTCTTTGTAATAATATTATCACTTTTAATGTATATCTTAAAAATAATGTAAATCTTGTTTGATTATTATTTGTTATTATCTTATTAGTATTATTATTATTATAATTATTAATTTTGCTATACCAATTTTTTTCTTGTATATATTGGGCTTAGCCCATTTAAATTTTCTATAAAAAAATAAATAAATAAATATCCGTAGGCTATTATTTATATTGGCAAGTAGAGCTGGTAGTATGCCTACCAGCTCCATCCACTACACTACGAGCACGCTCTTTTACACTCACAAGCCAATAAGTTTTAATCAATTTGTTTTAAAAATATTGAAATATAGTTTTCATAAATCAATTAATATTAGCACTTCTATTTCCCCCAGCATAATGTTTACCTGGCACAGAACAAATGCATTTTACCTACTCAAGCTCGCTCTATCGATGTTGTTAATAAGGTACTGTTTTGAGACAATGTTGCGAAAGTTTAGTTAAATTAGCAATAATGATAAGGATAACAATAACAAATACAGAGCATGAATAAAGATATCTTAATTTGTGGTACTAAGAAACTACTACAGACGTGCGCACAAACATATCTTGATATTGCCAGACGGCAATATTTAAACGTCAGTAACTACCAAATTAAGTGAGAGCTGAGAAATTTTTTTTACATATTTGAAATCAGCATGAAGTACTATCAATTAAAATAATAAAAAAAGATGTCCAGTAATGTAGATTTGTTCCAAGCTATCCCGTTATTACTTTCTTAATAGCAGTAAAGTTTGAAAACTTTTTAACAAATCTTTTCCAATTAATTTTGATATATTCACAATCCAAAAAAAAAAACTGGATCATTTAAAAAAAATATATAAGTAATTTATGTTAAGGCCAGTAAAATGCCTTTTCTCCCAAAAATTTAATATGTTTACAACACACTTCACAATTTCTTTTATCTCTTCTTCATAGCCAAATGAAAAAACCAAATCTGCCTCATCAACTACTATTGTTTGTAATTTTTCAAGTGAAAAATGCTTTGCTTGTAAATGAAGTAAAGCTCTAGCTGGAGTGGCTACAACAACATCCGGAGATCCAACTAATAAAGGCTTTTGTTCTTTCATATCAACCTAAGAGGCAATATTTTCTTTTTAACAATTGTCATGTTGACGTTTAGTAATTAAAATATGTTTATCAGCAATATACTAACCTGATCGGATATATCAACACAATTTACAACTCTTGAACATTTAATGGTCAATTGAAGTAAATTTTTGTAAATTTGATTACATAGTTCCTTACTTGGAGCCAATATTAAAGCGTGTGTACAATAATCATTAGAATGTATCTAAAAAGTAATAAATAAATAAATGAGAATATGATGATAATTAAAAATCTAATAATGAGTAAGAATCAATCAATTATTTAATTAGGTACTTCTTTGAATTCTAATATTTTTTGTATGACAGGTATAACAAATGCTGCCGTTTTCCCTGATCCAGTTCTTGCCCTCACCAGCATATCTTTGCCATCTAACAGAAGTGGAATACCCCTTTCTTGAACCAAAGTAGGTTCAGTCCATCCATTGTTGGCAATTGCCTGAACATAAAATTTAATAAATAAAAAATGTAATCTTTCAAAAAATAAGAATGTTTCAATAATTAAAAACTTAAAATACACGAATGTTCAGTAAAATTCATCTCAAATCTTTGCTTTTAGCAACCGTTTTGTAAAATACTATTTAAGGAACTGACAATCAAAGCTTAAAATGCATGACTATGAGTAAGACACGATACTAATCATGTGTACTGGTTGACTTTATAATGCTGATTGTACAGTTGATAGTTAGATGTTAAAGCTACACCTAAGTATAAATGTCTAAATGGTATGTGTTAAACATTAGTTATTTTTAAGTTCTTGTAGTACAAGTAATAGAATGGTTGTCATAGTTATAGGGCATAGGCCACGAGGATCTGGATGGGTTATAACTTATTCTTATAACTTTTACTGAGCATTTATATTAATGTATAGAATAATAGACAAAAATAGGTACATAAGTACATACATATGTTGGATACATACCTTAAGAATACGATCATCTATACTCATTTCATGAAAGTTTATATGACGCTCCATAGTCAAAGACTACCCGGTGGATCAAAATTTTAATATTCCAAACGTTTAACGTGTTCGAGAACTTATAAGTACCAAAAAAATCAATGCACAACGAAGAAAGTGACACAAATTCGTTGATGTAACCGTTTCACGTCGTCACAATTATTACAAAATTTAAGTATAAATATAATCATAAATATAGGTATAATTACAAATTAGTAATTACAATAATTTACATCATAATGTTGTATTGTTAAACAACGCACGTGCTGTTGCAGAGTGCAGAGCAAATTAATATCACGATTAAAGAATAAAGATATACGTTAATCGTGATATCAACTCAGACAACATAATAAGATATACCTGGATAACATAATCAAATATTGGGGTCGGGCATAGAGTTATCTATAGTCTTCATGGAGTAATTGTACTATATATGGGTCGGGGGACAGCCTTAGACCTTATACTGTAACACCTTACAGTGTAAGGTCTATAGAGGCAGCAAGGTTTATATAGATAAGAATACTTTTATTCTTATCTACCTTGATGTTGGGGGGGGGGGCAGTTGTCTGAAAAATGATAATAGTCGATGGTCTGCAAGGTACCAACTTTGAAAAAAAAATTATTACCAACAAAGTCTTGGGCCACGATCAAGGTGGATATATGACTATATCCATGGATAGATCCACCTTGGCCACGATTTAAGATTGTCTTAAGATTGTCTTAAATCGTGGTTGTAGCCAAGGTGGAAATATATCAACCTTGGTTGTAGCCAAGGCGTAAACATATCCACCTTGGTTGTAGTCATGAATCATGAATTAGAATAGTTTTTAATAGGCAAGTATATAGCATAGAATAAGGATATATATAGTATATAGTATATAGTCCGATGTCATAAATAAATAAAATTCAGTATGTAAATTTTGTTAAATAATTTTATTTTTCACTGTTACACGTGGGTCAGGTTGGCCGAGCGGTCTAAGGCGCCAGATTTAAGCTCTGGTTCCCGACAGGGAGCGTGGGTTCGAACCCCACACCTGACAATTTGAGTTTTTGTGATTATTTTATTATCTAAGTATCTCTATATTATCTATTTTTACAACCTTATCAAAAACTCACTTCGCTAATTGATAAAAATCATAATATTATGATACATTGAGACCACGGCTATAGCCGTGATTGAAACCTAATAGCTATTTGCAATTTATTTTATAATTATTTTATTTTTACTTCCCAATTTTAAATTTTAATCATTGCCATTCATAGTCATTGGTCAAAAGACCTTAGAAAAAAATTAAGTATATTTTGCTCGTACTTTTGGGTGTATGATGTTTTATAAAAGCTGATTTAATTTTGAATTGGTTCACAATATCATTATAGTCAAAAGTACTTAATTTTACAAATCAACTATCTTAATTAGTGCTTAAAACTATTTTACAGATAGTTTAAAAAGTGTATAGTTATTAATTATTCTAACCTGAAATTTCAAGAAAACAATATGAAGTGTAAGAAGACTTCTTTACCTTTTGATGAACAATTTATCAGGTAAAAAATTAGTAACATTTAAAAGATAAAGGCATTTTTACATAAAACCTAAAACATATTATTTTTTAATCAAAATAGATAATCTTATTTTCTTTTAAAGGAAAACGTAAGAATGCAACTTATTTGTCACCTCAAACAAAAATTACGGATAGGCAATGACAAACCAAATAGTAAATTAGTACCCTGGTACCCACCTAATAACATACATAGTCAAAATTGTCTACTAAGTTTCAAAGTGCTAAACCCAAAGCATGAATTATGAAACAAATGATGAGAGAATTTTTTGTCTGGGATATGAAAATATTGCGATCAATTTTCTTTGGGGAGGAAGGGTTACCTATATATTGCCTTTTTATTTATTTTTTTTTAGTATATATGTGTATAATACTTAATGAGTATTACGACTTATTTGTTATGTAATTTACTTTGACAAAAACATAACCTACCTACCTAATATGTTATTTGCCTAGGTATTGAAAATATTTTATTTAATTAAATACCTAGGTACCTAGATAATACTCAATTATTATTTCAGTTCAATCCAAAATCCTGCTAAGCCGACTATCGTCGTTTCTATATTTGGTAAATCTTCAATGATTTCAAAGTCGTGCAAAGCTCGCTTTGTAAACAATTTGTATGACCGTCCAATATTTCATTCATCTTTAGTACAAGCCTCATCAAGCTCAGAACTTCAGGTATTAAATTAATTAGTGATAATAATTAGTATTACTGTTAGGTTAGGCTATGCCACTGAACATAATAATTAGACAGTTTGTTTTGTTTAGAAATCAATAAAGTCTATATAATAATAATACTTATTGGGCAAAGATCTTTTTATTTTTAAAAAAAATTTTATCTACCAAGCAGTGTTTTTATGATTTTGTTATCTTACATGATTTCAAAAGTTAAATGATTTAACATTTATTAATGTTTAAGTTTTATAGTATTGATTATTATGTATAATTATTGAATTTAGTTTTCTTTCAAAACTTTGAAAATACTGGTTTACCCAATAAATGTACATTCTTCAAAATAAAAAAATTCAAACATGAAGATAAAAACCTATACATTTTAATACATTATTGACCAAAATAATTTATGGAATTATGTTTTAATATTTGAAGTATGATAATAATCTCCATTTTCTACAAAAAAATGTATAATTATAGTCATCGATTGAGTGTTTTTACGACGAGCCCGGAGGGATTGTTTATCTTCATCTAACTGGTTCTTTTGATAGCAATTCAATAATAATGAACATTGACAAACTGTCTTCTGAAATTGGAGAAAAAGTAAGAACATTTTATTTTACATAACTTGTACTAGGTACAGGCTTAGAAAATTTTCTATAAATTAAGATCTTTATTACTTAATTTTACTATTTTTAGGGGTTTTCAAGAGTTTGGTCAACTCTAAAATACAATTATGCATGTTCATTATTGTTTTTGTTTAGTGTATCGCACATACTAGTACTAACACATCCGGTTCCTATATTTGATACTAGCTATTTAAGTTATTTCAAAGCTCTTGAATGTTCAAGGTAATAATTTCATCCTTATTAATTTACACTGATGTACATTTTACATTTTATTTTGTTTTCTAGCACTTATACATTTTTAAATTTATATTTTAGATCAAAATTTATTGATGTAATAAAATCTACATTGTTAAAAATACCAAATTTATCATCAAGTTGGTTAGAAAACGGTCGAGTTTGTTCACCAAGAATGCTATTTTATTTTGAAACATGTCCAAATGAATTTAAAAAAACTAAGCAAGTTAAATATTGATAGTTAAAATACTTTTACTTAAAAATAATTTTTGGTTTTTAACGTTTTTATAGGTCATCAAATGGACCGTGTCATCCAAGTTTAAAAAAAGCTGAACAATCCTTAGAAGACCAAATTTACAGTACACTCCGAAAAAGACGAATTATTTCAAATTTAAGGTAATTCATTGTAATTTTAGACTTAAGTAATTTATTAAATATCATTAACTAATTATTATTATAGTATATATTTATTATTATTAATTCATTATGTTATATAGCACCAACTCAATATTTGCCATTCCATCTAACTATGAGTATGTATTTGTGGATGATTCTCCAGATCAAGTTTTAGACTGGACAGAGTTTTTAACAAATTCATTAATACATATGTGCAATAATTCGTCTGTTGGTGTGTAGATATAAAATTACACATTATTTTATACTTAGTTGACAATTATTAATGCTGGTAATTTTATAGAAATTAAAGATTGTTTCAATGACAATGAAATTGAAGAAATTATAGAAAAAGATTTTTTAAATAGAAGTAAGTCCAAAAATAATTTTTTTATGAACTGTAAATATAATCATTAATTTTTATGCATCAATAATGAATTTTATGTAAATTTATTTTAGGCCATAATATAAAAAAATTTTTATTTGACCAGATTGAAATTGCATTTAAAAGAGGTTTTGATGATAATACTGGAAGAAGTGCAATTACCATTTCAAACTATTTTGAGGCAAGTAATCATTTTATTTTACTCCAATAAAGACAACCCCAAATATCATTAAAGTAAATTATGTATAATAATGTTTAAGTAGAATATGGTCTAAGTCAAGGATGGCAAACTTATGGCATGCTGGCAAAACAAAATAGAACTTATTCATATAATATATCAAATATTATATGTATATTATTATTAAAAACAGACAACAGTTCTAACATAATATTATGTCATTTGTCATACATAGATGTTGTTATAATGTTATATATATATATATATATATATATATATATATATATATATATAAATAACATTTAAAAATTTGAATTTTTAATCATTACATTTTTTTGCTGAAGGAGGCAAAGAGTTTTTAAAACCTTGATTACAAAATGTTGGCGCTTGACACAAAAAATATCACCTCCCCTGGTCTAAGGTGTGCTTTTCACCACTTGCAAACCAAATGTGAGTTTTTTAAGTACCCTGGTTTAGACCTTCATTTAAGGAGTAGTTATGTAACCCAGATCCTGTTGTCAGTTCTGATGAAAATAAAAAAGTAGGAAGAAAAGACTTCTACTTGGCAGGATCTTCTACGATTCACATCCAACTAGTAATTATTCAAGATTAACATTTAAAAATTACATTATTGCATATCATTACATTATTGCAAAATTAAAAATTTCAAAAGCTTACATCCGACTTGTACATGTTTTTAAAAAATAAAATAAAATTATATTTCATTCCATTGATTTTCCTAGATTAGAGAAATGATTTTAGGTGAAAATGGTATTTGCCCAGGATGAATACACAACACAAATAACTGTTTTATTTAAGTTTTTAAATGTATAATTATTGTATTTAGACCTATTAAAAACAATAATTTAAACAAAATCCCATGTACAAATATATATTTATGTGTATTATAATATTAGACTATTTATAATGGCCACCTAACGTCATTGGGCCCAACTTTTTTTGAATTGTTTAAAAACAATTTGAGTTTTGAATTTATCTTGAATTGTTTATCTTCCTCTTGTAATAAATTTGTTGTATTTCACAGTAATTTACCAACCTATAGATTATATTTTTATATTTGATTTAACATATACATATGTCGTTATTAGTGATAAAAGAAATAGAAGTATCAGAATTTAATTATAATATTTATTTTTTTCAAATATTTAAACTACTTCAAAGATATAATTTTATTTAAAAACATACATAATAAAAATAAATACTTTTATTAGATTTACTTTCAACAAAACACTTCAATACTTTTGAAAAAATCCTGGATTTACAACATCTTTAGTACATAAAAATACTTCATGTATGTACTTATATTAAAAAGTATGTTTTTATGGTAAGTGGGTTATGTGTGAAACAAACAACTTTTACAAGCTTAAGATAGGTAATTACTGTAAGCCCTGTACAATGATATTACTAATTTTTTTTCATTTCCCATAACTCATCAAATAATGTAAGTGGAACGTTAAATGTACATACATAATTTTTTAAGAATTGAACCATCTTTCAAATGAAAAACTTATTTTTTATATTTTGCGCTCCTGTATTATGCTTATAACTAAAATTGATCGAAACACTTAGAATCTAAAAAACATCTTAATACCATTGATTATATATTTATAATATTAATATTTTTATTGTTTATCAATGTTAATACTTGTATTAATGATTTATAAACAATGATGTATCATGTAACATTAACACACTTTCTCTTAATATAAACATATCACATTCATATCATAGAAATTTAGACGCCAAACTGTACTCATGAATCTAATGATGCAATAAGGATTCTAAAACTGATTTGAATTATTCATAAAGTCTACGTTAAAACGACTCTCACATTTTTTATGTTATTCCTTTTATACAAATCAAATAAAAAAAAAATTTGACAATATTTTAATTTAAATTTTTGAAAGCTAAAGCTACAAGAATAAAATATGTTGAAAAATTGTTTTTTATTAAACTTCACGGCGAATCAAATGAGTTTTTAGTATTCTTATTGTATTAGTTATAAAGAACTAAAGGAATTGAGTAATGATAGGGAAGCATGGAGAACTGCAGCAAACCAATCTAAGGATTGAAGACTGGAAGAAGAGAAGATTGTATTATTAAATCAACCCGTATGTTTAGCAAAGAAAGCGTCTAAATTTCTACAATTTGTGTGTGATTAGACAGCAAAATCAGTCTCTAAGCCTTAATAGTCGTCAGAATTATTTATGCGATTTATTTACATTTCATGCTGCATTCATTAGCAAGATTTTTTTTGCCCCATAGATGCTTGATTGGCTAGCATGGTAGGTTGGTGGTTCCAAACACCAATTATCCACTGGCCTTTACAGATCAAATCTACTGGACAACTAAAAATTTGCAGAGTGAATAATATAATTTATACTGACAAATAGTTATTAACTTAATACTTTTTATTTAAATGTACTATATTGCTTATAAAATTTAATTTTAGATTTTTAATAGATTTAAAATTTTTATTTTTATTAGACTCCAGCTATTGGTATGTGGTGTCAAGCTGCAAATGAATTGTACAATCTATTGGTATTGGGGAAGGATCATGATGAAGATTGCGAAATTGCTATGGAATCATTAAGATCAATGCTAGATATTGATACTAATTTTAGTGAGAGGCGTTGTCGTAAAGTTCAACCTATAGCGATGGCTGCTTACCAGGATAATTTGCCCTCACATTATAACAGAAACTACCATGAAACTAAAGTATGATACTTTAAGGTATTATTGTGATTATTAATCTGTAACTTCATGTTTTTATATAGGTAGCTCAAGCATTATCAGTTTTTGCACAACATGCTCGTGGTCCACTGCTTGATGATTATGTTCAGATATTGGTTCAAGATTGTGATAAAATATGGGAATCTAGTCGTCAGATGTGTGAAACTCTTTCATTGACTGAAAATCCATGTACACAACCCTTACATAAAGGAGGTGTAGTTGATGGATCTATGAAGGAGCTAGAACAAGATGACAAGTAGATTTTACTATTTATACTTGGATATGGTTATCTATGCTTGCTATAGTGTGATTTTTCATTTGTAGTTGCACGAGACTTATAACTACTTGTTGAAAGTATTACATTTATTTTTGTAAATAACTAGTAAAAGTTTTTAATTATCTGCATGTTTAATATACTAGTATTTAAAAACACTGCACTTGCTAATTTATCAAAATACCAAATTTACTAATATGTTAATACTTTGTCATTAATTTTCTTGTTCTTTACTATTTGTATCTTGAGGACATCTTCCCCCTTATAGTTGTCATTAATAAATAGTTTTAATAATTATAATAAAAATACAATTTTCCTAAAAACAGTTGTGCTGAATAAATTAAGTATCAATTATGCATTGTTTTTAACCTTAATTTTATATTACATTTATCTATTTCTTTATTTTTTAAATGAAAACGGTTATGTTATGTTGTTAGTTTAAATTTATTTTGTATGGTTGAATATGAATCTCAATAGTGATATTTAGATTATTTTAACTCTAAGTTAATAATAATATTTAATATATTACCAAACTTAAAATTTGTGAAGTAGGAGTGTGTAAAAATATGTGAACTGTTTTAATAGGATTTTTACAGATATGTTTAAAGCAAAAGCAACTGAATCTTTGATAAATATCTTATAAACTGGGGAAAATGTCCGTGTTTCTAATATTTTTAGAAGCTTAAGTAAGACAACAAATATTAAGTTTGGATAAAAACATAGACTTAAATAAAATGTATAGTATTTTTATATTTTATTTCTTACTAGACCAAACTAATTTATAATTTATTACTAACCCAAGTCAAAGTTAAGATACAGTTATTTCAGTATAACATAGGTGTGTCTTATAGAGTTTATTGAATTTTTTTATTTGTGCATATGGTGATACAATGTGAACTGTGGTTATGTGGATGAGCTTTTTCCTATTAAAAAATGATTTTGTTATACGTATCCAAGAATTAAAAGTTAAAACTTTTCAGTTATGTTTTCTTCCAAGCGTTATATAATAACCATTTATCTTTGTGTGTACATTTTTAGAAGCGTTATAATTTTGGTACTATGAATTTTAAATGTAATTTATTGTTTACTATTAAATTGATTAATATACCTCATGAAACTTCATTAATAATAATACATTATATAAACTCAAAAGTTAACAAATTTATAATTATTTTAATAGTTTTGTTTCAAACTCATTTTTTTTATTTTCTATTTAAAACAAATTTATTTATAAAACTGTTAAGTAAAACATGGATAAATTTTTCAGTAAAATATGTTTATTTTTATGGTATAAGATATAATGTATAAGCATTGTTAGCTCGTTCATTAATAGGCATATAAAAAATTGTATTGAAAATTTCTCCTTTTATTTCATTAATGCTGCACATTTAAAATTTGTATTTTACATCAATAACTGCAAAAGATAAAATATTTAAATTATGACAACATTACAACATAACACATTTCATCTTAAATATATTTAGA
>CM029357.1:57925028-58041990 GCA_017140985.1 Hormaphis cornu
AATATCTAAATAATATTTCATCAATTTTTTGCTGTTCCTGTGTGAATTATAGACCATTTAAGATTTCTTACAATGCCTATTTTTGTCCCTAACAGTTTAGGACAAATTGTACCAAACTTTTGTAAACTATTAATTTTCTTAAATAATTTCAAGTTTGACTTAAGTATCTTAAATACTTATTACTAAAAAATAAATAAAAATTAAACTTTATAAGTGTAATATTTGTTAATTTGTTATTTTTTAATTAGTAATTTATGTTCACATCCATTACTTAATGTTCATTAAAAATATAAATCTTTTACAGAAACATAAAAAACTTTGAAATTATTACCTATCAATATATTGATATTAACTATCAACCAATAGCTTTTTTAGCTATTAAAATTTAAGTTTGAAAAGTTCACATTTAGAATCATCAAAAATAGTTCACACTTCATTTTGAGTATACCTACTAAGCATGAGGAACATTTCTGAATACAAGTATTCAAAAACCAACTTTATTTTACCACTCCTACTATTTTCTATGTTTTATTGTTATAACAGTTAGTTTTTAATATTTTCAGAACTATATTCTATTTTAATTTACAGTCAGAACAAAACATTTTATCTTAAAAAGAAGGAAACAATCATATTATTTAAATATTTTACTATATTGCTTAATGGTTAATAATGTTTTAAATTGTAGTTTAATAATTTTTGTTGTTATTTGTAAAGCTGCATACTGTAAAAATAGTTAAAATTTGGAATTTATCAGTTATATAAATAAAGACTTTGATGCATGATAATTTTTTTATGTTATTGTTGTTAAACATCTGACATTGTCTACTAATACAACTTATTGTTGTAAATTGTTGTAAATTTATTATTTAGTATTTACATTTGAGTGGTCAAAATGAATATGCAATACAAATTTAATTAAACTACTTTGAATTTTATGTCCTTAGGATTAGTGATAAAGTATATACTATGTAGCATTAAACAATTTAAGGTGGAAGTTCCTAGATGTGTGTTAGATTGTGAGAACAGAATGGTAATAAATATAGAGAAATGTCCAGATGCGTTACTCTTTTTTCTAGCTGTCCGCAGCGTCAGTTACGATTAAGAACTTGTAGCTTTAGTCAAAACTCAAGTTTTAGTTTTAAAGCTTTAGTTTTAAAACTTAGTTTTTGGTCTTCCTAATTTTAACAATGTTAAACATCAATTATAATCTATTGAAATTTACATTACATTTTATTTGTACCAAAAAAAACTAATGTGGTTATGATCAGTAGAATATAAATTTATCCTCAACCTCTCTAAAACTAAAAACTTAATAAGTAATTTAAATATGAGTGGTGCGTAGTGTGACAGTTGGTAGTTTGATGTTATTGGTTTCAATAATTTTGTGGTAGTAATTGGTGAATTGTGATGACTGATATTAGATCTTTTTTTTGATGTAATTTAGTAAGATTTAAAATATTTTATTATGACAGAACACATTTCTTGTAATCCATAAAAAAAAATAATAAATACATTTTAAAGTTTTACTAGGAGTTTCACTAGGTATAATTTAATAGAATTTGTTTTTTTAAATGTACTGAACGACAATTATTGTGCTGTTGAACATTTAATTATTTTTAATGGCCTTACAGCCTGATTAATAGAGACGATCTACCTGTCATGGAGCATTCAAGCAATGTTGTGTACTTGTCAGCGTGTAATTGTGGTCACAAACAAGGCACTCGGAAAGATCCATTTACTATTAGAGCTGCTAACTTTGACTTTTATCAAATCATGGCCAATGATTGTGTCTGTGGTTGTTTGGATCGAATAAATTTTCCAGTATTTCAACCTAGTACCCAAGATTATAAGTAAGATAATAATTGAATGATTTTTGCTTTGCAAATGTCAATGGAAAAAGTGTATGTTTCACAGAGCAGCACAGCTATTTGCAAAACCTCCTGTGATCGCTGGTAGGAAAAATAGTGGTGGCTTATTATACACATCAACTCAAATGGGTCATACACCAGGATTAAGTTTAGCTGGTAAAATATAGTTGTTAACTTTTTATTTTATGTTAACATTCAAATCAGAATGAATAGTATTTTCAATTAAATTATAAGAAATTGAACAATTTATGTTCAGGAATTTTAACCAGTTGTCATTCTGAGGATCCTATTCATGATATTTTGGGCAAAGCATCTCAAAATAGAGAAGTTCCAGACAGACAAGGCCTTACATTGGCTGAAATGACTAGCAGGCAAAAAATCGAAGACTCAATCTTAGGCAATCAGATTGTTATTAGAGTAACTGATACAGATAGTGAAAAAAAAGGTTAATATACAATTCAAAATTTTTCTTTGCAGAGTTATGAATTTTAAACATTTTCAACATAAATTAATATTTTATTTAACACACCAAAACACACACATGTTATGTTCATGGAAACTCTCACAAAGGGGGGGGGGTTATATCCCCCATACATTTTTAGACAATGAGTGGTGCAATGAATGTATTAATTTTATTACAATCCCTACATTTTTTAGCTGCTCTTTTTTGGTATAGGAGTGTTTCAATCTTAATGAGTAGGTTTTGATATTATCTGCGTGGTTGAAGCTTTATTGATCAACTTAAAATATCAACACATCATTAAGAAAAGTTAAACAAATTTGTGTGTAAAATTAAAACTAATTTTGGTAACTTGAACGGTTTACAAAACTTTGAAATTTGTAGAAGATTTTGCAGTTACATGTACCTTTAATTTTGAGTTTAGAGTCTTAAAAAACTTTAACAAGATCTAAAAAAACATATTTACTTATAAGTAATTGAATATTTTTGAAAAAGACAATTTAGGTTTGTAAAGAATTTCTTTTTTTTTTTTCATTTATATTTTTATGTATATTTAGTGATCAATCATAATTTCTCTGAAAATTGTTTAAATCAAATTGAAATTTTTACACCTTGTTGGATCATATTCAGTGTTGTGTTGAACATTTTCATTCAATGACGCCAGTCACATTTTTTGGTACTCACTCACCCCTAAATGATCCATAAAATCTACCAAAAGCATGATTATTATGAGGAAATTTGTCTTCAAAAAGGCACAATTAAGACTGAACATCCCATTTTTTAAATGATATATGTAAAAAAATAATTTTCTTCTAAATGTATGTTTTATAAAACATTATTTTGAATACATTTTTTTTTTTACATTTAATTGTAAGTGGTGAAAATTAGAATGGATAGTCAATTTTTCATAATATACAAAGTTTAATAACATGAATATGAATAACTCAAAAACATTGTTAATGAAGAGACTTCATGAGATTTTCTCAGATTTTTCTTTTTATAGCCAAATTTTAAGTATGAATAACTTTTTTTGTTTCAATAATTTTTTCTATTGTTTTGATCTAGTGATAATTCAAATTGTAAAAAAACTTTTTGAGATGCCTTAAAAAAAAGGTTTTAATTTGAACCCATCTTTTAGACTTTAAATATGTTAATATCTTATATTAACATAATATATTTGCTAGATTTTAAATCTGTGGAGTTATTACAAAATTACTACTAAATAATTTGATTGCAAAGATCCAATACCACACTACACACCAACAGGTTATACTTATTGTCGCAACAATAACCGACAGGTATAGTTTTTAGTTTCATCAATAAGCGTGGCTTATTAAGTGCTCATACAGAATTCACTAATTTTATTGTGGCATGTTGACCTTTATATCATGATATTTTAAGTGTAGGATTCAATACATTTTCAAAAGCTTCATAACTTGTTTTTTATATGGTTTTTATAGTTATTATTTCATTCTTTTATTGAAATAAAATACTATAGTTAGCTGAAAATTAAAAAAAAAAAAAAACCGGAAATTGTAAAATCTAATTTAATTTTTCTTGCATTATTGGAATGGATTATAAGTATTTAATACAAATTTGAGACAGTTATACAACTTTAAAATTTAAATCTTGATGATTATTTGACTCACTGACTTCTCTCGGGTTTATAATCTTTGTAGGTATGCAGTCTATTGCTTGTACTGCATATTAATAAATATTAAACCCTATGACCAATCTAAAGCTGTTTTTTACTCTAAAACAATGCAGGCGCTACTCCAAGATAAGTGAGAAAAACGCCTCGGTAGCTTACTTTGTGTCAATTTTTTTCATCCCCCTCTATTGAAATATCATGAGAATGAAACTGATTATGTCTAAATAGTGTGTTCCAGCACTCTTTTAAATTTATTAAAAATCTACTTTCTCATTAGAGCCATGTTACCAATATTCATTTTTGGCTTTTTGTGTGTACCATTCTAAATCAACATTTAAAATCTATTTACTAATTATGTTTTAATATTTCAAATAGTTTTATTACTATAATAATGTATTTTATTATATTAATTTTATTTAGTGTTCTGTTTTATGTTGAAAATGTCAAAGTCCATTAAAAAAACATATTTTATTCGTAAATTATTTAATTATGAGTTAAAACTAATATTGGTTTTGGTGTGTTATTAGACAAATCATTAGTTCGACAACCAAGTACTACAGAATATCTACCTGGAATGTTGCACACTGAATCACCTAGTAGCTTATTACCACAGTTTCCGTCTTGGTCTTTAGTATGTCTTGGGTCATCTTGCTTGTACTCACACAATATAGGACTTCAAGAAACACAGCACCCGGGATTTTTGAATTCTACTGCTTATCTTCTTCCTTGGGATGTTACAGTCAGGTTAGAACATCACCCAAGAGATCGTGATCGGTATTATAATAGTGACAACAAAAACAAAATTAATTTATCTCCAATTCAACAAGGAAGAAAATCTAAAGGTTCCAGAGGTAAAGGTTTTTTTTGATACTAATGAAAAACATGTTTTAAAACAAAATTTGTTGGGAATATTGTTAAAATAGAATTTTCTGTTAAAATTTTCATCGGGGTCGAATATGAATGTCCAAGAGGTCATCGATTTATGTGTTCAAGTCCAGACAAAATTTTAACAACTGCAAGTAATGGTATTGTGAAAGAAAACGGAAATAAAGTATCAAACTCAGATATGCCATTGTATTTTCCTTGCCCTTGCAGGTAATATTAGATAGAATAAACTTAAACAGTATTAATAAATAAGTATTTTAATTGAATTCACCTATCAGTATTTAAAATTGTGAACTTTTATTTTCAAAATATTTTGACAGCTCGGCTCCTTTAATGGCGCAGCTTATGCGAATTCATGTAGTAACTCCCAAAGCACCAGTGCATGTAACTTTGAACCCTATGGTACAACCTGACGAAAACGGTGGACCAATATTTGTAACCGGATTTGACTCTCCGATTGAACTCACTCAAAGTACATATTGGGTGCTTCGATTACCGTATCCTTTTACGTATATAATATTATTGATTTTGAATTATTAGTGAATAGTTATTTCTATTTTATTGAGTTAACAATGTAACATGGTATAGACAAGAGTTTTATTTATCAAAATGTATTATGTAATTTGTACTGACTGACTGGATTCATCATTACCAAAACTACTGAAGCTATAAGAATGAAATTTGATAATTTGTTTAATTTTTAATGTGGGAACACATTAAGAAGGAATTTCCCAAAATTGCACTCTTAAACGGGCAAAAAGGAAAAAAGTATAAATATGTCTTGCTTTAAATAATAGCAACAAGTTATGGTGTTCTACATATCTATTACAGTTTAAGATATTTATCAATATAGATAATACAAATTATTAAAATTAATTATTATATCTTAAACCGTAATGCCTATGATATTTCATTTGTGGACTCCTCTTATAAAGCAATATTAATTTATAATTAATATTGCTAAAGTGTTTTTTAAGTTGTTATTTTTTGCATATGCATCTATATTTACGTTCCAATAAAAGTCTGACTTAGAGTACTTAATGTTATCCAATTTTTTTGAAGTAAACAATTTTGAAATCGTAACAATTTAATCTATGCTTTTTGAATAATCAAATTTTAATATTTATCTTAAAAAAGATTCATAGTTGTTTCAATAAAACTGTATAATATTGGAAACTTTTAAATTTGTGTTGGAAAAAAAATATTAAAATTTGATTGTTTGACAATTATTGATTAAATTTTAACGATTCCAAAATTGTTTACTTAAAAAAATTGGGTAATGTCAAGTACTCCAAAACAAACTTTCCCAAAAACTTAAAAATAGGCAGGAGCTGCGTGCTAGGTGAACTAAAAACATGACAACCTTCCACCTTGAAAAGTAAAAACCAAATTAGTCCATTAATTTTACAATTAACTCTTTATGGCTAAAAACTGCTATGTACATTATAATTTAATGGACTCTAAAACCATTGAACTGAATGAATAATATTTTTGTGTTCTTTATACATTTTATATTATACTTTATGTAACTGACTTCTTTAACTAGTTATAATTAGATATGTGTATGCAGGTGACAGAGGTCCATATACACCCCCAAAAGACATGTCACAAAATCAAGGGAAGTTACTTAAAGGGGTTTATAGCGTAGCAGAAGCAACAACAGATAACAATAAACTAAATATTTAAATGTTCAAACAAATCAATACTTTATTATTTTTAATAATAAATAATGTTTGGTTATTTACAATTATTTGGCACAACTAATGGAAGGACTTGTTTTATGAATACACACAATAGTAATTTAATGTAAGTAATGTTAAAAACATTTACCTAATAATTTTTATGTATAAGACAAACAAATTGATAAGTGAATTTTGTTTTAAGTTAAAGTATATTAAGTTTAAGTTATTATAAAAAAAAATTATTTTACTTTTTCCCAATACAATTATTGAATAAAGAAACCTAGTCTAGTTTAACATTTTGGAATTTTTAATTAGTTTTATCTCCAGGAGCAGCATTTAAAATACAATCACACGTAGTACTTTTAGATATACGTGATTCTTTGTAAACAAAATGTAAATGTTTTGACAGCAAATCAGAATTAGCACTTTCCAACATGGCTACCTTTTTATGCAACACACTGAGGTGTCTCGTCATATTACGAAGCTCATTCTCCGATATTGAAACTCTGAAAATAAATGTATAATAATGTAAAAACATAATCATTTTAAAAATGTGACAAAATATTACTACCGAAATTCAATATTTCGTTTTTCTTCTTGCAAGGCCCGATAATCTGTTTCAACTTGTTTTCGGAACTCTTCTTCAGTTTTTAATCTGTGTTTTTGTATGTTTAATTGTGTTTTTAAAGATTCCATTTGACATTGATTAGCTTCTAAATTACCTCTAAAAATGAAAATAACATTATAATAATAATACATATATATTATGTATTAATTAAAACTGTTTACTTTAATGATTCAATTTGCATTTTTCTTTTTGATTTATACTGCAAATGTTTGAGGGCCAGTGTGTTATATTTTTCACCAAGAGACAATACTAATGTTTTTTGCACTTCTAATTCTTCCTTTTTAATTTCATAAAAACAACATTAAATACAACCAATAATTAACTTATAGATTAAATTAATATTAAATTTTAAATTACATTCTAAATTTGTTTTCTACTTATTTATTCAATCTACCATATTTGTTAATCAATTTAAAGTTAGCTTACACATTTTTCATACACATTAAAATGTTATAAACATATATTTTTGGAGATTTATTTAAACAAAAAAAAAATATTTTTTTAAATAACTATATGAATATTACCTTTAACTTTTTAAAATCATCAAATTGATTCATTGATCCATCTGTAATTATAGTCATTTGTTTGGGAGTTGCGGCAAATTCACTAGATAAAAAACTTGGTGGTGTAGATTCTGGCCTAAAATGTTAGTTTACAACTGTTAATTTATACAACTGATTACAATTATAGATTTTAGAGAGGGTATGTATGTAATTTGAATCAAATTATGGGTATGTATAAGCACCCCGATAATTAGTAGATACTATGATTTGTAACTTGCACCACCATAACTATTCAAAATTTGATTAAAAAATTTAAATAATTGTTAATACTATTGATAGTTTTCTTGATGCCTACCATGAACTATCACAGGTATGAACTTAACAGTTGACACAGCATCTAAGAAGTAGAATGTGGTAAGAAAATATCACAGTAAATATTGTAGCAAAATATAGACAAAACAATTGATAATATTTACCTTAACAATTCCCTCCCTCCATTTTACCTTTTAGATGCTGTGTTGACTGTCAAGTACATACATATAATTATCATACAGTTCATGATACAAACAAGTTTTTTAAAAAATATTTAAGTTCAATACTAAATTGAAAATTAAAAGTTTTATAAAACATATTTGAAAATTTAAAAATACCAAAATTTCAGTCATATAAATTGTTCTGATTTCAAAGTGAATTAAGTCTATTTTAATGATGTGTTCAAATTTTAAATTATTAGTAGCATTTTTGTTTTTTAATTTACTTAAAAAACTAAATTTAAAAACATACTTCTAATAAAGTACAATCAAAAACCAATCATAATTAACTCTAAAAGTTTTTTATGTAAAAAATGAAATATTCTACTTATCTAAATATTGGTCATTCTGATAACTTTGTAGATAAAGAAAAAACACATCATTGTAAAATTAATGTTTCCCTCTACACTCAGAATTTAAATGGAGGTAACAAGCTGAGTGGAGAAGATTTGGTTGGGTTAGGTAAGTAGACTGAAAGGTTTAAATTAACATATAACATTAAATTTGTAAGCAATGACAAATTTTTGCTTCCCAAAATTACAAATTTAAGAGAACTCATTGAACAAAATACCTAGTTAGTTTTCATTACCTATAAGTGGTAGTACCTAGTACTTACTCAACGAATTGTTAATTTTAAAGTTTTATATTTATCTAGAAAAAAGTTTGAAATTTCTATGACCACTATTCCAATAAGTAATAACCTCCTTAAAATTTTCAAACCAAACAATTTTTGGAGGACTTATTGCCTAGAAAAAATAATAATAAAAACAAAACAATAACAGAATAAAAATGGCTACATTTATAAACTAAGTTAAATAATTTTCAAAATTTTATTTACTATACTTATAAAACTATGTTATTTAGAATTTATAAAAGATTCAAGACTCTAAATTAAAAATTAAAAGTTTTTAAAAACAATAACTTTACACTAACACACATTTATCTGTCAAAACGGACAAATTCAAATTATATTTTGAACAAGTGGCCAAAATAGATTCAGATATTTTTGGTATGATTTATTTTATTTTATTTATTTTCTTTATTTGAACTCTCAACAGTAAAAAAAAGAAAAATTATTAGTTATAAGTTATAACAAACTAAAAAATTACCCGAATAACTTAATGCTTATACTTGATGTGTCATCATTTGTCATATTTTTGTTCCAAGATATTGAATTGTCTAAAATAAATAAATTAAGTATTAATGATAAATTGATAATGATGTTACAGATAAACTAAAAACCATTCATAAATGAGAGTAAAGGGTTCTGACACTCCTGATTAACAAAAATAAGGACTAAAAAAAAAAAAAAAAATAAAGAAACATTTTTGTTTACATAATAATACAATGTCCAACAGCAAAATTAAACAAACTAATTAAATGGAAGTTTGTAAACAATTTTTTTTTTGACACATTCATGCACCTTTTAATTATTAAATACACAACTCATTAAATTTAAAAGAAGCAATAATGTACTGTATTAGTGTATATAATAAGAGTTACAATTTTAGGAAAAAACTAATAAAATATTTTTTTAATGAGAGACTAATTTTGGCTGAGACATGCACAGTGTATTTGCTATTTGATACCTTAGATTACCTTTGATTTACCTTAGCTCTAACCTAATTCTGCATACATAATACATATAAGCTACTTTTAAAAAAAAAAAATTGTTATGTGCGAACATTATCCAATAAACATTATTGATATCGCACAAGTTAATTAGATTTTTTTTTATAAATTTACAATGAATTAGTGTTATAACCCAAGGTAAAACAAGGATTAATTAGTTTAATAAAAATGTGTTCTTGTTTGAGACATTGTGTAGAAAAAACTGAGTACATTTTTACATCCATATTAATTTTAATGGCCCTGCACATAAACCTATTTTCCTCTCAAAAACTCACACACCTCGCAAAATGGTTTGATTTTGATAAATGTTTTTTTGTTGAAAACATGGAGGCCTTTTTACCAGGTTTGGGTCAATTTTTATGTGTATATATATATAATGATACTAGTTAGTATATGAATGATAAAATTAGCAACTCAAGAACATTAAATAACGGCCTAGCGTAAGGCTTGGTATTAGCACCTCTATTATTTAATGTCTATATAGCCGACCTCCCAATGATTCACTCCACTAAATTCGCATACGCTGATGACCTAGCTATCGTTACCCAACACAAAGACCTCAATGAAACAGAAAGGATACTCACAAACGATCTCATCACGCTAGGTAACTACTTCCATGACTGGAGAATAAAACCTAACACCAGCAAAACAGAAGCGTCATGTTTTCACCTAAACAATAAACTTGCTAGCGCTTGACTAAACATAACTTTCAATGGAGACACTCTAAACCACAATTTTCACCCCAAATACCTCGGCATAACATTAGATCGCACACTCTCCTTCAAAACTCACCTCGGAAATATAGCCACCAAACTTAGCTTCAGAAACAATATATTACATAAACTCTGCGGCACATCTTGGGGTGCTTTGGCTCACACACTGCGATGCTCGGCTCTCGGTTTGGTCTACCCAGTAGCTGAATACTGCGCATCCGTTTGGCTAAACAGCGCTCATGTGGCAAAAGTAGACACCCAACTCAATACTACCATGAGACTAATATCTGGTACAATAAAATTGACACCTACTCACTGGCTCCCAACATTAACAGCAATTGCCCCTCCGCCACTTTGCAGAGCAAACACCTTAGTTAAAGAGTTCTCAAAAATAAACCTCAATCATGAACTGCCCATCAATAATTTTATTTATGAAGTGACCAATACACGACTAAAGTCTAGAAACCCCTCATCAAAAACAGCTAAGGACCTAATCAACATAAACTTCGATATGATGATGACCTGGAAACAAACTTGGGCAACCACTGTAGAGAACGACAACATCCTAGGTAACTTATCACCAGGACACATACCCACAGGATTTCACCTACAGCGTAATCTGTGGTGCTCGCATAATAGAATACGAACTTTGCACAGATTCCTTGCACAAATGGGGCATGAGAAACTCACCAGAATGTGACTGTGGAGCGGACAGTCAAGACAGGAAAACTTTTCACACAAGGTCAATTTTGTCTATTCAAATGCATTAAGAAACATAAATTGCAGACAAGCGCAGAGACTAGGCTTGTATCAATATCAATATTAGACAACGAACCAAGTAAATATTAAAGTAAAAAATATTCATGCTTAGTTCAACAAATGTTTTAAGTTATTTACACACTTGATACTCAATACTCATGCATAATAGTCATAAATAATTATTTGTTTCTATTTAGAATTTGATAAGTTGAATAATATTTTTAACTTTTACTTTATGTTTATTCATAAACATTATCTAATTTCATTATATAATTGGATTTAACTTATACACGTAATTTAAATAAAACATTTGAAATCCATGTTGAATACTCAACTCCTTTTTTATAAAATAGGATATTAACTTACAAAATATGTCACAAGCAATGTGAATAACGTACTTTCTGAAATTCTGGGTTACGCGCTCAGAATTAAGGCTTAGGGTAGGATTAAGCCACGTAAATTGAATAGGTTTGGATTAAATTGTTATTATGTTATTAGACTGGAGGGAGAGGGGGGATAAAAGGTCTGCAAAACAAAGCTCTAGTTTCGAGAGCAGAACTGGTAAGTGTAATAAAAGCGACATTGCCTTCTAAAATTCCTGTAATTTTTTTCTAGTGTCTAAGACTTTTTTTTTAGTTTTGATGGCGACTAAGATGTTCAAATTTTTAGTATAAATAATATTGCCCAGACAGAACCAAATAGCCTGAGCATTGTTTCACTATGCACAATTATACCTCACTTTTTACAACTTTATTGATATATGAATTCAATAATAAACATTGTAAAAATATTTTCAACCTTATTTTTGAAATTATTCTGTCAGATAATTATTAAGAATAAAAAGTTTATACTATTTATAAATCAACGATAATTCATAACTAATAACAAAACATACCATAAAAACAAACACTATCAACATTGTAAGCTATCACTGGATACAAATGCGAAAAATTAAAAAAACAATTACCCAACAAAGAATCTTTTCCATCAATTTTGCTCAAATTTTCTGATAGCTAAGATTAAAAAAATTGTATATTACATTTATGATTTCCTGTAAGTCTAGTAAAATTATGTTTAATAGTTAAAATCTTTTTAAACTCATTTTATTAATTATTAATTTATAAATTTGCTGAAGTCTAATTTTTAAGTTACAAAATTTAAAAGCAATTTAAAATATAATGAACATTCTTTTATTTCTTTCTAAATACATACACATTATATACAAAATAAAAATTTAACTTTTACAATTTTACCTCCATTGTCGTTAGTTGTGTACTACAATCTGTTTTTGCCATGTTGTCATAAGTACTAATACAATATTCTAATTCCTTCACTCGTTTTTTTAAAAGTTCCTTTTCAGCAGAAACCTTGAGTCGTAAAATATAATTAACATAGTTATAATTATAATTACAATGCTAAAAGCTGATTTTATACCTTAATAATTTCATCTGTTAAAACATCATCTGATACTTTACGAATTCCATCTGCATCTAAATTTCTTACTTTTTTTAAAACATTGACTTCATTAGTAAGACATAAATACCCAAGAATCAAATTTGAAACCTAAAAAAATAAAAATAAAAAATAAGCAATTTATTATCTCTGCAATTTAGTTACGTTTGCTTTTTAATAAAATACATCACAAAAATACAAAATTTACAAGCAGAAAATAATAAAAATTACTTGCATGTTTAAACACAGTAATACATGGATTAAATATACATTAAGTTGTAAATAATTGAGAAATATTTTCTTCAGTATATACAAATATTAAGTCTGTCACGACCTGCCTGCAGTTATATTTAGTTTTTTTACTACAGATAGTTTAACACAAGAAAAATGAAAATTTATATGAAAACTAAGGCAAGTTAAATTATTTCAATACTAAATTGTATTGTGTTTTATCTTGTTTTACATTTAAGTCCACAAAATTGTAATGAATAAATGATTATAAAAAATAATCTTATAGGAAACCGAGTAGGCATGTGCCCACAGACAATGGTAAAAAAATTATTGTTGGCAGGCTCATGACAATTAATATTATGTAGATGTAAAGTATATATTTTTGATAAATATAATTATCAAAAGTACACAATATTATTTAATTACTGACACCTTAATAAAAACAAAATTTTGTTAAAATTTTAAAGATAATCAAGAATCAGTAATTTATTTTAAAACATACACAGGGTACGAAAGTCAAACAGTACTATTTGAACAACTTTGAATTTTTTAAATAAATAACACGTTTTCATCGTTGAGTGGTTTCAAAATGTTTTACTTACACTTCACAGGTTGATAGCAAGTGAGTGTAAGGAGATTAACTTAACTTTTCAAAAATTTCCCATATTTTTATCATACGACATACACCTTTACAGCATTTATGCTGTTTATTAGACCAACGCTCCATGTTTCCTAACGTCTAGTAATCAAAAATACTTGGTAGTTGGAAGCATAGCCCCCAAATTTTCTCCACTAAAATCCATACCAATTCGACACTGCCAAAATCTTATCTTTTGACTGCCGCACCCGGTACAAGTAGATACTATTTACATCTTACTTTTTCATAGACATTATCACCGCCTATTGACTCTAAATTATTTAACTCGCATTCAAGTCTTGCAACTTGTTCTGCTAAAATGGACATTGTTTTCTCCATATCATCAATTCGTTTATCAGCAAGTACTCTTACGTGAACCATGTAATTTTCCATGTCCTAGTATGACAACATAATGTTTAATAAACATTAAAAAAAATTTTTGAAAACTCGAAAATAATGTAGAACTTACTTCCAACTCTTCATTTTGTTTCAAACGAAGTTTTTCAATCATTTTCCTAGCATTCTGTAAATTGATATCAGCATCGACCAACCATCTCCAAACATATATCAGTTTATCCTCACTCTTTAGACGACCATAGTCAATGCCTTCTTTTTCAAACCGACGTTCAATATCTGACCATTCGTCTTCACACTAAAATGTACGGTATTCTAATAATAATCTAGAACTAGGTAATTCAAATTTAAAATATACACTACCATGATACAATTTCAATGAATGACAAAATCGCGTTGTTAACTTAGATTTCTTTTTCCATACAACATCATAAATAGAAAATAAGACAGATGATAAAATTAAAAAAATTTGGTTGAATAACTTTTTAACTAAAACTTAGGTGTTCCAATAATTATCTTACTTGAATTCTGTAAAGTTACTAATTTCTGTAATCTAGACTAGTATTTCTGTTGAGTGTAGAGCCCGGTTCTATCTAAAACTGTGGTATAAAAACTAGAGGTAGACTAATCTAAACCACAGAATAGATGAAACAAAAAAGAATAGTTTCATCTATTCTGTGTCTAAACTAAGGGCTCAAATGCCTTACCCACGGCACAGAGTAATAAAAATTATTAGAATATTCTTATTGCTCTGTGTTGACCCACGGTCAACTTGTTTACCCAAACTCTTTATTATTAACTTTATTATCTTCAACCGTGGGCGTGTAGAAAAGGTGATTAAATCGTGATCCGATAAGTGATAACAGTATTTTCATGTATAAGACCATAGAGTAATCAAATTCCATTTATTCTATTCTGTTACATGGTGCTATAGAGCTATTCTGTGTTCTGTAGATTCAGTTCACACTTCTACTTATATATTTATTTTTCATCATAAATTAAATACTTATAACTAACAAGAGACTAAGTCAAAGGTAAGTTATACACTTTTTGTACAGTTTAAATAATGTTTAACTCGAATATCAATGTTATTATTATTTTTTTAACAATTAGTTTGTAGGACAAAGTAATACAACCAAAGTATATTTTGATTTGTTTTACTTGTACCATAAATTAATTACAATTAAATTATTTGCATATTTTATAAGTATACCTACTATATTGATCTGATTAGGTAATTCAGGCCTCCACATGAATCTGTGCGCCTTTTGCGCGCTGAAAAAATAATGGAACTTTGGGAGAACTTTACCTATGCAGGTTTCCAAGGCGAACCTGTGGTTTTGGGTGTAATCTGAAATTAAACTTTAAAAGACCTTTAGTCTAAGAGTAAAAAAATGGATTTTCGAAAGAGCTTGAATAAAAATTATAGAACTATAAGAGTTATATTCTTGTAACTTATAGAGTTGTTATTCTTGCCTTTTGGGCTCATGCCTGTATGTCAATAAAATAAGCAACAAGAGTATAGGAATAAAAATTAAAACAATTATGATTTTATGTGATATGAGACAGTGTACAGCCAACTCTTGATAAAATCATACAGAGTATTTAAAGTGTGTGTGTGTATTGTGGAGGTCAATAAAGAATGATGGCAGGGAAGCATCAAAAAACAAATAATTCGAACAGACTGAATGACCAATGATGAATGTTGGTTCCTATATAGTCCCCTATTGTTCTATGGAGTGGTTGCTAATCAACTAAACACCAATGAGAGGAAGCTTTGGTCGTGTTTTGCACACATATTGGGTTTTCTTTTTGTAGTAAAAATAACGAAGTGAAGCGTGTGGAATTATAGACGTATAGTGGTAGTTTGCATATATTAATGTACATACATCCGGTGTTTGGGTTCAAGACAACCTTCCTGTGGGTGGCGGCGACGTGCAAGTGTGTGTTGGTATACCTATAGGCTATATAAAATGTATAGTACGTTAATCAAGTCTATAAGGAGGACAAAAACTTGTGTGAAATCCTAAGTGGTGACGTGTTTCTTATTTTTACTCTGGTATTAGTTTGAAACCACAAGATGTCATATTTTGCATTGCTGTGTCGTTGTATAAATGATTGACATAAATTTGCCAATAATTATGATAATGTTACATTACATTATTACAATAGTATTGATGAAGATGTAATCATTGGTTATACATGTATCAGGGCATAGGTATTTTATACTTAGTACGAGTACATTACACAATCTTTTACACTATAACATAATAACTTAGTAATTATTAACATCATTTTTACATAACATGGATAATTTTTGATGTTTACACATAGGCATTTTTAAAATTTTTAATTATTTCCAACGACCCACAGTATAATATAAAGGTAAATAAGTGGCATTTATAACATAGTTTATTATACTAAGCAAGACATTTGGGTAAAATACTGTTATATAAAGATGTATAAAAATTTCTGAAGTTACGAAATCATCTTGGTATTATTTTGTATATATACTATGGAAAAGAAAAATAATCTGATTCAAATAAAACATAAGTAAATCACTCTAAATTCTTGCTTTTGACGTGGAGAATTCTGGAAATTACGGGTCCCCTGACAACAACGCTGTCCTGTGGCGCCAGGATGCATATGAGTAAAAACTAAAATATAAACTGTTTACTAAAAATTAGATACCATAAATTATAAAAAAATAATGTTAGTTTTTCCCCAAAAGTTTTCCTATCGCATAGAACTATTTAAATTTTGAAGCCTGATTTACAATTTTTTTTATCACAAATTGCCATAAAAAAAATGCAAACTATGTTTTTCTTAGACACATTTTAAAATCGAATACAATATACTCTGGCCGTAGAATGTTGCTCGTAGATTAGATTAAATAACCCTCTTTCAGCAGTCGGGTAAAATGTCAATATTGACTTGAATCCACATTAAATGCATTGAAGTGGTAGTAATTGCCTACATTATACCCTTTAATAATTACCAAAATTAAAAATATTAAGAAAACAAGTATTAACTACCTACCTTATTTGAATTCTTCCACGCACTGTACTTGGCATAAATGTTATCTTCTAATTTTAACTAATTCTATTTGACTACTTCGCAATAAGCAGGTTCTTGTGTTAGAATATGGGTGTATAGATTGTTAGATTCCCACAATATTCTTAACTTATTTGGTTCTCTTTTTATCAATAGTTTTGTCAAAGTAGATATTGGGTTAATTAATTTGTTTTGTATATCTATGTTTATTTATTGTTGTACTCTTATAAATTAATCCTCTTCTGTAAGAGAAGCTGTCAACCATATGCGTAAAAAAAAAAAAAAAAAAAAACTACCCATCTAATATCCATGTTTGCTAACAACAAAACAAGACATTGGGAATAATTGTGGTTAATAAATATTATAAGAGGTTATAATTTGTATAAACCTATTAATACTATGATATACCAATACTTTTGTTTTAAACATGTACTAAATTTATTCATAGGAACATTTTTTAACATTTAATTAATTGATTCTTCAGGTAATGATTAGATACCATGTATTTGTTAACTTACATTAAATTTATTTTATGTACAATGCAGAGAAAATAATCTCTACATCATAATTGTTTATATTATACGTTTACAGATGAGTAATGACTAGATGTAAAATTTAGTTAATTCTTCTTTACATTTATTAAGTCTATACTTATTAATTAAGAATTTATTTATACCTAATATAGCAAAATTTACTTTTCAGTATAAAACATTAAACATGGAATCAAGATTAGCCAATGGGTTGAAAATGTTATACGTACCAAAAAAAACAAAAATCAATTCAGGTCTTGGAGATAGCTTGCCTGAAGCATATAAAAAGTTTTACAAGGAATGGCGACACCAAGTACCCGAACCTGTTTATTTTAAACCCAAACAGGGGAAATGGGCTGTTGATGAAAAAACAGGAGCAGTAATTCCAGTACAAAACGTACCAATTCCTTTGAAGTTTCCTAGTACAATGCATTCTGGTATTTGGGGAGGTGAAGCTGTTGTTCAAGGTTTTAAACAGAAAGGTAAATATAAAAGTCGAGTACCGTACTTTTGGACTCCTACTCTTAAGAAAACAGTTGTATACAGCGAAGTTTTAGATAAATATATGTCAACTACAGTGACAGAAAGAGCTATTGATGAAATTAATAAAAATTATGGTTTTGATCATTACTTACTAAAAACAACTGCATGCGATTTAAGAACTGTGCTGAGCTTAAAAATTAAACGTAAAATTCTTATGGCATTGAGAGACAAGACATTGTATCCAGAAGACAATGTAAAACAACAAGCTGTGTTTGATAGATACAAACATTATTTAAACGATTATACCCATGATGAAATTGAGTGGTATGGATTAACGTTCAATGAGGCTTTACTCAAAATGCAAGAGATGGATGAAATAAATGAAAAAAAAGAGCCATTGAAGATGAAGTACAGACAACAACTGATTGAAGAGCTGAAAAATAATAGTGAAACAACAGAAGAGAATAAAAGTTGGTTAAAAAAATTTAATCCTTTTTCTACTTAGAAATGTTTTATTATCACTTAGTGTGTTTATGTTATGAAGTAATATTGATAATTAAAAATGTAAATTTGTTTACAAATTATGATCTTTTGTTTTATCTTAAGTTTAAAATACAAAATATTAAATAAGTATAAAAATTTAAAATTAAGTTAAAAAAAAAAAAAAAAAAAATTACCGTTAAATTATTAGATAGAATACCATAAAACTAAACATTTATTAGAGTTTAAATAATTGAAATACAAATGTATTTAAACTCAACAGCGATCTAAGCACCACACATAGTGCAAGCATCTCGATTTTCCAAAGAACACACTAACTGTTGCATGCTTAAAGCATCGTCGTTCTTCTCCGTTTGGCTGGCAACATTATTAGACAGTGTACTTTTATCAACTGTAAACTGAATAGGATCAGCAGCGGGTCTTGTTCGCAAATAATACATGCCAGTTTTCAAACCCTTAGAAAAAAGTAAAAAATGAATAAACAAAATAGATCTTACAAATGCAAGTATCAACTTACTTTTTTCCAACCATAAAAATGTACAGATGATATTTTACCAATAGTTGGTTGTTCAATGTGAATGTTTAATGATTGAGATTGATCAATATAAGCAGCTCGATCTGCTGCCATGTCTAAAATAATTTTTTGAGACAGTTCCCAATTTGTTTTATACAACTCTTTGATCTTGTCAGGAATACTTTCTATTTTCTAATAACAAAATCAAAAGTTATTTAACAGATTTAGGATAAATTTGCATAAAATAGCTAATTAGTATACTTGTACTGATCCTTTATGAAAAATCAATTTATTTCTCATATCTTCATTCCACAGATTAAGTTCAATTAGATCATTTAACAAATGGCGATTAACCACCTGAAAATTTTAAATAAATTTAAAATCTAAATCAAATAATCAAAATCACAATTAACAAACACTGAATTCTCCACTAAGAGTACGTCTATAATATAAATTTGTTGTATATGGTTCTATGGATTCATTGTTTCCAAGAATTTGTGCTGTAGAAGCTGTAGGCATTGGTGCTAATAATAATGAATTTCTAACACCATGTTTTGCTATGTTTGCTTTTAATTTATCCCAGTTCCATAAATTGGTTGGCTTCACATTCCACATATCATATTGAAAAATCTGTTGGCACAATAATTTAATCATACAATATATGCGTAAAAAAATATTAATTTATAAATTATAATACATACTCCTTGACTTATCGGTGATCCTTTATAAGATGAATAAGTTCCAAATTTTTCTGCTAACTCACAACTGGCTTCTAAGGCACCATAATACAAAGTTTCAAATATTTGTGTGTTAAGTATTCGCGATTCTGGAGAACCAAACGGGTATCGCATAAGTAGAAACAAATCAGCTAGGCCTTGGACGCCAATACCAATAGGACGATGTCGCTTGTTTGAAGTTTCAGCCTAAATATTATGAACAATAAATAAAAAACTGCACTATGAGCACCATCAGTGGCTTAATTATTTTACATTATTTAAATTTTTAAATTAAAATTATTGTACAAAAAAGTATATTCAGTTCTACAATTATTTTTCCACAACTATGAGACATTTTTTCAAGACATTTGCATCAGAATGCTTGTTTTTAGCAATGAGTAGCAAAAAAGGTCAAGGGAAACATTATATTTTATTTTTAAAACCTAGTTTATTAAATTCATAAAAAAATGATCACAACTATTAAAATATAAAGTTATAATACTTTTTAATCAAACAATATGAAAATCTGAATAATCAAATAAAAAAACAATAAAAAAATGATCTAGTGAACTAATTGTTATGTAAAATCACTTTCAAAAACTTAAAATATACATCAATAATAACCATATGAGTTTTGACTTCTATAAATATTTCTTTTAATATCTGAAAATTTTATAGTAAACAAAGGCATTTATCATGGAAACAAAGAAAACAGTTTTTTGACATTGACTTTTTTTGGAGAACTTATCTGAATTGTTTATATTATTAACATTTTAATTTTTTTCTCATAAAAACTGTATAATTTTATAAGAAAAATATAATTAGCTTTTATTTGGTAAATGAGTAAATCATCAACCATTTATGACAGGTCACCCAACTTAATATTATTTAAATAACTCATTCACACAGCTTTACTTAGGATCTTATAGTTAAAATTAATTAAATTACTTCTATAACAGGATAATAGTTGACATCAATCACTCTGTTTAAATTTCTTGTAACAATTTTAGTGATTTTTAAAAGCTTTTCAAAATCATACTCTCCATTTTTTTTTACAAACATGTTTACAGCAATTGAAGCTAAATTACATACAGCAACCTATAACAATTATGAAAAAAGAAAATTTAAATTAGTCTTAAAATAATTTATGATTAAAATATTGAATATATAAATACCTCCTCTGGTGAAGTATACTGAATAACTTCAGTACAAAGATTGCTACATTTAATTGTACCAAGATTTTTTTGATTGCTTTTAGAATTACAAGCATCTTTATACAGAACATAAGGCATACCAGTTTCAATTTGAGAAGTGATTATTCGAAACCATAATTCTCTAGCTGATACCTGTTTATTGTAACGTTTTTCATCTTCATACCTTCAATAAATAAAGCACAATTAATGATTAAGTAAAGCGTTAGAACATTCATGACATAAACAAATTATGAACATGCTAGATGATTAAAACTCATAAGACAAGAGAAAAGTTGTATATTGGTCACACCTATCAATTTAAACAACTGGTCAATAATATTTGTAAACAAGACATTTTTCAGTATTATATTAAATAATTGTGATAATTTATAAATCTAATAAAACTACATCTTACTTTAATAAAGTAATAATTTAGATAAATAATTATCATGTGCAATGTGCATTAATGTTTTGACTGCCAACAAAATATTAAATTCTTATTGCTACTTAGCACACGTCATTATCACATAACATACTTAGTTGAAAGTAAAAAAAAAAAATTACTTTTTGTAAAGCTTTACAAATTCATCACCCCAAACATCTGAAAGACCAGGACACTTAAGGGGGCACATTAGGCTCCATGGTAGATCAGCTTCAACACGTCTCATAAATTCATCAGGTATCCAAAGAGCTAAGAATAAATCTCTAGTTTTTTCTTCTTTATCGCCTGTATTTTTACGCAGTTCTGTGTAAGAATATACATCTGCATGCCAAGGTTCAATATAGACAGCAACAGCACCAGCTCTCTATTAATGTATATTTTTAACTTATTCACAAATTTAATTCTAGGTACATTTTATAACTTAAATACTGACTCTTCCACCTTGGTCAACATATTGAGCCAAATCGTTAAAACATTTTAACCGCTCAACAAGGCCTGGAGATTTATGTTTAGGATACTTAGTCCAAGTTGTACCAGCAGCACTTGTGTTGTGTACATGTATACCAATACCACCAGCAGATTTGGAAATTCTGGCACAAGTTTTAATAGTTTTAGCTAAGTCATCTAACGAGTCTGACTTATTAGCCACCAAAAAACAACTAAACCAATACATAAGGAATATTAATATATATATATATATATATATACATACACAAGAAAAAATTAAAACGGTTAACACCTTGATAGTTGAGGTTTAGGTGTAGCAGCATTAAACATTGTTGGCGAAGCATGAGTAAAATACTTTAAAGACATCAAATCATATGTTTCAATAGCAGCATCTATATCCTCACCATGAATCCCAACTGAAACTCTCATTAATAAATGTTGAGGACGTTCTACAACCTTACCATTAATTTTTAGCAAGTATGATTTTTCAAGTGTCTGAAATAATTTTTGCAAAAATAAATGAATTTATTATTAATAAAAAAACATCATAAAAATGACAAATCAAATTTAGTTTAAAATACTTTGGTACCTTAAATCCAAAATAACTGTAAGTAGAATCTCTATCGTGGTTAATAGCATTATTTAAACGGTCAGCATGTTTCATAACAATGCCGTAGTGGAAATTAGAAATAATTGGCATACGGCTTTGATTCCTTTCATTTGTCATATTGTATAAATCATAAATAACATCTGTAGTTACATAATAAATTGTTAATAATGTAATTGATTATAGATTGCCTAATTGCTTGATAGGACGGTGGTAGACTGTGCCATCAGAATGCAACGACGTACTGTTATCCACTATGAGGTAGTTAGAAAAAAACTGGCCAGAAAGCAATCTATAGAACTGTTATAAATGGTACCCAACACTCATGTATAAAATAAAAACATTATTTACCACTGAATTTTTCTTTAGTTTCTTTATAAAGGTTAGAAATGGCAATACGCGCAGCAAGCACAGCAAAATCGGGATGTTTGGTAGTCAAATAAGCAGCTGTTTCAGCAGCTAAATTGTCAATCTGTACAGTACTTATACCAGGGCATAAATCGCTGATGACATTTAATGTAATTTCAGCCTAAAAACAAGGTAATTATAAGTTAGATAAAAATTTTAATTTGTCAATAAATGGCAAACTAAGAATATTCTGAATAAGTTAACTACACAATATATTCTATGCACACGAAAGTTAATTATAGGTACCTAGTAAGAACATAATATAATTTGACTGGTTATCATTTAATTTTTAGACAAAAGATTCAATAAATTGAATTGATAAGAGTACAAAGAGAAGACCTTTCAGGAATTATATTCGAATACTTAATTAACTAATAGTACAAAAAAATGATTTAACAATTTCCTAGCAGCAGGCTGCCTGGGATGTCCCTTGGGTAGCTGGCTGTTAACCTCAATAAGTATAATAATGAAGTGAAATTATTCAGAGGGTTTACCAAAAATCAAATATATTTTATACCTACATATGCATATTCATAATTAAAAAAACGGAAAGGTACCTTTCTTAACTGTACAGGAAAAAAATATTTTACTCTAGTTTTGTCCAGTATTATGATGGTAACATTTTTAGAAAATAAACGGGCAGTCAATCACATAGTAAAACGAATCGACAACGACTAGTGTACTTTAACAGCGGGTCGAATTAAACTACGACAATGTTAAATGTTCAAATGACCGGATCAATGAAGTCCATGTTGAGTCCGTCACATAAGTTTTCAATTCGCAATGTGATCTTGTCCATGAGCACCTCTTCCATTTTACCGCCTAAACAATGTATAATATTATCGCACGTTCATATAAGGTGTGTTATTTAAAAAACAACAAGACACGATGAATTCAATTAACTTACTTCGTTTCTTCACGAAAAGTTTTGTCTTCAACTTTCCCGTCTCGTTAGACATGATCGCTGGCTGACGGACGAAACAATTTTTCAAAACGCAACCTATTTGCGGAACAACAAAATAATATACAATCGGTTCGGTTTCCAAAACAAAACAAAAGGTTCGACGCAAACGTACGATAGGCAGAAACTCGACCGCCTTGATGGAGTGTGGTGGACGAGTGGTGAGAAAAATATAGAAAAAGAAGGAATACCTATCACGACCATATAGATAAGTATGTAATAACGAAGTAACGAACACGGAACAACTGCATACTAGGTATCACGAGTCCGGTTGTTCTATGACAATGCCAACAGCAAGATTTCCCGCGTTTTTGTCGCCGCCAATCGCCGTTCGTCTTTCGCGCGTCTTATCTCTTATCACAGAACGTCATTATCACGGCGATTAACGGAGCGCGACCAGCTGCTGCTTTTGCTCGAGCAAATATTTTGTTCAAACCATCTTATAACTGTATTCTATGGCTTATACGTGTATACGGTTCAATATGCATGTATATGTCCGTGGTTTAAACACAGAATAAATGAAATTTAATGCATACCACAGTTGAAACTTCCAACTCGCCAGGAGAGTAACCCGAAAAAAAATTTCCCAATAAACACGATTTGTTTAAATTTCGGTAGGATTATTTTTTGCAAGAATTATTTATCGGATGGATTGTTTGCTATATGTTGGAAGAAAATTGTTTAAATGCGTTCGATAATATTAAAATCGTGTTTACGGCTCCGAGCAGCGGGGCTAGCGTAGCAACTATAAAATATTGTAATATTATTATCGTAACAAATTATTCCAATTTGGGAATTCGGGATAATATAATGTTGAGAGGTTGGGTAAATAATTATTGAAAATACGTCGGGTCAATGATTTATCGGGAGAGTATGATGATGTTGGGATATTTTTTTAATTGGATGATTGTAGTGAAATTTAAAATATTTGTAGGATTTTACGTTGGGAAAATTGTTGGTAGCGAATACCGATCAAATTCTTCAACGTAACGGGGGACGGGGGACGGGGGGAAACAATAATATTTTAGTACGCCGATTATATAGTTATAACGATATTTATTAGCTTCTATATATATAGGTAGTATAATGTTAACTATAAAAATAATTGTTGTTGTATATAATTAATTTGTCAGCGGCTATAAAACGATACAATTCCAATTACTTAGAAGCAGTGTATACCATTAAAATTTAGCCAGCGCACGGTCGCTGCTACAACAGCTGCTGGAGGCACTGTTTTGGCAATCGACTTTTGGCGCGAAACGTCCGAGTTCATTGTGCGTGTTTATTTTTTTTTACTTTTAAAAACACATTTGATAATGTGAGCGCACAGCGACGAGTAAATTATACGATTTAAAGCCGGAAACGTCTTTTTGTCATTTCTCTTGTGTTTAATTAATATTATCATATATAGTCGTGTTTGGTGTTTGTGTCAGCAGCTTGTTTAAGAAGAACTCTCTTGACTGTTCGCAGTAACAATTACTATCCGCCTATCTGACCATTGTTCGTGCGGTTATAGCACAGATTAGATAAATCTACTCTGTAGTTATAGTTATACTCGCATCGCGTTCAACGGCGGAATCCTCGTAAACGATTATAATTGTCTGAACGCCGGTTGAAATGGCTGAAATAAAAAAGCATTTGTATGTTCAGAAAAGAGGTAAGTTCCGCTCTAGGGCGACGTCTCGTATAATACGTGAAAATATCGTAATTTCATAAGCGCGTAAATTTGACCGATATTATTTTCGACGAACACCTTTTTTTAATTAATAATTTGTGTAGTTTATGTTTCTAAGAGTTGAAACACAAAATAGTGGACTTGTATTGTATCAGCGAGAACAATAAAATATGCTTTTTCAAATACCTGTGTGAAACAAACGAGTTTTAAAGTGGTGTTAGGAAGTAGGAAACGTGGAGTGGTGAAAACTTTTTCTTTCCCGAAAAATATGTTAATAATGCCAAAACGTCTAGTTTTAAAAAAGACGTGTCACTTTTTTCTTAAAAAAATTCAATTTATTTTTAAAAACTAGGCGCTGATTGGACGGGTAGCTCGTGACCACGACTTTGCAGTACTTACCTAAGTTACTGTTTAGGAAAGTATAATTAGAAGCTGGTATGGTAAATTTTATGAATCCCGAATGACAGTAACGGTAATGAGCAGAAAGTTAGATGTACCTACTTGAAGAATATATTTGGGTAGATTCGGTGAAAATTTCAAGTACCAAGAAAAAAGTCTTTTTAAAACCGTTTGGCTTGTATATTTGTAGTTTCAATCTGGTAACTTTATTCTGCTCGGACACTAGAAGTCTCAAACTTAATTTTGTGGTGGCAAAGTCTTGTGTGGGAAGTGGCTTGCTCGCTTTTGGACTTTTTGATTACCCTTTGTAAAATAAAATTAAAACTTGCCTATTGTAGGTTAGATTAGGCCTTTATATTTCTGACAATGAAAGTGCTTTTGAACATTTTAAATAGATTTAAATGCATTTAATTGTAGACATGATAATTATAATTTAAAAGTATTACCTATGTAATATTATTATATCGTATAGATTATAGAATATTCTTTTATGTGTCTGTGTGTTTTATACATACTCTGTTTTAGTCTATGTGTAATGTGTTCATAAATTGTATTTTAATATGTTATATAAGTAATGGATTAGATTCTGAATTTATTTATTACTTAATTAATAATTATTGGCAAGAGCTTATGCCAATAAAAACTGTTAGTCCCTACCCACTTTATTGGTTTGTACTTTCTTGTTTTAATATACCTATTATTTTGATTTCCTAGCATAGCAATGACCGTATTGTTTTTTAAAATGATGTTTTTTTGACACCACTATCAACTTAAAGGAGTATTTTGGTCTTAACGAGTAAATTAACAGAAATCATAGCACTTTTGGTACTATATGGTAGCTTGGTTGAAACTTTTTTATTTTCAAATTTGGATTATTTTTGAATTAGGTAAAATGACAATGTATGAAAATTGTCTTTTACTGAAGCACAATCTGTTGATATATGGACTAAAGTAGTTCCAATTACAAATTATCTAGTATGATTCAATAACAAAAAAGTAAAAATTTTCAAGTGCTCTCAATTACTTGAATATTTTTCACACAACAACATTTATAACAACAAACTTCCAATTGAAATTTTCACATATTTTTGGAATAGATAGTTAAAAAATGTACAACTTGTTGATTAGTTGACCCACTGAGTTTGCTTAGAATTGTAATTTTTGTAAAAAATCCATTTTTTTCAAATTTAGTTCAATTATCAAACAACTTCCAAACCAGTAACCTACCCAAAGTTACCCCAACAAGCTTTCCACCCAATCAGTAGTTGTTGTTATTCCCATTTTCTTAAATTTTAAGGTTTTTATTCATCAAAAATATTATTATTCTTTTGACAAACCATAAGGGTAGTTTTAACTCTTCAATTTTTACAGAACTTTTGTAAAATTTTAAACGTATTAATTATGGAATGCATAATAGTAGTTTTTGTTCTCTGAAAAGTTGATAGTAAGGTAATGTAATTAATTTTGGCTTCAAAATGTTTTATTTTTGGTCAACCATATTATATTATATAAAACACAATTTTTTACCTATTTACTTCTTTATTTTTGTATTGTTATAAAACAAAAAGTAATTATTTTTTTATAGATGGCAGTGTAGAAAGTGTACATTATGATAAAATTATTGAACGTATAAAACAATTATGTTATGGCTTAGACTCAGAAAATATTGATCCAGTAAGTAAAAATAATACATGTTTCTATTTTCATTACTATGCAGTATGCTTATTTACTATACTATTCTAGTAAACCAATTTTTTTGTTATTTTTACCTTAACAACTTTTAAAATCAGTTCATGGCTTTGTTTAAGGTTACGTAACTAGGCCTAGATGCAAGGCCATTAGCACAGCTATATAGGTAAATTCATTTATTACAATTTAGTTACGAAAAATTTTATTTATTTTTATAATGAACTAATTGGTTTATTAGTATAAAAAAGAAATAGGCATAATGTTATTATTACAGTTAATTTGTTAATAGTATTATTAGTATATTTTTACTTATTTTTTATTCATTTCTCAAATTGTTTTTAGGCTGCAATGGCCATTCATGTTATAAAAAAATGTCTCTATCCTGGCATTACTACATCTCAACTAGACGAGGCAGCTGCTGAAGTAGCCATTACTATGACAACTATACATCCAGATTATGAAAAATTAGCTGCTCGTATTGCAATTTCTAATTTGCACAAGCAAACTAAGGATACATTTAGTGGTAAATATCTTGTGACTCGGCTAACTTGGTTTTGGTTTGCCTATTTATTAAAAAGAATATTTATGTATTTATTGTAATGTAACGTAAAATTTCCCCAAACGTACTATTCTTAAAAGGATTTCCTAAAAAACTAAATTTTTATTTTATTTATTAATATCACGGGTGTTACTATCAGGTAGCAAGGGGTGACAGTCACAACGTTTTATGTACAGCTTGTTATGCCACTGATAAATATTAAAATATCTTTTTTCAAGTCATATAATTGAACATTTTTTACATCACTACATTGTTTATTGTTATATTGTTACTATTAAGAGCATAATAAGTACAATAAAAATACATTGTGCAGTTTTTCCTGAGGTCTATGCAATTTTAAACTTGTACACATTATTATTTTATAAAGAACACTATGTTATATTATTAATTAATAATATTGGAATTTAAATTACAGAGTCGATACAATTTTTCACAGAAAACATAATCTGCGGGAAAAGTTTTTCTGCCGCGTAAAATTATATTTGAATAATTTTATTTTTAATTGTCATTGAAAGTTAAAAACATTTTGTAAGTCACATTTAAATTCATTTTTCATAACTGATTTAAAACCATACTTTGGTTTGATTAAAAATATCACTTCTAAGGTTAATTTCACCCACAATTTTTGGATTAGTTTTAAATAAAATTGTTGTGTGACTATAAATCCTACTTTAACATTTTTATACTTTTTCACAGTGATCCTCAACATTTTTAGTTTCATGTTACTCTTATCTATGAGAGTTCAATACTATACGTCTCCCTAACAAAAAATTCCTATATTTTTTTTTCTTTTCACAGTGTTAAAACTGTTGTTTATAAGCTAATAATTATGATTATATACTTATTAATCCTAGGTACTTATTAATGTTATGTCTAGACGTGATGGAGGATATTTATAAAAATGATGAATATTGGAATATTGGTTTATCAGAAGATGTTTATGATGTAATTATGAGAAATAAAAATCGTTTAAATTTGGCAATCAATCATAATAATGATTATAATTTAGACTACTTTGGATTTAAAGTAAGAATATTGTAATTATGTATATACTATTATTTAGTTAGAAATTTTCTTAACGAGCATTTATGTATTTTTCAGAATTTAGTAAAATATTTTTTAGCTAGTTCTAACAATCAAACTATTGAACGTCCTCAACATTTATTTATGAAAGTTGCCGTTAGTATTCATGGTGATGATATTGAATCTGCTATTGAAACATATACCCTATTATCTCATAAAATGTACACATTTTCCCCTGTAGTGTTACAGTTGATGTCAGCAGCAAAAAAGTTTCAATTGCCAGTTATTAGGTAAAACTCAAGGTACCTTATTACTAATTAAGTAACTCTAGGTATTATGTTTTTGTTTGTGTTTTTTAGTCATTATACAGTATCAATGATTGCCGACAGTATTGATGGTATTTATGATACTCTTAATCGTTTTTCAAAATTTGTTTTACCATATTCAAGTACTGCCGTTCACGTGCACAAAATTCGTGCTGCTGGTACTTACATCAAAGGTAGCAATGGAAAATCCAGTGGTCTTCCTTTAATGTTGAAACAGTATGATACTGTGGTTCACAATTGTGAAACTCCTGAGAGGCCTAAGAGTATTAATGGTATAGCAGTTTATTGTGAATTGTGGCATGCTGATATAATGAAAGTTATAGACCAAATAAGAAAGAACGCTATTGCTGATTTAAAATTAAAAAATAGTTACCCAGCTTTATGGATACCTGATGAATTCATGAGAAGAGTAGAAAATAACCAGATTTGGAGTTTTATGAGTCCTGATCACTGTCCTGGTTTAATAGAAGTTTATGGAGAAGAATTTGATAACCTTTATAAAGAGTAATTTATAATATTTTTAGATTTTCTAACTAAATAGATTTTAACAATATTAAACTAAACTGATTTCTCAGATATGAGCAGAAAAGTAAAAGTTATGTTTTAAAACAAATTGAAGCCAGAAAGTTATGGTCTCAAATCATTCAGTCTCAGATTGAAACAGGTTTTCCATTATTATTATTTAAAGATGCATGTAACGTCAAAAGTAATGAATCCCACTTGGGAACCATTCAATGTGCTGGTCGTAATGGAGATACTGTACAGTTTACTGCTCCAGATGAAGTAATTTGCTACATGAATAACTATTATAATAACTATTTATACCACATGCAACACCAAAAAAAAACATTTTTTACTGATATTTGGTATTAAAACTTTGTTGTTTATTAATAGGTAGCCACGTGTACCACTGCTTCAATTTTAGTTGATATGTTTCTAACATCCAATAATACTTTTGATTATTCCAAACTGAAAGAAGTTGCTAAGAAAGTAACTTATGATTTGAATAAAATAGTAGAGAAAAATAAATATATATTTAACGAGGTACTATTACTATTTTATTTTTTTCATTTAAGTAATTGTGTGCATTAACTTATATTGTTTTATATTTTATATAAGGAAGAACAATTAAATTTGGGCTTAAAACAAAATCAGTTGGCAATAGGCATTGGTGCTCAAGGTCTAGCAGATTTATTTATCAAAATGAAATATCCATTTGATTCAAAAGAAGCAATAGAACTTAATATAAAAATACACGAAACAATTTATTATGGTGCTTTAGAAGCAAGTTGTGAGTTAGCATCTAAATATAGCCCGTATAAAACATACTCCAGTAGTCCTGCTAGTAAAGGAGTAAGTTAAATTTAACTAATCATTTAATAGCTACTTTTAAATCATGAACTTGCAAGTTAATAGTTTGAATTTTTTAGTTATTACAGTTTGATTTGTGGAGTGTAAAACCTTCTAACTTATGGGATTGGGGTATTCTTAAAAAAAAAATTGCTGAACATGGACTGCGAAATTCTCTGGTTACAATTACCACAAACACTGAAATTGAGTCTAAAATTTTTGGTAATATGAATGCTATTGAACCTTTGGATACTAATGTGAAACGAAGATATATTTCGTTCGGAGAAAGTAAACCAAAAGAAATACAGGTAGTTGAATACATTGTGTATACATATAATTTATTCTATTATCTAACCTATAATTTATATTTATGTATATATTAAATATTAATATTAATATTTAATTAATATTAATATATTTGAATACCTTTATTAATTGTTATGCGTTTTAGGTTGTTAATCCATACTTATTAAAAGAATTACATGATCGTCAACTTTGGGATGAGAAAATAATTTGTGAATTAGTAAATAATAAAGGATCAATTCAGGTAAATAATTAGTTAATATTATGGTTTATAAATTAATTTAAATGTGTTTTTAGAAAATTAATGGCTTGCCAGAAGATTTAAAACAGCTTTATAGAACAAAGTGGGAAATTGATCAAAAATCTTTAGTCCGTATGTCAGCTGACCGTGCCCCATTCATTGACCATTCTCAGGAATTATCTCTTTACATGGTTCAAGCAAATGAAGAGAATATTTCTGATATGAACTTATATACATGGAAATGTGTAAGTTCAGTAAATTATAAAACATAAGTAGAAAAAGTATTAGTTATAATTTAATTTTTTTTAAGGGTTTAAAAACCGGTGCATGTCAGTTAAGAATCAACCAAACTGACGATGATCTGCGAGAATAATAAATCACAGAAATATTGTATTATTTTTTTTAAATTTTAGGGTTAAATTAAGATGTGTAATTAAAAATTTTGATTAAACTTATATTTTTTTTATAAATGCGTTTCATTTTAAATATATTTTATATCATTTCATTTAGTATTTATTAATTTAAAATTCTTTTTTGATACTATTTGTTACAGTATTATTTTTTAAAGTTTTTACACAGTTCAGTAACTTAATAGGATACTGTTTTTATGCTTTGCAATTTTCTTTACGGTGTAATGTAAATTTTCAAGGAAAAACTATTTCACAAACAGATTTTAGTGTTAACAATATAGTTCTGTAATTATGTTGATTAAAAGTTGTGCTCATGTGTAGTACAGGTTGGTGTTACCTATGGAAAATGATTAAAATACACATGCTTGTAATTTCTTACATAAAGTGAAGTTTTGCATATTCTTTCCCCTCCTCATTCTTTGTATGCCAAAAAGTCTTGTAAAACAATATTGAAATGTAGTAAATTTCACTTAGGCTGAGTCTTTAACTGAAGATTGCCGCTAAGTGTCAATCAAGCCTTGCTAAGCAAAAGTGAGACATAATTTTTAGTGTTTTTATATGTACTCTGATAACTATTTTATTTTGGTACTTTCTAAACAAACTTGCTAAGCAAGATTTGGGTTATGTATGTAGAAAAAAATTGTTTATAAACTGGAAATGTTCCGCAAATGCTTATGAAGGTTGATCAATTGTTTTCAAATTTGTTGTAATTTTTCAAAATATTAATCAAAAACAGTATAATACAGTGATAAGAAATAGAAATTCTTCCATTTTAACTATTTTGAAAATGATCTATCTCTCCACCACCATAAATAATGTCTCCATTTACATTGGAAGTTCTGTAATAAATGAAGTACAAATTACAATTACTTAGACTAGAGTCTTAAACTTTCATCTAAGTCTTAGAGAATGTCTATCAAACATTTTGGTGGTAAGCTGTATAAAAAACCAATTCTAACTTGATTTCATGTTAACTTTATTAGTTTCACTATGAAAAGCAATACTAAAATAATTGTAAATTGACCATGGGTTAGGAATTAGATACTAATTATAATTAGATATACTAACTTTTTAATTTGTCAAGCTAACATTGATGAGCCCGAATTAGACAGATAAAGAGCGCATGCATAAAAATAATTGCAGCACATTTATCAAGAACAGTTTTTTGATATTGTCTGGGGGTTAAAAAAATATTTGTGTATCAAACATATAATGGTTTTTGGTGCACTTCTCATGGTGCTAGAAAATTGTACCATAGTTTTGTTATAATGGTCCCATACAAAGTATGAATTTAGGAGTTGAAATTTGCCTCTTTGTGCCTCGACGCCTTCCAACAATATTGTAATCTGTTGTTTCTCTAGATTGCTAAGTATTGACATAAATGGAAAGCACATTGTTGAAAAAGAACACTATTGTTTGTGTTCAGTATATTAATGATTTTATGTTTAACCCAAAAAGAAAAAATTTGTGATTTTTTTACTAGGCCGTGGTGCTTGAGTAGAGTACAGCTGTCACTGAGTGTCACCTCAATGAAACAGATAATTAATCGATGAATCTGCAAAAATTCTCTTTGAGTATACTTTTTTTGTTAAATCTAGACACTTGTTGCTGATGTTAGCTTTAACTTTTATCATGGGTGGAATGGGCTATGACTTCTTCCATAGTATATGATCTAAAATTACAATCATATAAATTAAAGGTTAATATTTATTTAATGACACATTTTTGTCAATATTATTTAACATTTTGTCATTGTTATTATTTGTTAACATATAATGTTTTATTATAATCTAATTGCCGAATATTTTAAATTAAATTGTAAATAGTTTTTTCTTGACAATGAAAATAGAAATTGTGTTTATTTTATTGATGTCTATATAATTATTATTTATATTAGAAAACATAATTTTGAAAACCGCTAATAGTTGTTATTTTTGAAAGCTATAGATTATATTTAGTCTGGCAGTAAACAAAATAAGGGAAATTGTTTACCAGTCTTTCTTATTTTTTTATTTATTGACGTTATATAAATTTGGACATAAACTCTGAACTCAGCTTATTGTATTTCTTTATTTGATTGTTATAACTTAAAATAGTAAATATTACATAAGTACCTACAAGTAATATCAAATCAGAAATGGCAAATGTTGTAATTTAAAGCGATAACAAAGAACAACAGACGTTAACAGTGTTTAAAGTATCTAGGATCAAATCAATTTGGCTATTCTAGGCACTTTGTAACCTACTTAATAACATGCGGATGCCAGTAGACATTTTTTCAGGTATGAAATTCACCATTTTATAATTGCATAAATATGTACATATAAATTTAAAATCTAGAGTAGCAAGTTCCCTGTTATTTTACCTAGTTGTTAATGCTTTTTAGCACTTTAGTGTTGGAAACTTCCCATTGACTTGTCTATGTGTTTCTAACACAGATAATAAAGATTTCAATAATGATGAAGATTTTTTATTATCTACGTATTTTTAGCAAGTTGACACCATTTTAATGACCGACACCCCTGTTTTAGTGGTATACGTATTGTACTTAATAGGGTCTGTTATTGTATATTTATTGGTAGGTACTATTTAAGCAAACCCTTATAATAATGTTGTATGAATTTAAATTGATAATCTTTAAAAACTAATGGTTCATCCTAATTAAAATGTAAATACAGTACTTGACATTAATTGCTTTTTGAATTTTATAAACAATAAACAGTTCACACCATTATAATGCATGTCATCCTATTGCTTATTTGGTTTTAATAGCTGCTCTATGTTCAAAGTCCTTTAACAATCAATAGACTATATTTTTGAATTTATTTGTTTTTAATTGAATTGTTTATTGAATGTTGGTAGTATAAAAGTTATGGGCCTAATTATTATTACTTTAGCCTTGAGATTAAGAGTATGATTTTAAATTTTTATAATTTAAATTTTAAAATATTAATTTTTTCTTCTCTTACATATTGCATACATATTTTCATGAACTGTGATAGTTATAGTTTATAGTGCATTCATTTCTGGAAATAACTTTTAAGTTTTAAGACTAAAATTTTAAATTCGTTTACAGGATCGGCTAATACATAACAGCCAGGATTGGCTGGCGACAAAATAGTTTGGGTTCAAAAGCACCTAAAGAATTTGAATTTCTCAATTTCATAATTTTACATAAAAATTTAATGTTTTGGTAAAGGGAACTGTCAACTGGGTACTGCATTGTTTTTGAAAGTTCAGTACGTTTTACTTTAAATCAAGGGCGTAGTATTTGATTGGAGTTGATGAGAGGCAAAACTTATTATAGGTATAATCATGAAAACTATACATCTCTAGTCTTCATGGGTATAACGATACAAAAATAGTCTATGGTTGATTTTGTAATAAAATGACAAAACATCAGTTGTGTAATACTAAGTTATTATTTAAAGGAAAAATGTATGAAATCTGTACTGTAGTTTATTCTAGCATATTATGCACAAAAATAAAAAATTATAAATACAAGTTATGGGTGGGACAAATATCCTTTTTACCTTTTAAAAACGCCCTTGCATTGAATTTGAAAACAATGATAAACCTACAAAACAACGATTTTGAGAAAGCCATGCAATGAGTCAAATGTTTGAAATATTACAAAATTTTATAGGTCTGTATTTAGCTCAAAAATGGTCGAATATGTTTTAAATTTATAAGAAATTTGTACCTTACTCACTCTACGTTGCTTAAAAATTTATATTTAATCAAAACGTAGTAGTAAAAACGGAAAACGTATATAGAACCGTTCAATACCGTCTGGTTGGAACGAAAAAAAATTATTATATTTACTTTTTCATTGTAATATCTTAGTTAATTTTTTTTTTTTTTTTTGATGTTTGAATTATTTTAATTGACAGTAATTAATTACTAGCTTATAAAATCAGTTTTGCAGTATAAGTAATTATTATCAAATGATTAAAACTTAATTACAGGTAAAAATAAATTTACTTCGTGTTGCGCACTAGTGTATTTTATTTTTTTTAATGCACATTCCAATAATTATTGCTAAAACATAAATGAAAAAACTAGATACCTATTGACAAAAAACAATTATAATTGTATTTAATTTATTCAAACAATTAAAACGCTTTGGTACAAATAGTTATATTTTCTGTACGTGTTGTGAAATACTTTACTTTGAGTACGCTGCGAGAAAAACCGTCCGGTGCAAAACAAAAAACACGACCAAATTACAGGTGGTACGGCTCCATTTTCAAAACTATTGGAGAGCTATAAAAGAAAAGAAAATTAGGGAAAAATCTTTTTAGGTACATTATTTATCGGAATAATAAAATTAATCAGAAAAATAAATATCAGGAATAATCTAGATTGAATATTATTTCTTACAAATCATACCTATTTTAGAGTTATTTATATAAAAAATATATTTTCGAGGAAATAACCTAACACCTTTATATAAACCGTCAAAATCAGGATTTTTTTTTGTTTTCAGCGTTACTGCTAATAAATAATAAGGACAATCTAAAGGGAGATAATTAATTAAAACTGTCAATATAGGGTAAAATTGCATATTATTACTGCGTTTTGGCACTCACTATTATTAGCGCATTGCTCCGCTAATACGCGAAAATGTCCTTGCTTTTAAGTGCAACAAGTCGAACGATGCTAGTATTAAATCGATCTAAAATGGGAATCGTGAATCGTTTAAATCTATATCGATAAATTAAAAACTAGTTTATTTTAACTGTACTTAAACTATATGTTTCTGTAATTAATTTTGATGATAGTTCATGGTACCATAATAATATTCCTAATTTTACCGATATCATTCCAATTCAATATTTTTCCCGTGTTCCTCTAATTGCCTACATTAATTTTTTTTCCCTTTTATTTTTTTACTAATTAGGATTTTTTATTGAGCGGGTAGGGAGGTTTGAATCCCTTCTTACTATGCCTCTGATAGCCAGGGTCGTTTTAGGCTTCGCAGGATCCCGTTGTGGCACCCGGAGCGCGTATTACCAGACCCTAGAGTGGCACAGCGCCGTACATTAATGCGTTGTTCTCATTGGCCAATTTTGAATTTCGCGCCACAGAGATTTATAAACTGCGTTATTAATGATATTATTTTGTGTACAAATTTTATTATCATAAAATATTATTATCATGTTATCAATGGCGCGAAAATGTGCATGCAACACAGATTTGATAAATTTGATTTATGTATTTATATTAGGTTTATTAGGGTTGGACCAAGTCACGTAAAGTGTCTAGGTTTAGATGCAACAAGTTTTAGGCTATTATTTGTTAGCGGTTAGGTTAGGTTCGGTTAGGCAGTTTATAAATCTCTGTGGCGCGAAATTCAAAATTGGCCAATAAGGACAATGCATTAATGTACGGCACTGTGCCACTCTAAGGTTTGGTAATACGCACCCGGAGCTTAGAAGACAATTTGTAGGCCAAAGAAAAAGTTGAGTAAAAACACCAAAAGCTCATTTTGTATTATGACTTTATTAGTTGCTATAAACATTTTGGTGGTATACATTACAGAAATAGTAATGGTACGTTATACTGTTTACAACTTTGAACAATCAAGCTTATCGTTTACGCGGTAAGCAATGTTTCTTTTTTCAAAAGTATTCTCATGTGCAAAATCTTCAATGAGGTAAATCATTAATGAATAATGTCTGAATAGTTTTTGAAGGAGATCACTTTCTATGCACATTATATTGACAAATATTGGTTTTCTTTTTAGTTGTGGCTTGTAAAGTTATGTGTTTAGCGATCTCCACTGCAATATTGGTGACTATATGAGACAAATGAGGAATATACTACTCTAATCTACCCTAGACAAAAGCATAATACATTTTATGTTATGGGTATACGATAGTGTGTTACCGAATAAAAATTGTGTTACCTCCGCAAAGATTTAAGAAATATTAATAACGAGTTATTTTTAGTACCTATACCTAATAAATAGATTTTGCATAAAATTAATTAAAGAAAATATGTAAAATAGGTTCAATACATAATATTCCGAGACAAAATTCGATAAATATAACATAAAATATCGTTTCTAATAATTTTCGTAATTAATATCCTAGTATATTAAGCTGCAAGATGACCGTGAAACGGCTGGGTTTCCTAGTTTTTTAATTATTTTAATTTTGTTCTTTGATAGAACTAAGGATTCTAGACATGTAAATACATATGCTCCTAAAAAAATTCGAAAATCAGTAGTTACAATTTTTATATTTAGTTGTTTAATTTTGGAAAATTTCCGAAAATTGGTCATGTCTGTGATTTGTTTTGGAAAAAAGTTCGTAACTTACACAATTTTATTTAATTATTTAATTTTTAATTAAATTTAATTTTAACTACGCACTGTTGTTGTAGTGATTCCGACTTTTAGGAAAATTCTAAAAATAGAACATTTAATTACTCCGTGGTGTTCGATACTGTTCGTTGGGTTTTTTTTTTTTGGTACTATAGTTTTAAAATTGTTTTCTCATGATGATGAAATTAAGATTCTAAACAATTATTATAACAATTTTAAGTATTGATTTCCCTACTTTTAATTCTAGCGCCTAATTAAAGACCAATAACAAATTCTATTGTTCTTTTTCTTCTTCTTCTTCTTTCGGGCTTTTACAGGCCTTTGAGGCCCATCGCCGCAGCAACATATCGTCTCGCCATCCCTCTCTATTCTTTGCACACTCTTCTTCACTTTCAGAAGTTTCAAGTCTTCTTGTACTCCATATCCATCCATCTTTGTCTCTGGCGTCTTCTGACCTCTAGGTCTCTTAGTGTCGGGTTTCTACTTTGTGTATTGATCCAATCGTTCCCTCTGATCTCCATACGTGTTCCGCCCGACTTATCCTCGTGCTCTTCAGGGACCCAATAATATGATAGGTTCCTTATAGAGATTATCCAATTTTTCGTCGTTTCTCATTTTGTACTCTCCACCGTTACTTCTTTTTGGACAGAAGATTTTCGTCAATATCTTTCTTTCAAACACTCCTATTTTTTCTTCGTTCGATTTCGTCGTGGCCCATGTACCACACGCATATAGAGCGATAATTGGTTTAACTACGATTTTGTGTACGTAACGTTATTTTAGACTTTATTGATTCGAATAGTGGCATTAGACTATAAAGTAGCATCTATTTGTTGCCAAAAGTGTTTTTTTAACTTCTTCGTGGATATAATTGGCAATTTTCATTAATCTCTGCCCCTAGGTACTTGAAGCTCTGTACTTACACTTTCAAATTTGTACTCATCAACTTTTAAGTAATTATAGTATTGCGATTTTGTCTCGAAAGTATCATGTTGGTACTTTGTTACTTTGACTGATCATTTAGCCTCAGACCAATCTGTTCACCTTCACTCAGTAGGATTACTATAGTCGTATAGTTCTTTTTCTAGCCATTGTTAGTATATTTTCTATTGTTACGGCACAATTTCTATAGTTTAACCGAGCTCACTCAGAATCGTTATTTTCGTATGCAATTTTTAATTGCTTGCAGATTTCATACGGGCACTACTAAACCTTCCAAAACAGCGACCCACAGCATAAAAACCTACCCACGCGGTCTAGAGAGTGATTCCGGCTTTTTACTATCGTATCGACGGACAAGTAGTCGGGAAAATTCGCGCGAGATCGCGTGCGTGCGAGCTGTGGCATCGACGTCGCCGAAACCCGTGCCCGTACACGCGCCACTGCGGCAGCTGCTGCTGCTGCTGCGGATGCACCGTCGCGGGCGTGTCCTACGGCCGCGCGCGCACGCTATATTATTTTATCGTTATTGTTGTTGTTATTGTTATAGTTTTTTACAGGGTGTACATTTTAAAGTGTACAGTATGTTGTGTTTATTAGTATGTTAATATGTATATAAGAAAAAAATAAAACGGACTTCAAAAGACAAAAAAAAAAAAAAAAAAAACAAAAAAAAATAAAAAAAAAAAAAAAGGAAAAAAAAAAAAACGGTATGTACCTACCTACTACGTCGGTAAAGATACGCAGTAACTAGACTACGCTTTGGGCGGATCATTGGTTTCACAATGTTGCGATTTATCCGCATTATTTAACATCTGAAAGCAACGATAGTGAATCATTGCATTTGAAAAAAAAAAAAAAGCGAGCTATCTGATCCGACAAGTCTTGGATGAAAATAAAAAGATCGTTCCTATTATGCATACGTAGAAAAAAAAAAAAAATTGTGTATTATACCTAGCAAAAACTTTTTTCAATTTTCTATAACGTATTAAATTAATTTAGCGCATAAAAGTTTAAAATCGACATGGAATAACTATTTACAACGTTAGTTTAACAGGTTAGGATAGCCGTTCTGACGCCGGATTCGACAAGTTCGCCATTTTTGACGTTTTTTGCACATAACCCAGAAAATAATCAAAACATCAAAAAATGTTTCAAAATAAAATACAATTTAAACAGCCGAAATCACAACTTTGGTATTCAACGTAACGATTGGAGCACTCCTACTCGAAAACGTTCGATTACAAACCTGAAAATATCAATCTTTTTGCTGTAAAATTCTCGATATTTTTTGGGTTTTTGGAATAATACTCAAAAAGTAAGCAAAATTTCGAAAAATGCTTCAATCCAAGTACCACCGGAGTCCATAAACCTTTTAGAAAAAATATTGACTTCAAAAATCGGAGCATTCTTTCTGAACGAAAAGTTGTCGACAGAAAAACCAAAAATCATTGTAAAAACAATACATTCCTGGCTCATCGCTCAGAAACTAAAAACAGTAATCGTTATCACTTTTTTTAGGAGTCAGTGCCTTCCAGTTCGTTGATGTGATTTTTTGCTAATTCGGTGTAGGTATATGGTCAGAGATGGGCAAGTTACGTATAAAAAATAAGGAGTAATATCTGGTTACAAGTTAAAAGATACATTAATTTTGTGTAACTTAATGTGTAAGTTAATCAGTTTCATTCGTAGTTAAGAAAAAAATTAATTAATAGTTGCATTCATCTTGAAATGGTCAAAATATAAATCTACTTACAATTAGTTATGCATTCTTACAATTTTTTTTTTTTTTTTGCAAACTTTACTTAAACGAAGGCTACAATACTTTTATTGGTTTTTGGTGCGACCCTAACCTTAGGTGATTTGGTACAAACTACAAAGTTAACAAAAAAGAAACCAAATAACTGGAATAAAAAAAAAAAAAAATTTTTTTTACAAATTATTATATTTTATTGTTATTATATTTCCTACAACAAATTTTATGTAAAATACATTTTTTTTGATTTTTGAATTGTGACTTAAGATACATATTATGTATTATTTGTTAGAAGTTATCACAGTATCACACAAATAACCATTGTAATCGGTTGAAATTTTAAGTTACTAGAAAATATGGTAATTGATTACAAGTTACAATTATTAATGTAACAAAGTTACGTAACTAGGATACGTACTGCGTATGATTACTGCCCATCCCTGATTATGGTATGCACTAAAATTAAAACATTTGTCAACCAGGTACGCTGCACACCTGTCTCTGATTTTGTAAGTCGCAATATAGTTTATTTTTAATTAGGTTGGACGGCACTGACTCAAAAAAAAAAAAAAAGTGATGGGTAACTTTTTTTTTTCTTTTAATAGTTTTATACTTTTTATAGTTTTTTTTTTGTTCTTTTGATGTCGGTTTTATTTTCTTGTTAAAATGTTTTCTCATTTCATAATTTTTAGTAAAATGTGATTACTATTCCTGTGTTCACCTAGTTCATACACCGTAAGTATTCCTACATTACATTCCTATAGATGTAGAAGAAGTGATTAATGAACCGAGTTTACAACCTAGGCGGACAGACCTAGTTCTTTAATTTTAAAATTTTAAATCACAATAATGTGAGACACAAACATGTATTATAATAATCAATATACGTTATACAATGTACAATGTACATATATCTGTAAAACGTTGTGTTAATTTGTTGGTGTTTATGTTTGTTTATTTTATTTGTTGTCGTTTAGGCTTAATGGTTTGTCTTTGTTGTCCGTGCGTTGTGCCATTAACATAGGCACAGATGAAATTATAAATGAGATGATCTTACAATCTGGCGATTTAGACTTTATGAAAACACAATATTACCTATATGATACAAAGATATTAAAAAAAAAAATTATTATTTATGTCCCTACATATATTTATTTTAATAAGTTTTAAATTTTATGTATTTTAAGGGGGTGTGGAGGGCGACACCCCCCTCACGGCTTTGTGGTTGAAAATTATTCGTCAAACCCTTCCTAAATACGCCACTGAGCTGTACTATTAAAATATAAATTCATTTATAAATGTCATGATATTTTCGATATTTCCGTAAAAAAAATAAAAAACCCACGTGTCGGTAAAGACGTTGAGACTATACATAGTTAATCAAAATAAAATTAGTAAAATCGACATTTCGTCAACACCCTGTAGTTGGGCCGACAAGTAATAATATAATCCGCAACGGCGAAGAAATGCGCAAACCTCACGGTGAGAGCAACACAAGCGTGCGCGCCGTGGCTTTAGGCTTCAGTGTACACTCAGCGTTCGAGCGGCAAACACGATCGATCATTTTTATATTAATATTTATGATTATTATTATTGAACTATATTACTATTGCTAGCTCGTCGGATCAACTCAGTCGGTCGTCTCCATTAATAATATTTATAATAGTTAGTATTATTATTATAATCATAATAATAATTGATCTATCAAAATTTAAACCAGAAAAATCGCGGTGCCATGCCGAACATTATCAACGAGGTGAAGTTGGACTTCAAAGACGTGCTCCTGAGACCGAAACGGAGCACTCTGAAGACCCGGGCTCAAGTGAGTGCCGAAATTATTTTTTTTAGAATTTTCGACCAATATAGGTAGGTGGTACTCAATACTCCTGAAAACCATATTTTGCGCGTTGTGTATACATACGTTTCTAATTACTTTTGCAAATCACATCAGTATCTAGGTAGCAAGTAGGTTACAAGTTACTCCAGAGCCAGTAGATTGCGTGAGAAGAACAAATTGTTAAACCAAAAATTGAATTTACACTTTTGTAGTATCCTATACATTTTACAATTTCAAAAATAAATGTTTTAAGTAAAAGTACTTCTAGAACGCAGGTTTATTTTTAATTTTCACATTTTTCTTTGGCTGTTAACACTAAAACTATTAATAAAAATGAAGGTTGAAAACGGTGGGATCAGGTATCAAAGAAGACCACAAATTGTGAATTCAAATAGGATTTTAGATAAATACGTATCGAAAAGTTATTATAGTATTGATTTTACAATGATGTATTTTATTTATGGTAAATGATAATACGAGATATGCTCCAGTTTCACGCACGCTATATCCACCTCATGATATAAGACATGTGCCTCATATAGTACTTTGATTAAATATTTTTCTCGAATTTTTTTATTCTTTTTGAGTTATGATCCGAAAATGAAAGTTTGAACATTTCCAAAACTGTATTGAACAATTTTAAATTTTCACGCATCATTAATATACGCGCATTCGAATGTAAAATTGAAACCTATTTAGACTTTTTGCAGTTTGGAATTTGTCTATTTTTGCAGTTAGATATTGATAAAATATTTTCTGTTGAGCCTTCAGAGTTTTCAAACTTAAAATACAATCTGTACAATAGATTATCACCTATATTATGACGTGACGTTTTTACAACTTAATTTTTTCGTTTTTGTCATTACTTATGTGTTTTTGGACATTGCTTCTCCAATAAAGGTTTAAAATTATTGAAAACATCACACATTATTGGTGAGAATATAATTCAAACGTCATAAAATTTTTTGACAATTTAGTAGATAAATATAACTATATAATTATAGGTATATTATTTATGTAATTTTTTCGGTGATAAATCAAAAATTAAAATAAACATCAACAAATATTACAAATACTAATCAATTATTTGTAAAATATTCTTCACTTTATGGTGGTGCTTTTGTAAAGATGGCAACATATTTTTACCATCAAAGTTGTAAAAAAAAAAAAATTATATTCGTAAAATGTATACATTCTCTAGGTACTAAATACGTTCAGAATTTAAAAATATTAGCCACCTATTAAATCACAGTTTAAAACATTAAAATCTGTTCAACATCCAAAAACAGTTACACAATTATTGTTTTCTTCGTCAGCAATAGATTTATTTTTGCTTTTAAATCGTATGTAAAACATTTTTTTTATGTATTATGCGAGAGAGTTTTGGGAGTAAAACTCATAAAACTGTGATATATACCTACTTTACTTGTTACTCGTTTTTTTTATTTACCACTCAGTATATACAAATATACAATTATTGATATCTCTAATTTGATTTTTTACCTTAGGTGGATTTGATTCGAAACATTACGTTTCGAAATTCAAAACGCACTTATCAAGGAATACCAATGATGGCTTCCAACATGGATACGATTGGGACATTTGAAATGGCGGTTGCTCTAGGAAAAGTAAGCATTTCAAAACTTTTCAAATATGTTTTACCCGTTGTGTGGGTAGGTACTGTGCTCAGTCTACAAATGTCCTGTAATATGTTACAAAGTGACAAGTTTGAAAACTGTTTGTCTAATTGTACACGTACGTCTGTGAAATTATTGTTGTTGATTTTAGTATTGCACTTGAAATTCTCATTTTTACTTTTAACTAATGCGGGCATTTAACAGTTCACTAATTTATATTTTTTTAACAAAAGAACCTAAAGTTTGAAATAACTATTATTCGAAACAAAACTATATTTTCTTATTCACTTCCAATGTTCATGTTAAATTTAAATTCAAATAAATATTATTTGTGATTTAAATCGTATGACAATGAATCTCGAACTGAACAACTGAACAACGAAGTACAATTATTTTTCCTTTCATGTATGATCTATAGTGTTGATGTTAGTTATGTATATGACCTAAAAAATGGTCTTGATTTGTACCTTTTGTACATTCTGTACTAAAAGCAAATACCCAGTTTCCGCGCATTAAAACTAGCGGCCGTGGCGGTTTCACATAGTTCGATTTCCTTTTCTACGCGGTATGAACTAAATAGTTGACGCCACTCGTCAAGGAAAGAATGCAAAACTTGCTCGCGGTCAAGTGAACGGGATTACGAAGTATAATAATATAGCCTTTGCAAACAGGTTGGTGGATCCCAAGGCTGGGAATGAACTCGTGTTAACTTGAAGTTAATCAGTAAAAATTAAAAAGTTCTTTAAGTATTTGTAAGAATAAGATTTCAAAAAAAATGAGCAAACATTTTTTGAAGCGGAGGAAATGTCTGCATAGTAGATACAAAACCATGTGAATTAAAAATATGAACTATTATCTTTAAATTAAGTCGAGTTAACTTGTTTTGTTAGCTAACTTTTAGTATAATACATTAAAAAAATAATTTTTTACTTAACGAGTTAAAAAAAGTTGTTAACTTGCCCGGCCTTGGCGGATTGTGCATTCTATTTTGGAACAGAAATTGGAATATAACCTGGTGCGTACTCGTATATTTTTTAAATACTGTCATTAGTAACTAGTATGAATAAATGTTGAGATTCTTATGTCTGTGCCCCATTTAAGATTCGAAATTTTTACCTATCCGTCTTAATAACAACAATGGTATATTTTTAAAACAACTGTTTGAATTATAAATATATTATAGACATAGCGTTGGAAGAAATAAGAACCCTTTGATGTTTTTTTGGCAACCTGTCAGCAATTACGAACTTCTCAGTTTTACTTATTTTCATTAATATTCGGCGTTTAGTGTTGGATACCGTTGTTGTCATGTACGAGCAGTCAAGAAGGGGGGTGAAGCAGTCGTGAGTTTTGAGTTAGGTGGGTTAGACATAAACAAAATTAAACTTTATATTGTACCTACTTTAATAATATTAAGATGTGTTGACATAAATTGTAAGTTTTAAAACTAAAGTAAAAAAAAAAAATAATAGCCTATAACTAGGTATAGTGATTCAATTATCATATTAAAATTACCAAAGGTAGGCGTGTGTTCAAAATGTTGGTAATTGATGAACATTGACCTTTTTTTAATAATTTATTAATATACGTCTTAGATTGGCACACAAACTTTGGTTATTTTTACTCCAAAACCTTGTGCTATTGTAGTAAGTACTGGTGTTAATAACTAAAACGATAAAGACAATCTGTCGTTATAATGTATATAAATTACGATACCCTTACCTGTATGTATTTTAATTATATTCGTGACATGTACAGTTTAAAAACTGTTTTCTACTTAGAATAATTGCAACAACTCAATTTATATAATTTTAATTTTGTATTAAAATATTCTCGTGTACTTTTCTGAAGTTTAATCGATTGCAAAAAAAAGAAAATTTTGTTTGATTTATTTATTTATTGAGGTATTTATATTTTATTTTTTTTTGATCCACAATAACTCCACCAGATTTAAACCGAATTTAATAAGTTTTCTTTTAGTTGGAAGTTCTTAACGTCTGCGGGAAACAGTCCCAAAAAAATTCGGTTAATATCGAATGATTTGTTGTTAAACAAACGGGTAAGAGATGTAAAATCAATTATTCATCTCCACCACCTCGTTATCTTTCTATTATTGCCATAGAAATATAATTTTGTTGTATACCATGATATTGAGAATAATAAGATTTATCCCGTGTATATTTAAATTAAATTCGTGCTCAGTCAAACAGCTGTTTGCGCAGCTTCGTGTTGCTGCGTCGCAAATCGTACTGCGTGAATACACGCGCGGGATATAGTAGTATAATATAGGAATAAGAGAACAAAAAGAAAAAAAAGTTGTAGTACGCAATTGAAATTAGACAGTACAATACAATGTGAATGCTAAATTACGCCGTCAATTTATCACTAAAAAACGTGAAATAAAAACAGTTTTTAATAATAATTAAGAAAAAAAAAAATCAAATTCAATATACATTAAAAAGTAAGAAATAATTTTTTGAAAAATCACTGTTATTTAAAAATATACAGTAGGTAATCATATTTTATTTTGAAGTCGGTGCCAGCTAACACGTGGAATTATAAAATAAACGACCCGCAGGCTATAGAATAATTGAAAATGATTTTGTGAAACGCAAAAATTGAAACACCAAGTGTTTCAGTATCAGTGGTATACATTATAGAGACTATTTCCACTGTGGGGAATGCGGCCTGCGGGCCAATCCCACCCTTGCGATTACCAAAAATCAAAAGCTCTTAGGCGGATTCTCAGGGACTTTAGAAAGATATTTTTATATTTTCACATTATCTAAATATTCTAAATTAAAATTATTGTTCTTAAATAAGACTTATTCAAAGTCCTGTACAATTATTTTTCATCAACCATGATGATTTTACCATAGCCCGGATGGTAAAGTAATCTACGAGAATAAACGCCACCGAAGGATACCTATATAATATGAACAAATCAGGTCAATTACAATATTTTCTTCGTGTTATGATATGGATTTTTTTTTTGCTAGATGCGCGTGATGCTATACTTACGTGCGTATAATGTTTTAAGAAAGCTTATACATTATATGTCGTGCACGTGTCAAACAGTATAATATGAACCATTCAAATTTCTTTTTGAGTCATACCTTGGTTGGCACCGACTCTAAAAATAATCGATTATATATTTTTAAACAATAGTAATTAAAAAAAATGTATATTTGTTACTTTTTAGTGCAAATTGAGTTTGGTTTTGTCAATAGATTTTTTTTTTTGAATTTAAAACTGTTTTACTTTACAAGTTCGATAAAATTGAATAAGTATTTTTATGAATTTTATATTTTTATTTTTATGCTATTTAAGGCTCCATGTTGTTTTAAGAGCTACCTAATATCGTAACGCCTTTTTCAAAGCTATTTATTTACTCATATTTGATAAAAATTACATTTGACTTGTAGATGAGGTTTTTGTATATTGGTTAGGTAAAAACCTTTAGCTTAAAATTTTTCCGAGTAGTTTTAGTTTTTAGGCAGGATATATATATATAATTATTTATACAGTTAAACTAATATCGTATTATTTGACTTTTGGATACAAATTCATTAGGATAATATTTTGGCTAAAGGTAATGGGCCGTTCAAAAGTAATTATAATGGTACTTGTAACAATATAATTATTATACGAGTATATTACTGTAAATTATTATAAATAGTTGTTGACTCGCTGTTCTTACTGAAATAAGTACTTATTCTAGCTAAATGTAAGATCTGTACAATAGTTGTTTTTTTTTTTTAAACAAATGCAAATGTAAAATTTTAACGACACACAATTTTAGTTTATGTAAGTCCTTGAATATAATTTCCAGTGCTCAGTTATACATTAAAATATGTTCTTAGACCAATATCAGTGTAAAATGTATTAACCGTCATATCTATTGTGTACTAATTTAAGTTGATTTTTACTACAGTTATGATTTGTACTATATTGTTACATTGTTTGTTCAATATTTTTAAATAATGTTTAGGCTTTATAACAGAATACTCAGTTTAAATTCTAAAACCAAAATGATGAATATGAGAAGCATTACATCAGTACTATAAATTAGGCTGTTCTTAGTAATTATGTATTTTAAACAATATTCAGTTAAACAATACTATCTTAAAATAAAATAACAACCATTTTATACGTATTAAAAAAATGGTTTGTTTTACTGATACAATTTTTTTCACTTAGTGAGAAAATTTGGAATGTAGTATATCTAATTATTCGTGTCCTTGTTAGTATTTATTCGTGCAAATAATTACTAAAATTTTTCGAAAAAAAATATCGAGTCTGAATAACCTTATTGATGTTTTGTGGTATAAATTTTTTTTGAAAAAGAAACACCTACTATGTGTATGGTTTTGTGTTTCATACATACATAAATACATACCTAATCAAAAAATGTTATTGCGCTCAACTGTGTTTTAATGATATAATTTCCATTCGATATGTTACGACAGTAATGAATTGAACTGTGTCACTCGTTTTGTTTTTAATAGGTAGTCAAAAATAGTTTCGTTTTATTACTTGTCTGTGAAATCGTTATTTTATGTTATTAGATTATTCAATGCCTGTACTTTTGTACTTAATTTCTCTAATGCGTTTCGTCTAGACTCTAGATTATGTGTGTTATGAGCGTGTGTAAATTTTGTGTAGTGACAAAATAAAAGTTGACCAAGATGGAGTAAGGTATAACTGCTACCAACAACAGGATTTGTTTTTTTAAACATTTAATTGTTATTCCATCCTTTTTTAATTGGTATAAAGTTTTTGTTATGCAATTAAATGTTTCATGACCTATATTTATTTTTAAAAATAATTAGGTACCTTCTAAATGTTTTTATTTTAAAGCACTTAATTAAATATTGAGATAGCATGGTAATATTATCAAGGTTTAAGTCAGAGGAGACAAGTTGACCCTTTAAAAAATATTTTGCGCTGTCTGTTGCATACGTTTGTATTCACGTTTTCCATTTTGTTCAACTAATGTTTTATATTGTATCGTGCCAGTGGCCAGTGGCGTACATGCAATTTTTTTCTTGAAAAGGGGGTTAATAATAAATTAAAAGGTATTGTTCGCGTAAAAATTGGTGAATATTGCAGCCGGTATTACACGTTTTGTTCAATTTTTGTGTCTGTCTACAGAAAAATCTGGTTTTCACAAAAAAAAATTTCAAAGCAGATATTGATGATTATGTTACATTAAACATTGAGATTTGAATTATATTTTTAAGATTAAAATTGATGCAAATACTGAAATACCACGTGATTATCGAATGATGAAAACATTGATTATGTGCATAATATGTGTTCACGCTTAGATGACTTACAATTTCGATGTTTAATTAATATAGATACTTTTTATATCCATAATTATGATTATAATTATGTTGTTTATTCTTTTATCGTGTGTAATAACATAATAAATAATATAATTGTGTGTTAGTCAAAGGGTTTTTCGTTGTTGTTTTTCATGTGATTATTTTAATTAGTACCTATAGTATAATCTAATTAATAATAGTATGTTTAATGATATATAATGATTTCATATATACTAGTAGATATCATTATGTTAGGCAGTGCTTGACTTGGGAAAAAAATAGAAGCGGGACGCAGTTAAATAGAGTATCAATTTCGTAATAATGTGCTAATACATCATCATTAAGAGTACCAAATTAGAAGGGGTACGCTAAAATTTTTTTAAAAAAGAAGAAGGACTCCATCCCCCTTAATCAAGCACTGATGTTAGGCTATTTTTAATTTTACACTCGATTCTGAGTGAATGTGAAACAGAGAATGAGTTGGTTTTAACATGATGTGTTTTTTTATCGTTCTGAAACCACAACAACTTTTTCAATAATGCTTGAAATCCTTAAATTCTCACTCGTTATATGGTAGTTTTTGTTGTTCACGTGGTTCTTACTACGTTGTGAGATCGTCCTTTGAAATTTTCAAAATAGCGGGGAAAAAAATATTTGTAATATCGGTAAAATGAACGCGCGTGTTTTCGACAAAGTCAATTTATTTTTGCAGTAAGTATAAAGAAATTTTCACATTCAGTTGAAATAAAAAGTTTCAAAAAATGTTGACCGTAAAAATTTTAACTCTTCTTTATAATCAAAATTAATATTAATAATATACCTATAGATTCTATTGATAACAAAAAATTATTTCCGAGGACTTAACAATTTTTATCTTATTCCTTTTGCAATTATAATATTTTTTTTTAGATTTCAGATTTACTATAAGACTAACTGTTAGTTTTTTTATTTTTAAATAAGACCATCACTACTAAAATTTAATTCTTATTGAGTATCTGAGCTTATAGGATTGTTTTTTTCGTAAAGAATTTATAATTTTACAAATTTAATGATAATAACTTTTAATTACACTTTCTAAGCCAGTGACCCACCTACGTACAGACGGTAAACTACAAAGTCGTATTCTCTATTCCGATCAACTTCCTCCCCGACTTAGAATTTACAGATTACTCCCTTTTTTTTATTAGATGTATGTACCTAAATTTTTACACCATAGTATTTTGTATACGTGTTCATTATAATCTCTAGTTAAATTATTTCACTAGCCCTTTTGATAACTATTGATAACGCAGACGGCTACAATTTTATCTTTTGTACACCTAACACATATATTATAGATATATAGACATAGATATAATTATCTATAAATTTTTCTTTTTTAGCATAGAGTTTTTACTACAGTACATAAATATTATGAACCAGATGATTGGATTGAGTTTGCTAAAAACAATAAAGATATTTTACCTCACGTGGCTGTCACTTGTGGTATGAACGATTCTGAGTTTGAAAAACTCGACAAAATACTCCAAGCAATACCAGAAATATCTTTCATCTGCCTCGATGTGGCCAATGGTTACACCCAACAGTTTGTCGACATGGTCAAGAAAACGCGTTTGACATATCCACAACATACTATCATTGTAAGTATTCAGTGATATAGTCAATTGAACTCTTGTAATAAGTTTTTTTTCACGTATTATTGCTTTGTATTGCTTTTGTCATGGTTTTTCTCATCATTTTTTATGCGTTTAAACTCATATGTACCGAAACTTGCATCCTTTAAAATTCAAATTAGATTAGAATCGTTTGTTAATATCTACCGACCATCACGTTAAATATAGAACTGCGAGACATTTTTTTTAAAACACGAGTTATAAAAATCAAGATACAAAGCGGTTTCGGGCCAACCAATTTTTTCAACTTGACCATAACATAATTACAATATTATTTAATATATTTTGATTCTTTTTCGTGAAAAACACAACCGAGACTGATAGCAACAAAATAATTGTGTTTAGGCCGGAAATGTGGTTACTGGTGAAATGGTCGAAGAGTTAATATTGTCTGGCGCTGATATAATTAAAGTTGGCATTGGCCCTGGGTCAGTATGCACTACTCGCATTAAGACTGGCGTGGGTTATCCTCAATTGAGTACAGTCATCGAATGTGCTGATGCTGCTCACGGTTTACAGGGTCATATAATTTCGGTAAGTAATGTCCGATATCTGCATAATATATACCTACTAGGCAAATAATATGTTTTATTTAAGTTTTACCATTGGATATTTTTAACTATAATACGTAGGTTCTACTGCATAATTTTCAACGTTTCTCTATACGATTTTCATTTGTTTAGAGTTAATATAAAATTAACTTACGATGTATTATATACATATATACTATTCATGTATACATTGAGATTTAAACCCCGTGAAAAAAAAAAAAAAGGAGAATCAGAATAAAATGGTTTTAATTTTAAAATGTAACAAAAAAAATTTCTTGGTCGTGTGGGAAGCTGGTCGCAGAAACGACTTCGCCTTAGGTGGATCATTTGTTTGGAAGTTGTAGTTTGATTTTTATATTAACTCTATAAGCAATGGATTACTTACGAAAATCATAGTCCTGAGTGAGCTCAACGAGTCAAATATTCAATGAATTCTAAATTTTAAAGTTTTATAGTCGGGTGTAGTACCACCAAAGAATGAAAATTTTGTGTTGATCACGATGCTTTTCAGTTCAGTTAACTATTTCTGATATGGTTTTTAGTTTTTAAAGTATTGACTATTGAGTTATTACAAAATACTGCTGATAATTAAGTTGTAATGGTAAAAAATAATGGAAAACACTAGTTAGGTACCTATATAATTTTAATTTGGAATTTTCAATATTTTTTTGTAGCAATGTATTGTTTTTATAATGATCTTTTGTGTTTGATTTTTTAAAAATAATTTTTTGGCTAAACGCGGTGTTCCGGTTTTTCATGCAGTATATTATAATACGATAGGTTGTTGGATGTTTATTTTGATATTTAGACTATTTTTATGGGATAGAATACAAAAACAAAAAAGTCAAATTTTTTTATATTGCTCCAAATGACTCGGATTTATTCATTGTTCACACAACCTTAAAGTAGATTAAGTGCATTTCTGTGTGCAATCGGAACCCAATTTTTTGTTCAACTTACAGGGTTTTAAATTTTTGAAAATTTTAGTTTTTCATAGTAATTATTTTATTATATAGTTTATACTTATAGTAACGTACTTTTTTATAATATTTTGCTGTTTTTGTTATTATGCATTTACTGACATTGTTTTATAACATAAAATTGTACAAATATATTGAAATTGGGGCACGTTATTGGAACGGACAAAGATTAAACTTCAAAAAATTCAAAATATTTTGGTCTTTTTTGAGCTAAATATGAAAAATTCAAGTTTTCAATGATTGTGTAGTGTTAAACACCTACTTGAAACTTTTACACAAGTATTCAAACATATGTATTTTTCTACATGCCGTTAAAACATTTTGTCAGTCAGGTAAAAGTTTTTTCCTTATTTATTGCATTATAACTGCATCCTTTTTGGTATATATTTGTTGGTTCAAAAAATTTGTGAAACCCAATAGAATTTGTACAAACTTTTGAAGTAGATATGTTTAAAATATGTTCATTATAAAAGCTTCGAAGAAATTGAAGCCAAATATATAGAGATACCTAACTTAATAAATTTCAACTTGTTGAGTATTCTACTCACTGAGTTCGCTTAGAATCGTAATTTTTAACACAATAGAACATTAAACTGCGATATTTATAAATCAGTGATCCACCCAAAGCCATGAATTACTCCAAAACGTAGTCGTTACTCCAAATACAAGTTTCCAATCCTACCTGGAATACACTTTTTTTTAAAAAAATTAATCCTCTAGGAATTGTTCTAATCACGACTTGCAATTAAAAATTTTTTCACATTACTAAGTGACGAGTGAAATAAAAAAAGTGTGGTATTATATTCAAAAAATTAAATTCTATAACTGCTTTAATTTTATAGAAATCCGACATAATTTTGTTTGATAAAATCGTAACTTTAATAATAATATTTTTTGTTAGGACGGCGGTTGTGTTTGTCCTGGTGATGTCGCTAAGGCCTTTGGCGCTGGTGCTGATTTCGTTATGCTCGGCGGAATGTTAGCTGGACACGATCAAAACGGTGGTGAATTAACCGTTAAACCAAACGGTACCAAGTGTAAACTTTTTTACGGTATGAGTTCACTGACAGCTATGAAAAAACACGCTGGCGGTAAAGCGGAATACAGGCATGTGTTTTAAAAAAATTTTATTTGAGTAAAAAATATTTATAACTGAATTAATACCTAATGATTTATGAACAATTTTATAGAGCCGCTGAAGGTAAAGCCGTCGAAGTGCCATACAGAGGTGATGTAAATGAAACTATACTCGACATACTCGGTGGTCTTCGTTCAGCTTGCACGTATACTGGTGCTCACACATTGAAAGAGTTACCTAAGCGAGCCACATTCATACGATGTACTCAACAAATCAATTCTGTTTATTCCAATAATACGACTTCAGAATAATTGCCAGTACACTAATACGTACATACAGTAAATAATACATGCATAATATACCAGAGAAAGATTTGATATTTAACAGATTAATATAATATATTCGATCTTATATGTTCCTAGGTCCTTCAAAAGCACAATTCATAATATTATACACGGAGTGCCAACAGGAATTAGGAAATTAAGATGGAATTGCAAAAGTTTGAATTTTTTTTTTCTAATGCAGTTGTGATTTGTAAATTTTCTCAATGTCACTATTTATAAGCTCACCTAAAAGTATCAAAAACGATAATTTCAGACGTAAATTTTAAAATTAGATTGACATTGGTCATTGATGGTTAAATGTTAAGGTGTTTACTTAAGCAAACATGCAAACGTAATGTTAGGTTTTGAAAAACCATAACTCAAGACAACTTGGTAGGTTATGTAATTTTACTTTCGCGATGCAATTATTTATTTATTTTTTAAAATCATTTCTAAATGTGTTTTTTTTTTTTATTACGGGGTTTATACAATGGGATTACAAAGTCAATAAATTTATGTCATATTGCCTATATTTTTTCATTTGATTGTTCTTATTTAATAAATTAATAGTTAGTCTTAAATATTTCATTTATTTGTTTAAAAAGTATGTAAAATTACTTGAATAAATACTCTTTTTGTATTATAATTGTTACTGTTTATTTTCATTTTGTAACAATTATAAGACTGAGCAACAGAAACAATTGAAAGATAATAGTTTACCTGTATTAAGTGTATAAATGACAAGGATATTGAAAAAATGGTGATTGAAAAACTTGAATAGTTTAGAGTAGGTAATTTTGGACAGAAAATATTTGTCATTGTTGAATTAACAATGCTGGTTTTTTCATCATTATTTAAAAAAAGTCTCATTACTTATCTATTTTAGATTCAGTTTGCTTATTACCACATTCTTGTGGAACAATTTAACGTAAGTATACAGACATTTTTGAAAACCAAAAATGTTATATTCTCATTTAAATTTAAAATTACTTTAACATATATGATTTATTTTAGGTGTTAATGGCACTTTCTATGTGAAGCTAAAATAAACAGTTTAATAGTGTGTTTATTAATTAGGTACGTAAGTACAATCTAAGTCCACTTTCCAAACTTTTTAGTGATATGAAATTGTGCAATTGGACGTTCTCTTTGTCCACTGATAAAAAAAAAAAAAAAAAACATCATTGTAAAAACAAAATGATTTAACCCTTGCAAACGTCTTTCTGACCAAATCGATTTTGTTACTTGATCATAACTTCTAAAATAATAATTTAAAGCACCTGAAACTTTTACAAAATGTTTATATAAGTGAGATACAGGTTTGATACGAATTTCCGTTTTAGAGATAAACTTAGAACTTTGAAATATTTGAAAATTTCCTTTTTTGTGGTTTTTTCAATACTAAGTTTAATTTTCCAGAAAAAGTTTTAAAAATTTAATATAAACTCTGGAAGGACACTTGGTTTCATTTGTGACAAAAATTTTCAAAAATTTTTAGTAACAATTTTTTTTTTATCGTTTAAGATGATAAATTTTTTGGCATTAATTGGTACTATTATACTTTATAGAAAAAAATTTGTAACTATCTCAATGTGTTCTGTAAAACAAATTTTGTTTCCTTTATTAGTTTTATAATTTTCTCTTCCTGTTAACTATTTTTATTAATTTTTACATGCATTCCAATATTGAATACACGTTAAAAAATAATAGAAGAAATTACGTTTTTCAGCAAAGGTCAGCAAAATAATCAAGCACATTATTTCTGCATACATATTATAATTTATAAAAATAAAATTTTATCTTTTGGATCGTACAATTGTTACGATCAACATAATAAATATAATTCAAGATTAAACCGACTCCACTCAGAATCGTTATTTCTGTAAGTAATTTATAATTGCTTACAAATCAAATTTAATGTACAGACTGCATAATATGGTTGAATTAACTGAAACAATTGTAAACCTAACCTTCTGAAACAATTACCCACTGCAAAGTCTTAGTTGCTACTCCATCAATTACGTATCTAACCTAGATATTTTTGGTATTTTTTATTAAATAAATAATTCATTTAGGTACTATGTATAAAACAGTTCCTTCTATACTAACAAATGTTTAAATTATAAATCTTTTTAAATATTTTAATGACAAACCCATGTGTCAATTTATTTTAATACACTAATAGAATTGTTTTTTGAAAAGTTTAGATTTTTGCATGATGATAATAACTATTTTTCTTTCCTATTTTTTCTCTTTAACATAACTAAGACTCACCCAACCTAAAACAAGTTTTCTTATAGATTGGGTCAGTAAGTATAAAATGTAGGTTATTTTTTGAAATGTATATAAAAAATGAATTTCTGATTAAAGATTATTGTTATTATTATTAAAAGAATCGATAAAATCCTAACCAAAATGTCAATGTCAGAAAGCATTCAGAATTCAGAGAATAGAGAGTAATATAATTATACTTGCATGAAAGTCACGACGCTTGAAATCAAACAACGATAAAGAAAAAGAAGAAAAAGAACAGAATCAATAATACTTATATGGTATAATTCATGTATAATTTTAAAAAATATTGGATTAAATGAAATATATTTTATTTTTAAATAGTATACAATTTGAGTAAGTACAAACACATTCTTAGATTAAATAAATAGTGCTTTGTAACACAAATTAACTTTATAAGATAATAAAAATTGAAATTTCTGTGTAAATAGTACATTAAAAAAAAAAAAAAAAAAAAACTATAACTTTAATCTATTATTTTGCATGCAAGTTTGTAAAATTTATAATACATTTTTAACAGTTAAATAATTACTATACCTTACCTACATAATCACATAATTTTATACATGCACTACTTTTAACATAAATAATAATATAATAATCACTTTTAAAATTCTTTATTCTTAATTTATTTTTAATACTTAAAATATATTTTCTACAATTTTGTTATATGATTTATTTTGAAAAAAATTGTATATGTATCTATACAATTAATGAAATGAAATGTTTATAATATAAATGTAAAACATCTGGGCAACGAAAATAGTAAGGAAATCCTGAAAAAAGTGTAAGTCCGTTTAAATTTCGTTACTTATTAGTTGCGTTTGATTTAAATCCACATTTTGTGTGCCCTACAAATTTTATTTAACTATTCGTTGAGTACCAATTTGTGGCAAAGTTAAAAAAAAAAATACATGTTTTTGTCATTTGGTATGAAATTTTTTCAGTAACTTTTGTTACTTGTAACAAAACTTGTAATTGGTATAAAAATAATTCCTAAGTACATTTATTTCTTACATCGATAAATATTTTAAATTATTATTACCTAGTTAACACTTATTTTTAATAAAACTCCAAAATTTTCTACCAGCATTTATGGTTTTGTCTTTGATACTAGTTTTTGTCGATTTCGAGCTATCGATAATATTTTCGTTAATTATATCAGATTTTACTCTCTCCAATTTTTCGTCAAGCGGTGGACTTATTATTTCTGATTGAGTGTATATTCCATTGTATTTTTCCATCAATTTTGCGTTGAGATCATTTAAACGCTTCTTGTAAGCAGTTATATCTACAGAAAAATTATATTCGTGAACTACGCTGTATTGTTTCACGTGGTTTTGAAGTAAAATTTGATATCCAATTATATCGACAGGTTCATTAAAGCTTTTTGCTTTATTTATGGTATTTATTACGGGTAAAAAGTACTCTGGGAAATCAATCGTTGATAGGTTTTCAACATAGTTTTTGAACAATTGTTCGTGAGTACGGTCTCTTAACAAATACTTCAGAAAGTCAATCATTGTATAAAACAATACTGAAACAATCCATTTGTGCGTCATATTGACATATTTCGTATACGAAGAAAAGTTAAATGCATCATAGAATAGGACATCGTTTGATATATCGTTAAAGTTTTTCAATTCTCCTCTCCAATAAAAAAAGGGTGTCGGGTGCGAGATATCAAAGTCATAGCCAATGTCGTTTTGTTTTAACACAGCAATGGTTCGTTGTAAAACATCATTATTGTAGAAATTTGGTTCTGGATTTACCGAGCACAATGTTTTATTTTCTTCACCGGACGCCTCGTCAATTTTTAAATGGCCTAAATTTAGACTTTTTATTTTAGGATTTTTTTCATACTTGGCGTAGATTTCACTGCGATGTACAAGTTGTTTACAACTATGAATTTGATACTTGTCCAGTAAGTTCATTGTAAAATAAATTATTTTCTTTAACCTGATTTCCTCAACCATATAGTTGACCTTATTTCCCGTCAAGTACCGATTCAACAATTGTAGAATCACTTTGAAATTTTCGTTTGCCCTAGTCAGTGACACGGATGAACAAACATTCATTGTTTCTTCCAAAAGTTTTTCAAAATATCCCGTTAGTCTGAGTACTAATGTTGGCTTCTTTTTATATTCTGGTATGGTAATTTTTATGTTGAAACAGTTCATATACAGTGACTGTATTATTTCGCACTGCTGTTGTGCATCCACATTTTCTTCAATTATGTTGTACTCCATTTTGTTTAACTCCGACTCTATCGAATCGTATTCTATAGGTCCATAATTTTGATGCAGTTTAAAGATTAAATTAAAATACTTGATTTCGTTAATTGAAATTATTTCACTTAAAATTTCCCATAAATCCTTGTCTGCAGATTTTTTATTTATTTTGAACAATTTTAGTTTTTTGCTGTATTTATTTTTAAGAACCTTTAATTGTTCCTTAATTTGTTTTTTCAACACCTTTAAATCATGAATGTTCCTAAAATAATTTATGTCCTTTATTATTCTTAAACTCAATTCTATATGATTTGTAAAATACATTGGAAATTGCTTATAAATAGACAGAGAATGGAGTTTTGCATAAGTGTTAATCAAACCTATTTCATTCCATTTCCTTATTAGTTCTTCTAAGGTATCTAAATCTTTTTCTTTTTGACATTCCTGAAACGATTCTAGAGTATTAAGAGTTTTATTGTACATTATTTTCATTATCGAATCATACACTAAAAGCATGTGCTGTAATATGTCTGAAAAATCATTTTTAATGTCCTCAATACTTTTATGTATCGAATCGTTAATTTCTAATACGGGTGACAATTTTTTGATGACTACTACAATGATTGTGATGTAGTTTTCATTATTATTTTGTTGGTAATTATCTGCCTTCATTTCTAGTATACTAGTTGTGTCTAAACCAGTGGTGTCAAGCAAATCGTTCATTGTTTGGATGAATCTTGTGGGTTCGTTTACAGAGTTCTTTTCCAAAAACATTTCGTTCTCAAAATCTTCATCTAAAGGACAATTTGGTGTCATAAAACGTTCAATTGTATTTATCATGTACCAAATATTACGACGAACAAAATCGTTGCTTAATATGTCATGTTTCTTTAGATGTTCCTTCGCTGTGAAATGAAATAATTCATTTATACGCATATTTAGCGTTAACGATGTTGTCAAAAAACCAGGTTCAAGGGACACAACGTTCGGTGCTATTTTTATCAAATCAAGCATTACCGATATAATTTTTAAAACTATTTTATTGATTTCATGTAAAAGGATGTGAATTTCAATTGCTTTCTTAAGTATTTTTATTAAGTTACCGCTGAATTCGCACCCTAATGATATATACAGTGCACTTGATACTTTATCCTTGTTCCCACTGCTAACGATCGAGTTTTCATCAAGAATCGCCTGTAATGTCTTGACAGATTGTTCACCGTAGTATATTTTCCTTGAGTATAAATTAAAATAGAGACCATGATTCCAACTTTTCATTTGAATGATGTTTTGTAGCATCCAAATATTTTCATCGTCTTTAGTCATAGAATCATTCTTAATACATTTCAAATGTACGTTAAAAAAATAGAAAATAAATAATAAAGGCTTCAGTGAGAAAAACATTTTTTTATTAATTTTATTGTTTACAATACTTTTAGTTACAGGGCGTTAAATTGTTTGTGACTTCTTAGCATCTACAATGGAAGGATGACTTCAAACATATTATATACCTTTTGGATTTGAGGTCTGAACAGTTAAAAATAATTTTTAATTTATACATACATTGCATATTTAAACAAAACTCCTCATTGTCAATACATTGAAATTTTGCTGAAAACATAATAATATTATCTTTGGTTAGGAAAAGTAAATTGTTGGGAGAACAAAGTAAACAAATATAAAAATATAAAGACTAAAGTATGCAAGAGTGAAATATAAAAAGTTAGTATGTAAGAGTGAAATGAATACGTCATGTTATATGGACTTATTATTGGGGTGATTACTGATAAAAATTCAAACGTTTTTATCTTTTTAGATTCTGAGCGTTAGCGAAGAATGTATTGGTTTTACAATAATGTTTTTTTTTTTTTTTTTTTCTGTGATTAAAAGTGCTTATAGAAAATCTGCACCAATTTTAACGTATGATACCTTAAAAAAAAGATAATGTATCCGAGATGGTACTTTATTTGAAGCGTTTTTTGAAATTTTCAAAAGAAAATTTCAAAAAAAAAAAAAAAAAATACGAAAAGAAATTTTTGAAGCTTAGGAAATGTTATATTAAGTATAAAACCATGTGAATTGTAATTTCATCTGAGTTAAGTTAATTTTCTTTTTGTTATTTAACTTTTAATTAAATAAATTAAAAAAATTAAAAATTAATTTAAATTAACTTTTGTTTTACACTTAACGAGTAGGAACAAGTTTTTAACAGCCTTGGTCCGTTTTACTACACATAATTGTGGTACACAAAAACATATTATATATCATCAGCATAAAAATAGTTTAGGCGGTCACAATGATCCTAATAATTATTGTATACTTTATTGTTGTAGACAAAAAATACAAATAACAATTTCGTAAGCGCCTGACCAAAAGTTTATCAACGTACAAATACCGAAGGCCATCCAAATAGTTTGGTGGTGACCCGAGAAAAGGATTAAAAGCTGCTGCAGGGACATGCAGGTCTTACATCTTGTCGAGAAAAGATATATTTTTATCAATAAAACGACGAAGATAAAAAAAAACATGACTTAAGAACTCATAAATATTGTAAGACTTGATTTTGAAGTTTACTTACGTTGCGTTAGTGGTAACGTACAATTTTTTAAGATTTAGATTTTAAAAATTATAAATCTTCAACATACTTTGGGCGTAACTAATGTCCCTCAAAAAACTTATACGGAAAAATCTACGCGTACGTATATTTTCTTTCTAAACTATTGTGTTTTCGAGGTTGTACCTATAAAGTAACAAAAGCAACACGCATCGGTATTGAAATTATTTGTGTACATTGGAGCGCATTGTGCTCACTGAACTCGTATTATTAATGGACATGTTTTGATACTGTTCAAACATATATACATTTTTTTAATCGATAATTATCGCCTTTTAATTCTAGGTCAAGTGCGTACCATAGGTGCTCTGTAGGTACGTACTTAAACACTTACTCTACAAACATCACACATACCATATTCCAAGTGTATAATGAATTGGTTTTAACATATATATATATATATATATAAAACCACAATGACTACTTAAAAAATTCTGTTATCTTATTACACTCATACCTGGTGTCTAGAAAGGGGTAGCTCTTGTCATAGTCGCGTGTAGTATTTTGTGTGTTCGTTTTTTGAAATTTTGTAAATTTGAAAAATTTCCGTAAAAAAACAAAAACAAAGGAAAAACTAAAAAAAAACGGAAAAAATGCAGAAACTTTTAGGTCCCCTAAATTAGTATGATGGAGTAGCGACTGCGATTTTGCATTAAATTTGAAGGCGATTAGAAATTGCTTACAAAAATAACGATTCTACTGAGCTGAGCTTTGTTTATATTTATCCTAAAAATATATTTTGATCGTAGAAAATTTAAAAGTATTTACAAATTATAGGTACGCTAACACAAACGTCAAGCAATGTAGGTAATAAATTTGTTTTTATTAACATTTTGAATCGATAGGACATCAGGAAGTGCAGGGCTGTTTTAAAAATAGTGCTTAGGTCTTTATCCTATTAAGGCCTTCTATTTTTGACTTTGATACATTGCATTGTCATCATAGATAACGTTTTGTGCCAAATTTTAGATTGATAGGACAACCGGTAGTGGGTTGTGTCCAAAATGAGTTTAGTCTCGTCTAGCCCTTTATATAAATTAGTTATTTGACGGTATTTTTTTATCACAAATTAATTTTATAAGATATATGAATTATATAATGTTAACTAAAACATAAGTAATACATATTATTATGCGTGTAATGCAGGGATGCACAACCTTTTCAAGTCGAAGGGCCAAAAATAGGAAAAAGGATCATGTCGAGGGACAAAGCAGCGCGTGAATATCAAAATATGGCATAAACATATGTTAAAGACACTAATTTTTTTTCGCGGGCCAACTTTAAAGGCTACGCGGGCCAAAATTGGCCCGCGGGCCATAGGTTGTGCATCCCTGGTGTAATGCTTTAAAATTATTTTATGATACTTCAAACATCCAAATTATTTTATTCATGAACTAATTCAAACAAAGTATATTCTTAATCAATATTTAGTACTTATAATAACTAATAATAGAAATTTTCTCATTTAAACATGAATTCTCATTTCTCAACATTTAGTTTAATTTGATGAAATCAATCAGGCTAAGGTTTAAGGTTTTTTTCGGATAATCATTGGTAAGCAAAAAAATTAATTACATAGATAAACATTTAAAATCGTTATTAGTTAGTCTTCTTTTGTCTAACTTTTGTCATGAGATTTTTAAATTTGTCTTTAAAACTAGTACTTTTAATTAATTTTGAGGTATCGATACTATTATTTTTGTTAATACTATCATGTTTTTTCGTCTCTAAATTTACGTCAGGTGGGAAATTTAGTATTTGATTTTTCGAGGTCTCACTTTCACTTTCATTAAATGCACTAAATGCTTCTGATTGAACTTCATTAAATTTTTTCATCAATCTGGCGTGGATATCGATCAACCGCTTCTTGTAATCATTAAAAGTACCAGCAACATTAGTATTTTCTCGAATCACGCTGTATTGTTTTACGTGGTGTTCAAGTAGAATTTGATATCCAATCATACGGACCGGTTCATTAAAGCTTTTCGCTTCATTTATGGTATTTACTACGGGTAAAAAATACGTGGGGAAATTAATTGTTGACAGATCTATCATTTTGTTTGGGAGCATATTGCTGTCTTTTTCGTCAGGCGTCCTTAAAATATACTTCAGAACGTCAATACAGGTACAAAACAATACTGAAACGAACCATTTGTGTGTTATGTTGACATATTTTACAAACAAAGAAAAGTCAAATGCATCGTAGAATCGAAAATCGTTTGATATATCGTTAAAGTTTTTCAATTCCCCTCTCCAATAAAAAAAGGGTGTCGGGTGTGAGATATCAAAGTCATTGTCAATGTCGTTTTGTTTTAACACAGCAACGGTTCGTTGTACATCATCATTATTGTAGGAATTTAGTTCTAGATTTACCGAGCACAATGTTTTATTTTCTTCACCGGACACCTCGTCAATTTTTAAATGGCCTAAATTTAGACTTTTTATTTCAGGATTTTTTTCATACTCGGCGTAGATTTCACTGCGATGTACAAGTGGCTTACAACTATGAATTCGATATTTGTCCAGTAAGTTCATCGTAAAATACATTATTTTCTTCAACCTGATTTCCTCAACTATATAATTGACCACATTTCCCATCAAGTACCGATTCAACAATCGTAGAATCACTTTGAAATTTTTGTTTACCCTAGTCGACGACACAGATGTACACACTTTATTTGTTTCTTTCAAAAATGTATTGAAATCTCTCGTTAGTATGATCGCCGATTGTGGCTGATTTTTATACTTTGGAATGGTTTTTTTCATATTGAAACAATTCACGTACAGCGACTGTATTATTTCGCATTGTTGTTGTGCATCTAAATTTTCTTCATTTACGATAAACTTCATTTTATTCAACTCCGACTCAGTTGAATCGTTTTCTATTGGCCCATAATTTTGATACAATTTAAAAATTAAATTGAAATACGTAATTTCTTTTATTGAGAGTATTTCAATCAGAATTTCCCATAAATCCATGTCAGTGTCTTTATTTCGTTTGAACAATTTTAGATTTCCTTTACAGTATTTGGTTTTAAGAAACTTCGATTGTTCTTCAATTTGTTTTTTCAACAATTCAAAATCGTTAATACGTGTTCTTAATTCAACTATGTCCTTTATCATTTCTATACTCAATTGAATATGATTTGTAAAATAAATAGGAAACTCCTTAAGAATAGACTGAGAATGGAGCTTCGTGTAAGTACCAATTACATTTTTATCAGACCAATGTTTTATTTTATCTTCTAAGTAATTTAAATCATTATTTTTGTGACATACCTCAAACGATATAAGAGTATTTGTTATTTGTTTGTACATAATTTGCATTATTGAATCAAACACTAATTGCATGTACATTAAAATGTCTGAAAAATCATTTTCAATGTTTTCAATTTTTTTAAATATTGAATCTTCAATTTTCATTATGGTTGTCAACTTTTTCATGACTACTATAATAATTGTGATGTAGTTTTCATAAATATTTTGTCGCTTGTCATCTGTCTCGATTCCTAGTTCGCAATTAGTGACTAAACCAGTGTTGTCAAGCGAATTGTTCATATTGATAATAAACTTTTGTGGTTCGTCTATAGAGCTCTTTTCAAGAAACAATTCGTTTTCCAAATCTTCATCTAATGGACAACTTGTTGTCACGAAACGTTCTATTGTGTTTATTAAGTACCAATTATTGCGACAAACAAAATCGTTGCTTTTTATGTTATATTTGTCTGGATTTTGATTTGCTATGATTTGAATTAATTCTTGTATACGCATATTCAACGTTAACGATGTTGTCAAAAAACCAGGTTCGTGGGAAACAACATTCGGTGCTATGTGTATTAAATCGAGCATTGATGATATAATTTTGAAAACTATTTTATTGATTTCTTCTAAAGAGACGTGAGTTTTAATTGTTTCTTTAAGTATTTTTATCAGGTCAACGCTAAATTCACACCCTAACGCCATATACAACGCACTTGCTAATTTATCCTGATTTTCACTGTTAACGACCGAGTTTTCCTTAAGAATTTCCTGTAGAGTTTTAACGGACTGTCCACCGTAGTATATTTTCCTTATATATAAGTTGTTATAAATTTCATCATTCCAACTTTTCATCTTAATTATGTTTTGTAAATTTAAAATACTGGTATTTGTTGGAGACATTTCATTATTATTATCAATACATTCCAAATGTATGTTAAAAAAATAGAAAATAAATATTGAAAGTTTGAATCGAAAAAGCATTTTTAAAAAATTTTCTGTGAATTAAACGTTTGGTTACAGGACGTTAAATATTTATTGGTTGAGTAACATCATTAATCGAAGATTGACTTTAATTTGGAAAACGTTAATTCAGATAGAGGTCTGAATAATTAAACATTATTTATATGATTCATACTTATTTTTGCACATAAAATTCTTCATTTCCGATACACATTGATGTGTTACTGAAAAATATAATTCTTCGGTTAAGAAAATATAAAAAATATTTTTCCTAGTATAATATACATAAAGACACTGATCTTAGCATTGATATTCCAAAAAAATTATTATTAAATTAAAACCCCGACTGCGTTAAGTTATACGGACTGAAAAGCTAAAATCAAGCTTAGTATTATCTATAGAAATAATTTAAAATCATTATAATAAACAAACTGAATGTTAGAAAAGATATTTTTGCAGGCGGGGACAAGAAAAATAAACTTTAAATCATATTTTAGCAAAAATACAAAGAAATATAATATGCAATAATACTATACATAATTAATCATCTAATTTCCATTTTTTTGTATAGAAAATTGAAAGTTTCACAAAAGGTCTTGATACTTTAATACAAGGTTAGAAACAATTATATACTTATGCTACTGAAAAATTTCAAAAATCCATAGTCACTACTTTTTTTTTTTAGGCGTTTTAAGTTGGAAAATGGTCGAAAATTGCTTTTTAAATTTGTCCGCTTAAATCAACCGTTTTCGAAATATTTCGAAAAAAACGCATTATTTTTGGAATTTATCATCTCACCCCTAATATTCCACAGGTTATTTTTGTTTGATAAAATTGGATGTAGCAATGCTGGGAACCCATAACTAATATCATTTAAATTTTTCGAAGGTACCAAGTAGGTACAAAGGTGACTGGACAAATGTGAATTTTATGAAAATTAAATCAATAACTTATGTAAGTACAGATTGATTTTCAATTTATTGAACGTCCGGAATCATTGTCAATGCGTTAACATATGGTATTGTATAAAAATACCGAACAAGGGAATCTTATAAATATCACATAGATATTAATTTTGTATTCTCTATATTCTCGTGCGTACAGAAAGAACCATGTTGAACGTTATTTTTAACTCGCTGATGTTATTACCTATGTGTTGAACACAAAATGGTCAATGATTAATTTTTTTGAATAGAAATTTGTCAATAGAGATGGTGTGCCATTATTTTTTAATACAATTTATTAGGAGAAAAAAACCTACAGACACAATTATTCTTATAAAAACCTTAAAGTTGGGTTCTTGTTTTTTTCGACTAAGTTACGAAAACAACACGCATTCAAATAATTTGAGTACATATTGTAGTGCACTGAGCACGCATTAGCATATGTTTATCGATGAACAATGCAGATATTGACATTATTTAAATATTATATTTGTTTTAATTGGTAATTATTATTGTAGGTAAAATTCGTAGGTATACATTGTACTTAAGTTATCGAAAATTTTTGTATTAAAATATTATTTAATATAATTTATGTCTCTAGTATAGGTACTGAATTAATATTTTAAATTAACTATAAATCTTTAATTAACTATAAATTTGTTCATAGTGACTGGTTTGTCAGTGTTATCTATGTTTATTTTTCTTCAAAATTTTTAAACTATATTACTATTTCATAATGTTTTAGTTTTATCTCATTATAAACTTCAATGACCTTTGATTGGATTTATAACTAACCTATATTTCATGTTTAGGTACTATTGTTTTAAAATAAAAACGTAGTAAGTATCAATACTTATAAGTTTTTATTAGATATTTTTTCCGGTAAATTAACGTCATGGTTTATGCCTATATATTATGACATTACAAGTACACCGTATAGAACTAAATTCATGGCATAGGTATATTTACTATTTAAATATTGTACTATCAGAGGTGTAAAAAAGTTTTTTTACTATCAAAAAATTACATTTTTATAGAATATTTCACTAACTACTTATATACAATTTTTCTATGTATTCATAAAAGTTTTCGAGTTATAATTACGAAAAAAATACTGTTGCATTAAACACTAAAAAAATATAACTAATGATTATTCTATTTTCAGTCGAACAATACACTTATATTGATTATTTAAAAATTGCGATAATGTATGAAACACAATATTGTATCATAATATTTTTCACTTGTAATGAAAATATTTTAGTTTTAATTTTTGTAAAATGTTGTTAGTTTAACTTTTCTTTTCTATTCCAGTACCGAAATACGAATTAATAATATTTTTAATATGTTTTAGTGAAAATTACAGTTACAAGTTTCAAACGTTTTATGTTTGACAGTTGAATGATATAAGGGAACATCGCTGTAAAATAATTTTTGATAATTTATCATAAAGACGGTTTACAAATGCACGTTACAGTACTGTACATCAGATGTTTTTGTTAAATTAAACAAGTACTTTTTCAATGAAGTTGGTACACTTAAAGAAAAATTAGTAGGTAATTTATAGACTTACCAAAGTATAGAGCTCAAAAACCAGACCATGGACTATTTCTTTCTGAAATTTTGTTGATTAAATCGTCAATTCAAATGAGTCTTGATTTTCTCAGTTAGATATAGATTACGTAGGATTTGAATATAAAAAATAAGTAATATTATTTCTATATTAATAAACTTTATGATGAACCTATGACGCATTATTTGTTTTGAAATATGTTTAGATCGTGTATTTTTCTATGCACAAACCAGATGGTATCGAAAAGGTTTCTCTAAGTTGTATACTTTTTCCTATTTACGGTACACTTATTACTTACGTAGGCTATTGGTGCAATTTCAATTCTTACGAGGTCACAGATACTGTAGAACTGATTGCAGGGAGTGTCGTGCGATGTTGTTCAGTCTAATTGTTTACGTTCAATATCGTACAATGGTTTTAGTGCACCAACTGTTGTTGTTGTAATTTCATTTGTAAATTCGAGTTTTGTTGAAATTTTGGGAACGTAAATTAATCAAGATATTATTTTACATTTCGTATTCAATGTTTAAAAACATTTAAACATTTATTCGTTTAATAAAATGTTTGAAAATTTAAATGGTTTTTTTTTTTTTATTTTCATTCCGCAAATTGGCCATATGACGAAACACTCCTCCACTCTTCTCTATTTATTGCGATTCTCTTCAGTTCTCTATACGACTCTCCTCCCACATCCAACACAATCTGTTTTGTATATGACTGCCTAGGTCTTCCTCTTCCTGGCTTCCCTTCGGTTTTTCCCTCAATTACAGTCGTTATCCATGTATTATTCCTTACGAGATGTCCTATCCACTTTTTTCTTCTCTCCACAATTGTCGTCCATATTGATATTTTTTCATTCATTCTCTTATACACTTCTTCATTAGTCACTCGATTTGTCCAAAGAATTTTTAAAACCTTTTGCCAGCACCAAGTTTCAAAAGCTTCTATTTTTCTTCGGTCAGCTTTCAATATTATCCACGATTCAGCTCCATATAGCGCGACACTCCATACAAAAGATTCCAAAATGTTTATCGAGTATGAAGAATATTTAAAACGCGTAAAAAATATTACATATCATATTAGTATACGGTCAAAGTGTTTATTGCGTATTATTATTGTTCAATTTATAGAGCCAATTATCAAATAACTCAGCTTTAGAGATTTTATATTTTTTAAAGTCGGAAAATTTTAAATTCTACTATTCAAAAAGGTGTTTCCATAGAAAAAGATAATGCCTCATTTTAACATAATTACGTTCCTCGTGACCCTTAAAATCTGAAATCGCTTAGAAAGAATATTTGGGTTTTGAAAGCATAAAATGTTGGATTTGCAAGTACAACGAAACCATGAGACATTAGCGTTGTACGAAAAATGATGAAAACAAAATGCTGTATCACAAACGACTCTTAACACAATAGTTAATAAAATAGCTATGTGCGTTTACGTGTTTACTCCAACATGATTTTCGGGCGACAAACGATTTAACAATAAATTGCGGTTGTTTTGGTTTTTTGTTCGTAAATCTCAAGTTATGAAACTATTCCACTGCAGAATGAGTTCAAGACTTGAACTTCAAGTTATTCGCAAATTGTTGATTTTTATATATATATATATGTACGAATGATTAAGTGTACGTGCCAATTTCCTTGACATCTATGTAAGTAAAATATAAAACCCATCTTGTAGAAAATAAGTATGTAACATAAAAAAAAAAGTAGTATAATATAGTGAGACTGAACAAAATTTATTATATGTTAATTTTAATTGTTCCACGCATTTGCAAGTGTAATTATTCTAGTTGATCATAATATTAACATTGTGATTTGTAATGTAAGTTCTTAATGCATATTAATTGCAATTGTAACTTGCACCTTGCAAATGTTATTGATTAACTTTTTTTTTTGTGTTTGACCGATTTCAAGTTATAATTTCAATTTTTTTTGCCATTTTATGAACTAAACAGTCAAGGGGCTTCACTTGAGTTATGTAAATATAAAATGCAGCTTACAATTTTTGGCAATAACAATCCTAATTATTCCTGTAAACATTTTCGCATCAAACTAGATCTTTGAATCACGTTATGTATTAACGAGTTAATAATTGGTATCAAAATACCTAGTAACGGCTAATTGTTATAATTATTGCACCAATTTTTTGTTTGTTGGATAGTAGTACACATATGGTGGTCTGCCATTAAATTGGGTAACAGAAAAATAATTAAGGCTGACTATTTGACGATCATATTTAAGTTTTTAAACGTCTAAAAAAAAAACGTTTTAAATATTCTCCAAAGTCGTTTAAATAATAAGAGCCACGTGTGTTGAACGACCGAGAGGCTTATAATAAAGGTCACACAATTTTAATATATTTTTATAATTTTGCAGTAGTTTTATATTTAAGATAAAATTAATGTACCCAATTTTGAAAATTCAGTACTTATTCCTGTTGATAAAGTAATACGGTTTTAATGAAAACAAAAAAGGGAGTAACGACTACTGACCGGTTGGGTAGCGCCTAAGATTTTGCAGTTGGTTTCTGTTTTAGAAGGTTTTTGAATTGTATATGAAAATAACGATTCCGAGCAAAGTTTGGTTCTCTAAATTATATTTTGATCCTTATTGATCATAAATAGTAATTTATCGAATTACTATTTTTAAATTTTTATAAATTTTAAAACATACGTGATTTCACATGGTAACCACGACAATTTGCAACAAAAGTGCAAAAAAAAAGTTTTTTCCTTAAAAAACTTACAGGTATAAGAATCCGTTCAAAAAACTTTTGACATAGGTAATGAGTGTACAAAATAAACTTAAAAGTAATGGATTGAAATTGTTTCAATGGTTTATTTATAAATAATTATTAAACCAAAATTACAAAACTGTTAGCCACCTTAAGTAATAAAATATCTTACCAATTTTGAATTATACATTTCGGAAATTACACATTATCGAAATACATTAAAACGTAATTGATCGCTTGTATTATCATTATTATTGTATTCTTAGACTAAAATAAAACTAATAATAAATACCATAAGTGTATTTAACTTATATCAACACAATCATACTTACTTCTAAGCTAAGTGTTATCATGGGAACAATCTGAAGCAAAAAAAAAAAAAAAAAAATTTGCGAATGATAAGTGTACGTTATCTAATAATAATTTTATATTCAAATAAATTACTGCCTACGAAAAGGTATTTGGATCAACGAATTTAATTTACTGATCACAACGATAGGCAACAGGAGTAGAAACTTTAAGCTTCTAAGCAAAAGTTGATAATTTTCCGCATTATCCTCTATATCCTTTCATAGCTATTCTAGAAAATAAAATAATGTCCTATTGTAACGTTTCATCTGAATAGTGTATTGTGCTAAGTAAAAATGTTCAAAATGATTATTTTTTAATTGCGTTAAAAGTATCATTGCATTGTTAAAATGTTCTGTAAATAATATATAAACAAAATATTATCCAAGAAATTGTTTTTTTTTTATAAAATTCTTTGGTGGGTTATTTTGAAAATGTTATGGAGAAATGTCTAAGACAGCCAACCGATTGAAAATGGTGAGAGGGTGATTATAAAGATTAAAAAATACAAAAATGTTACTAAATTATAATAAATCGTAATTACAGTTTGTATTTTAAACGGAAACTTTAAACCGGAATTTTGTCGGGTGGAAGCAAAACATATATATTGTTATCATAAACCCTCAATTTTTAAATTTAACATATTTTTAATAGTTTAGACTTCTGGCTTAGCCACCATAAGACTTCAATTTTTTTTTTTTTTTTTTTTGTTTTAGTTTTCCGCTGAAACTACTACTTCACTAGTAACTAATTTTTATTTTGTAAGTTGTAACACGTAATAGGTATATGAACTATGTATAATTTGTTAAAATAAAAAATTGTGTATACATTTTTAAATTTTAATACGATCGTAGTAACATAACATAATAAACTATGAGACAATTGTTTTCAATATATTCACTAAAAATTTTGCTGAACACATCACGTTCTCAACTTCTTAAAGTTACTAAAACATCACCCTTAATATTATAATTTGAATACGCTCAATAAAACCGTTTACAATTATCTACGAGCGATCGGTTTTTATTTATTTACTTATTATTACTTTTTTTTTTTTTTTTTACAAAATCGATCGATGCACAATTTAACCTAAGTTAAATTGTAAGATATTTTTTTATAGATAATAATAGTAAATAATTATTACATAATAATAATATTATTTAAATTAAATGTGATCATAGCTATAAATTATTGATTTAATTATCATACAATCATCAACACGTTTGTATTAAATTTATTTTATCAATTACAAATACGAGGAAAAAATATATAGGCTATTTGCAATTTATATGCGTCTAAATCTACTTGATACCCGATACTCCGAACTGTATGAACGACCATGTCGTGTTCATCAATATAAAAGTCACTAAATCAACAAAACAGTATAACAAACCTATAGATTGACGAATAGCTTGAGGAATAATAATATTTTTATTATTATTTATAAGAATAATGGTTATCAGACGCGAGTGTCGGAGAATGTGCATGGGATAGAAAAGTGTTAAAAACAATATACGAATACGAAAATTGGAGGACATGATTTTTTTTTTTTAGATATGTGTAAGACTGTGTTTATGATATTTTTATAATACCAATAATCCCTATGATATGGTCGAAAATCCGGAAAAATAAAAATAAAATGTACCACGTGGAAGATAAAGGATACACACATGTAGGTATTATATATACTATTATTATTTTATAAATAATATAAAATAATTAAAAATTAAAAACATTAAAAAAAAAAAAAACATACGACAAAACTTTTACACAGAAAACGAATGGATACTATTGATGTAACATATTACAAAACGATGATATATATAATATTCGTATAACCTTACGCTATAAAAGAAAAAGGAAAAAAAATTACCGAAACCCTTATAAAAAACGGTACGGAAATATGATACCCTTATATTATTAGATTATAATTAATTCCTAGGTGGATAAAGTGTGTCGACAAGTGGGTAGAGGAACGGGCTCAGTAAATTTACCCGGTATATCTTACGGGTAAAAGTAAATATTGTACTACGGATGATTGTATTTTATCAGATAATTTTTTTTTTACCGTTATTAAAATTGACTTTTTATTTTAGATGTTTTTACGAGAGCAGTAATTTTTATTTTTAAAAGCTAGGATTTTTTAAATTAAAAATACGCACTGAAATAATACACCAATCCACTAAATTTTACGGGTGAACTCCACACCTCTACGACGAGGTATAAAACGCTCATAAAACAAACAAATCTGGTTCGCCGACAAATACGCGTCCGGACGCTTTGATCGGCGTCTCAAAAAACGGACCATAGGGTAAAACCTGCCGACTGAACACGTTTAGTATATTGTAACGACGACAGATATTTTGTTTACATGCGGGAAACTAAGTTCTTATTTGAAGGCAAGTGATCAAGAAAAACGTTTCGCAGCGCGCGATCGATTGTGAATTGTGTTCTCCAACGTGTGGTTGACTTTTACGTCTAAAACAATAATTCATAATGATTCATACACTGAATTTAATGTGATTATAAATAGCTTTTGCCGAGTTATAATTTTTTTTTATATTTTGCTCATCCAAATAGTTGCTCTTAAAATATCGCTCCTAATTTAAAAGTGTCCCGTGATAAACGGATCTATAGTATTATGAGACAGGTCAAACACACCATACCTACTTTGTAAAACGTATTTGAAAATAAATTAAGTTTGATTATGCGTTTGATTTTGGGTTGGGACTGCAAATTGAACACAATCAAAGTGTACATCTACATACACTTTAAAGTGAACGGTCACGCGATAAAATTCTCAGTCTTCATATTTGAAGCAGTTTTCGCCTATATTTTATAAGAGCGAAAACAATACTGTATAAGACCGAACTCTGATTCGAACTCAATGATTTGGGCTTTTGAATTCCGTGCCGTGTTTTATGCGTTGCCGCCGCGTAAAAGAGTAAAGGTAACGAAGAACGAGTGAAGATAAACACGCGTGGTACGAAAACAGGGAAATACAAGTACATTATATTTTACAATAGGCACACGAGTTTCGAGGGAAACAATAATGCTCGTGTTTGTCCGTACACTTTTCGTACTGCGACGAAACGGACAGAAACACATTGCTGTTTACAAATTTTTGTAAATTTAAATTCAGTGGCGTGTCTAGGATTTTTTTTTGAGAAGGGCTGAAAAATTGCCTGGTCCACCCATTGATTCACCCATCCGTAGAATTTTGCGAGGGAAAAGAAAATTAGCCTTTAAAACTAAGCATTTCACAGCTACGAAAAAAAAAAAAAAAAAACTTTAAACATACGGTTGGCGACGGTGATGTTAGAGTATACCGCTTACACGAACGTTTTTTAAATAATAAAACAAATATTTCTCGGATACTTCGCTGTGAAATTAATGGTAGGTATACTAAAATGCATTTTTGTTTTTGGCCCATGTTTGAGTTTTAAAATAAAAAAAATTTAATTTATTCGACATTTTGGTAGTGGCTTCAGGTCAATCACGAGCTCCCCCGTGAACACGCCACTGAATTCCACGCAGTTACAAAAAAAGGAAAATAAATTCTACCTTAGCTTATAAATTTGAGATACAACGTGTACGAAAAACGTGGCGATAGACCAGTTTGTTTTCGTACACACATAACACTACTGACTAACATTATTACGTGGTCCCCGATACTGCTGGCAATACAAAATGCGCGTTCGAATGACGTCCGCGCATTTTCGTTGTGTAAAATCATAAAAAAAAAAAAAAAAAAAAAAAAAATGAAACGTTACCGAACGCGATCGCAATAACAATGACAGTAAATGGTCCCGTAAAACCATCATCATTATCGTCAGAATAATGACTGTAAAAACAATGAACTAAAAAAAAAAAAAACGTTTATAAAAACAAAATCATACTTCAAAACCCATTCAATATAATTATTACGGCATAACAATACGCTTAAGGCCGGGCGCGAATCGTGATGATACATTCTTCCAGTGATTGTTTTAGAACTTGTATCCCGGGGGGTGTTGTAAATTTGCAAGGGGGTATGTTATACTAGGAGCAAGTAACTGAGGGAAGTAGAAATAAAAGCTTTCTAAAAAAATCCTGTACAACATGAGTTAAGACTTAAGAATATATTACAGATTTCTGGGGGGTAATACTTCCTCGGTCACCCCCCTGAAATAAACGCTGCATTCTTCCGACATGATTGTGTCGAAACAATGTTTGTGAATCTGCGAGAATCGGTTGTAATGTAAATCAGTCGAGTTTAAAACTTAAAAAATAGTTTTTGCTTATCACGTTTTTGAATACGAGCAAATTTAACTTTTATTTTTTTTTAATTTAACTTCAAAATTACCTACTTAAGTCTAAATTTTGAATTGGTCAACGCCCGACATTATTCGTATTGTTACACTCGCGACTAAGATTAAAAATTGCGGCTACCGAACGAGCAGCTCCAAAAAACAGTCGTTGCAAGATACTACGTTGCGCTGTTTTTGGTCGCTCGTCGTGTGATAGCCGTACTTAGACTAACGTTATTCTTATACGACTTACAACTATTAGCATAATAATAGTTGTTAAATTTAAGTTAGAATTTTATAGTTTTAAAAATACAGCACTTCAAAAATAAATCGTCTGCGGAAAGACAAAGCTATGTGTCGAATCGCTGCAGCGTGCCTTCAACATCTAACTTAGATATAACCTATAAAATAATACCTATACCTATTATGATATAATATACAAACAAACAAGATTTTTAATGAGATTGAGTTCGAGGAGATTGATTTTTTTTTTATCAAATTTCCTGTAATTTACTCGTCGTTACTTTCGGTGTCTAAAAAGACACCAATTGTTAGAATAGAAAAAACGTAACTATTACGCGTGACATTGAAGACTAAAATTAATACGACAAAAATAACGAAATTAATAATTTAGTTGCTGTTGATAATCAATCTGTTATCAGTAAGATAATATAATAAATCAATTCAAACATTTACGTAAGTATAGGACAATCATTCGAAAACACCACTTCCAATAAGTCCTGTACGAAATGAAGAGAGATTTAGAATTATTTATATTTGAGGCCGAAGATTCGAAGGCTAAAAAAGACATAGAAAATACGATTTTAGCATCCACGTCGCACTCTGAGGGTAGGGTTTGTGTTTTCAGTTTAAAATCAATCAACGTTGCAGATTTCTCGAATCCGGTCGCTCAGGGGTGCCATTTCAGATTTTAAACGGGGGTGCAAACATTTGATGCAGGCCAATTAGTTAAAAAAAAAAAAAAATGAGAAAAAAAGCGTAGAACTGCGCAGGTAGTGGGTTTAACTCCTCCAAATCTTTCCATTAATAAAAATAAAACTCACTAGAATTCACAAACATTTTACTTTTAGCAGTCGGGCCAATAGAATAAAAAAAAAAAAAAATAATAGAGTCCCCAAACCTTGCATCTATTCCCCCAAATGGCGCCCCGATTCCTATATGTTTTCAGTGGAAAATAACTGAAAATCGAGAAACAATAGGTACAGCGTAGGAAGACTAACACCAAATATCACGAAGTATTGAAAAATAAATAAAAACGCTCCCCGAACGATGCCAAAGCAAGGTCGCCGAACCGTTTAGAGCACGTGCAGGTTCTCGCAAGACTTGGACTTCGAGTCCCTGGCCCAAACTTTGCTCAGCAGTCCCTTCACCCGGAGACTGGTCGACGTCCGGGAACCGCGGTACTTTTTGAACGTGGGCCCGCAGTTGGCCAGCGGCGACTTGGACCGCTTGCGCATGGCCGTCGACCGGGACGCGCCGTGCTCCGGCGGCTGGTCCAGCTTGAGCCGGATCTGCGTCAGTATGCCCACCAGCAGCTCGTCCACGTTGTAGCTGATGATCACCGATGTCTCGATAAACTTGCAGTCGTACCGGGTGGCCATCTGCTTGCCGACTGAAAAACAACGTCAGGTCCGGGTTTACGCGAAGGAATAAATAAAAAAATTAAAAAAAAAAAAAAAAAACCATAACATATTTTAAAAGCCCGAACAAATTCCACCGTATTCGAGGGCAAGCGAAGTCTTGAAGAACTGACCAAACATAGAAAAAAAGATTAAAAAGTATAAAGTCTTAATTGTTGATATTTCTGATTTTCGTGATAGCCTTGAGACTTAGGACTTATGCGTTAATGTTACGCCCATAAGTTTTGAGATGAGATACCCCATATCTCCCCCCAGGAAGGAATAATAGATTTTTGAAATTTTCTTTGATATCTCTTAATCTGTTCATTTGAAGATTGAAAAAAAATAAAATATGCATAGTTGAAATCCTTACAACGAGCCCTTTGATTTGATATGCCTTATGACGTACTTGAAAATTTTTTATTTTTTTCTCTCAATTCATCCCGAAAATTCGGACTTGTACATTTACACTACACGTCCGTAGTTGGGTCGCCTAATAGCCACCGAATTCTAACTTATTTCGTCCAGTTGATTCAAAGAACATATGCTGTCACAGACTCACAGCCACGAGACTGATCCTATAAGGGTGTTATTTTTTTTTTATTCTAAAATAAGGAACCGTAAAAACGGAGAATATAATTTTAGGTCCCGCGGGAAGTTTGATGGAGTAGCGATTTTGCTTTGGCGGGTCAATGGTTCGGAAGTTATGGTTTGATGTTTGTACATTAAATCTGATAAACAAGGGATGGTTCACGAAAATTATTACTTTTCCGTGCCGAGCTCAGTGGGTCGAGTCTAGTGTAACAAGTTTTAAATTTTACTGTTTTTTAATCGGTCCAAATTTCTTTTTCAAACTCATGTACGACGTTTTAAATTAATCAATTAAAATAACGCGTTACAATGGCAATAGAAATCAATTCCAATAGCGTTTCCAAGTTTGTTTCATCGAAACTATAACGTAGTGACGTCTAGAAAATTCAAACGATACGGAGCGATTTTAAATGATTTTGAATCATAACTCAAAAAACAATACAAAAATTTAAGAATGTTTTAGACTATGTGTCATTTTGGTCTACTTTTCGAACTTTTTTGTAGCGCATTTTTTGTTGTTCCTAACAGAAAAAAGGATGACAAAAAAAAAAAAATCATTGTAAAAATTATGCATTCCACGCTGAGCTCGGGATTTAAAAACGTAGGTATCTATTTGTAAAAACTATGCTCGAAATCAAAAACAAAGTTTTCGTTTCAGCTGCAGACAGTTGAAGTGATTCAAAGTGATTTGGAGTCGCTAACGTAGCATACGTAACTTAACTGGTAGAATCTGAAACTATCGTTTCATATTTTTGAATTTGTTTATTTTACTTAACTATGATGGTGTCATTAATAAGTAAACTTCGATTTAGTTTATCGTCGGATATTATGCCAATTTTAGGGTGATGTAGTGTAAAGCAATAGGTATTTAATTTGAAGTTTAATGTAACACAATTTTTAGCGTTTAATAGATAATATTATACATAGTGTATTTTTTAAGTTTATACGATAAAAATTCGATCATATTAACTGACTGCATTTATCGTAAGGAAAAAAAAAAGTTTGCATTACCTCCTGCGGGAACGATATTAGGTCTTACGATATCGTTTTTGTTACCGACCAGTATCACAGCTTTGTTTCTGACCATGTCACCTTTCCACAAAGCCTGCAACCATTCTTCAGCTTGTTTGAAGCTGTCCCAATCGTTTCTGGAGTAGACAATGCAATAGGCATGCGGTGTCTCCTCGAATACATCGTTGCAATCGGCCGGCTGTGAACATAATTTGAATTAATAACGTTTAAAAAAAACTCACGTTTTACCAAAATCGATTGGGGTGTAAAAGAATAAATGATGCGCTGAAAATTCGCAAATAGAACTATTGCCTTTTGAAAAATCAAATTCTATATTCGGTATAGTTAAACAGTAAATTACCGATGGCCAGTATTTAAAAGAAGTACGAGTTATTAACTATAAGTAACTGCATTAGGAATTGTAATTATTTTTGTTAATTGTTTTAATGGATTTGGTACCGATACATTTTATAAAGAATGTAATTTAAATGTTGATCAGTCATATAACCAAGTTTTAGTGTCTTCAAATAAATCACGCATTAGTTTCTGGTTACAGTGATCGTAAAACTTGTGAAATTGATTAGAGGTAAAAACACAAATAGTTAAGTTTATGTGTTTATAATTCGTATATAAAATCATCAAAGAAAATTATGATGGCAACGTGTATTAACGTATATCGTCGTTGTGGTCGTACATTTACTACCAAAAGTTACCGTTTGTGTTAACATACCTTTAAAATATGTATACTCTTAAACTCTACTTAGGTATTCTAATGACTAAAAATAATTGATATGTTTATGTTTTATACTTTTTAATAAGTAATATTATATCAATTTTTGTAGAATGTATATTAATTATTGTTATGAATTTTGTTTTATATCTGAAGATAAGTTTTTCTTTAAACCAATCAAAGTATATCAAGTTGCATATTTATCTAAGTTTACATAACATTCTAAATCCTTATAATTGTACCGAGGAATTAAGACTGTTTGATATCAATTGAAAACAACACGTTGATGTAGTAGGTAACATAATTTTCTAACAACTTTGTGTCACAAAAGATTCTTGGTATTGTTAGGGATTTGAAAATCTGTCGATAAATACCAACAATAGTTTATTCTCGGGGGTGGTTTTGATCTTTTACACAAGTTATTTTTTTTTTTTTTATGTAACACCATTAGAGATATTAAGTGGTAAGACCCCAGAACGTCTACCAACTATTATTTTTAATATTTTATGAAGTACCAGACAGAGTATAAAACATATAAAAATAACAGCCGAATAAAACCTTCATGTACTCGCGGGAGTAAAACACAATGTCACGAACACAAAAAGTTCTATCTGGCATAGTGAACATAATATAATTTTTCTTTGTTTACGTTTTTCTATATTTTAGGATATTTTAGCACAATTTCCGGGATATGGATTAACGACCATTGTGCTGACGAATATTTGGTCGTGTCAGCATTGATCAACACCATGGTTTCGATCATTAGACTTTATATATAGATCCTTAGAAATAGTGTGTTAAAATAAAAAAAAAAGTAAATAAACAATTAGATGCGTAGCTTAAATGTTGAATAACGAAGACTGTAGATTTAAAAATGTTAGGCAAGTTAGCTAAAAAAATTAACTGATATAAGTTTATTTAATTGTTCATTTAAATTGCCTTCAGTTGAAAGCTTAAAGTTGTAAGTTCAAAGTTCAGGTAGAAAATAAAATAAAATAAACTCAGCTAAAAAAAGTTAATTTTTTTTTGCTAAAATATATATATATATATATATATATATATATATATATATACTTGTGAATATAATTGAGCATTATAAATATATATATTTATAATGCCCAATCCATAGTATTTCCAACTTATGTATAGTTCAGAAAATAAATGATCAAAATGAAAAAAAGTCAATGAATTAGTCGTTGTAAGTTCCGGTTGATGACAAAAATAAAAATAAAAATAAACTTCAATAAAATACTGAATATTAGTGTTAGTACGTAAAAACAAAAATAATCACTATAGTTAATAGTTAAAAAGTAATTAACTTTTAAACTAGTTTGTGCCCACCTTTGAGATTCGATTACGTTTTAAAATGTCATTTGTAATCTCCGATAAGTGTGTATAGTGTACGATTCCGTGACGAGCAAGTTTTGTTGTTAAAATTTGTTTTGAGAAAAGAAATCAAAAGGTATCATAAAATATGAAAACCTTCTGTGTTTTCACATTAAGTTCGCGAAAACTGTAAATGTAATATATTATTATTGAACACAAAAAAGCGGACGACTTAGCGGTCCACCAAGTTGTTGTAGCGTTAAAATTTTCCGAGAATAAAAAAAAATTATAAAAAGGTACAGAGGTAGTCCGTTAACCGGTAAATGGATTATTACTCCTCCCCATATCTTTTGCGCGTGTGTGTTCACGGTTCCATCATAAGTTAACTTCTACATGACGTGACACGCGAACTGTATGGAAGCTTTTGTGCAAATCGCATTACCCGTGATATCAATCATGCGTGGTGCCTCGACGTGACGCCTTTGACGTAACCGTGAATTTTGTCGAAACCCATTGTGTGTTATTCGAAGGTGTTTATCGATTTTTAAAATTTTCGCAAACTTTCGGCAGCAGCGTCCCGCCGGTACCGTAATAACATTTTAAACGCCATCGAACACGTCCGTCGTTCATTTCCAGTTTTCAGAAAAATGTGTAAAAAAAAAAGAAAAAAATTTTGCTCTATCCATCATTTTCGGGGTTACAACCAGACCATGACCGCGGAATATACAACATATAATAGTACGGTGCTGCCTATGTAAAAAAAAAAAAAAATAGTTATTTTACATTCCTATCTAAGATTTATGGTTTATTCTTCGGTCTGGATGGGGCGATCCCTTATATTTTCAGAGGCAAGTAGTGTACATAAAAATATTTTTAACGGTCTGTATACTATTGTCTATGGTTACGAGAGCAAATTTAAGTTTATAACTCATCATTTGAGTAACGGTAGAGTAAAAGTTTTATTTTGCTAATTTAGAGTTGAAGGGAAAAATTATTTTTAGAGGATATAATTAGATTCCAATACACTTCTGTTAGATTTTAAAATGTACAAATATATGAAACTATATTCGATACAATGTTATGATTATTCTTATTACGCAAAATCAACTATTATTCTGTAAAACTACTTATTAGTTCACCTTAGACACATTTTATTGCAATAATTTGTCTTTGAATAAATCAATACATGGTTGTTGGTATGCTTAGTAGTACCTATATATATATATTACAAGACAGAGTACTACTACACATTACACATAATTTACAATTTATTTTTACCAAAATATTTATTAAACTCTATTAAAGTTTGTATTTCAATTTGTTTATCAATTTTTAATCAGCAGTTACAGTCCTTCGACTACTTTAAAACACGTCATGAATCATCTGAAGACATTGGATATCCATAGAGCAATAAAATTATCTGATGTTTATTAGATTATAAGGCACTTTTATTGACGTCGGTGAGGATATAAGACTTTTATACTTATTAACTCGTCATGTTTGGGGTAAGAGCTGTATATTTTACCCTCCAGGGAAATGGAGACTAAAGTATTTTGAGTTTCAAAGTCAATGACGTTTTAATGCCTTGATCTTACAATCCAGTTATTTTAGATAGTCGTTCTCGTAATGATATTATGTTATAATATTTGATGATTATTCTAGAATCTAGTGGGTGTAAAAAATTTAGTTGTTTGATAAAATTTGTTTTGAAATTTTTAAATAATATGAGAACTAAAAAAAAAAAAATACCATTTATCTTGATATGTACTTGATGGTTTTTATATTACGAGTATATTCACGTCTGTAGTGTTCAATTTAAAATGAAAAGTACCAACATTTTTCAAAGCAATTTATAATACTACACTCAATATCGATTTGATTGCATACTTTATGAAATTAATTTATGCTGGATTTGTTTATAAAGTACTACCTAGTTAAAAATATAATTGATTTTATAAACTCCATTGGATCTATTTAACGGCAACGCTTCTAATAATTTTTTATAGTTTTCAATAAATAATTGAACATAATTCTTAGTCGTTATTATTTTTAAAGTTAATCACAAACTAATCCTACTATATGTACGTAGTACGTAAAATCATCAACAAACAATGTGTGAGTTTGATTTCATTCGCCACAGGTAATAAACGTTTAAAATAAATTTTTATTTGCAAATCATAATTACGAACATTTGAAGATACTTCAATAAAATCTTTAATCTCTAATGTTTTCATATGAATTCAATAGAAAGCAATTGATTTTTGTTTCACATTTTCTATAAGGTTATAATACTGTTCACTCGAATAAGATTCATTATAATAAACGATTCAATCAATACTTTTAAATATTATGTATACAAAATTCGTTTAAAAAAATTTTTTTCTTCGTACTCACCGAGTATGATTTGTCTAAAAATATCAATTCTGATTCCTCCGCGTCTAACAACACAGAAACGGATTTTTCTCCGTCTTCGTCTGAAACAGAAATAAAAACAAGCGTTTAGTACATCAAGAAATCCATGTTTGATTTTATATAATATATCAAAAATCTTTTGTCAGCGCGTTGGATGCGAAAAAAATAAATAAATAATAGCCAAGTGATTCGTTTTGATTCTGTATGATGATAAAAAACGAAATACATCGGAAAAGTAATAACCACGCGTTGTCACGATAACGTCGAATTGATCATTCGTTTATGTGTCAATTTTTAAAATTGTGATTGAAGTCGGTAAGTACCTACAATTTGTTTAACTTGCTTGTAGATGGCACTATCATGCTCGAAAACTATTTGTAACAGAAAAACTAGCAATAAACCAATTGTGGGTATACCAAATAAGTAGTACCTATAAGTTATACGTTTTAAAAATTAAAATTAAACTAGATGTTTGGGTAAATTTATGTATATAAAATCTGTTTTCCATGACACGTTGTGGATAGTTTGATGTTGGAGATATAAACACTAGTCTATCTTGATCTATTACAAGAACACTCATCAGCTATAAGCTTAAAAATGTATTTTATCTACAGTTTGTTGAGATATTTTAACTATTGTTATAAAGTCGTGTTTGGAAAAAAAAAAATGTTTACTTAATAAATTAACTTTTCTGTAATTAAATTTCAAGTGATTTGCATGTATATTTAAGTATAATGCGTGTAATTACTTAATATATTCAACCGTTTTTAGTATCTCTTTAACTGAATTTTATGCAAAATTCAATTCATTTAATGTTGTATAGGTACTTTTCACTAGGTTGTAGGTTTTGTATTTTATTAATAAATTATTCTTTTTAAGTTTCAGTCAAAGTTGAATAAAAAAATAAATAATAACGGCACATTGAGATTACTAATTATGTACAAATTAATTGATTCTGGTTAAAAACATCGTAGGTACCTTCAACATTATTTGATGATTTGGACGTAGAAAGTGAAATTAACTTATTGATTTGTAAGTATGAATAAAACAGCGATCTCATATTATACATGTAATTTATTAGACACTTTATAAAACTTTCTGTATATCTATTACTTATCGATACTGTACCATTAGAATTTTCTCAATAAATATTTTATCTCAACACAAGTTTATTACACTAGTAGGTAAGTTTTTTTTTTTTCAATAATCTCGTAAAATTATTAAATTCACACAATCTTAATAATTTTTTTTAGTTTTTAGTTTATCGATGGTAATTTATATCGATTTGAGTGAACATTAAAATATTTAGATGTGCAATTTTAACGTTTGATATTTTTGATACAATATTATATTATGTTTACTAATAGTCGTATACACTATAGGTACATATTATGTGTATACTGTAGACTTCTGTACCGTACGAATTTTTTTTTTTAGTATTATCAATATATTTTTAATACGTATACCTACAATTTGTTTTAATAAACGTGTTGAAATACTATTCAATATTAATATATTTTGTGTTGATTTGAAGCCACAGACATTACTCATTTTACGTTAATCGTGTGAATCATTGTTATAAAACATAATTGTGCGTGTTTTATATTTTTTATTAAAACTAAACGATTTTATATTATAGCTACAATTTCAAATGTATATTTTAAAATGTAGAGTTATTCATTTAGAACAAATCGCACTAAATGAAACTCAACGATCTTTCGGTGTTAATTACTCTCTCAACCCTTTGTCTTCATTAGTGAGTCGAGGCGCACGAGAAGGTAATTAGAATGTCTGGAATACGAATTGTTTGCTACCTACTGTATTTCACTGATACACCTGTACATTATAATAGTGTATACTTGGAATGAAATACAATTAGTTGAGTTTCATATTAAAATCAATACATTTGAATCAAAATAATATTCACGACATATTATAGTCTTGTTCCAAACAGAAACTGTTTTTCGAGAGCAAACACGCGTTATTGAACACGTTTTGGATACGTAAGTGGTGTTATATCAACTGAAACGTACGAGAGTACGAAAACGTTTTAGTATAGTTGGAAATATAAAACGTAATATAGTGGGAAATTATTTTGCATAAAAATGCGGTTTAAGGAGGCTGCAGATGCACGTATTTTTCATGTGTTCGGTCCAGTAAGAGCTGAAGAACAATCAACTTACTTTTTACGGTACGGATTTTGTTTAAAAAGTAATTGTGAACGAATTTGAATGTTTCCCAACCTAGGTATAATTTTGGGAAGTACATTTTAAATTTGAAATTAAAAAAACTCCTAAAATTAAGAGTGAAATCAATCGAATCGGCCATTTCAAAAACGATACAAGTCATAAAATTAAACAATTTTAATTTAAAACTTCAAAAACCTTACAAATCATTGCTGGTGTAGTTTTTGCATAGTGATTCTAGTTTCCTGTAATAATCAATATTTGTATTGAATTTGAGTTTGAGATAATACGTATTGGTTTTACACAGAATACGTAACTAGGTACGTATAATTAACAAATTTGATAAGAAGTCATTTTTGAAAAATTAGTGACTCGTGTCGTTTTTGAAATGATCGATTCGATTATTTTAGTGGAAAGTCCTCGTCAGACATAATTTACACTGTAGTGCGATGATTAAATTTCGGCTAAAAGTATATCATTGGTGTTTCGGGAAGTTTTTACGCGCACTTATACTCTCAAAACTACGTGTGTATTTATGTGTGTATCGCATACCAATGACATATCCATGGAAGAGGCCAAGAGGCTCTATTTATTTAAATTTCAGCTTTTATGCCTGTATAATAAATTTACTTACGTATTCTATTATCAAAACGTTTAGAATTGAAATTTAAAATACATAACTGGGTTAGTAATATTGTTAAAAGGGTTTATGTTTTTAATAAGTATTCAAAATTTCTGAAATTTTTGCAATACTGTAGTTTATATTAGCCCCTAACAAACCGTCACTTTGGATCCGTGTCCGACCAACGTGATCTCATTATATTTGCCTATATATATATATATATATGATTCTTTAAAATTGATCCGTCTGTAGTCCCATTAACAAGTAATAATAAGTAACATAACACCGTTCACGTATAAAATACTTACAAAAAGCTCTTAAAATACGCGTAATTGTTTAAAACGCCGAAATAGTTCTTATTAAATTTCGACTGAACGTATTTTGAATAAAATATTTCAAATGACGCAATTGTTGTAAACTGAGTTTTTGGTTCAACGGTATTCCTGGAATTGAATGCAAAATCGTTACGATTTTCACGGTTGATTTATAACCGTTTTGTTTAAAATTTCTGTTGCATGGAGAGTAAATTCAAGAAGGTGGTTAAATAATGTGAAGTGATTGAGTGTACTGATGCGGAAGAAACACTGTTGTGCCAAACCGAATAAAAACGATTCCAAAAACAATAATGTTTCTTCAGTTGTCTCCACGAACAAGACGTTTCGCTGGATTAAACTGAGAGAATTAATTCGTCGTTATTTGTATTGAGAAAACGTGTTTAATTAATGACGCTCGCGATTTACGCGTAGTAACGTTACGACGAATTTAGACAAATCTATTATTTTATTTACAACACGCGCCCACTCTTTCAAAGCATGTTTTCACACTAGCATTTAAACATTTGTAAAAAAAGAGTTTTAATCAGTATAAAACACAATCAATTTATCATTCAGCTTAAATAATTCGCAGTCGCATTACGCATAATATTATACTTTGAGTTGTTTTTGTTGATTTTAAAAATCATAGAAACAAAGTCAGAATACGGTTTTTGTTAAAATTTGACTATAAATCAAACTAAAATTTAAAACAATATCTTCCAGTGAAATAGAAATTTTAAGACAATAATATTACGTTTGTGTATACGATTAGTCGGTTCTACATTCAAAACTGAGGGCTGCCTGGCCAGGTGAACATTGGAATTTAGTTTTAAATGTTTATATGCAAATTTTTTATTAATAATCTTAAAGTGTAATGTTAAGAATCTTATGATGAACACAATATAGAGGCAAATTAGGCATAAAAAGTCAAATTGTGTGGAAGTTTTGATTGAAGCTTTATACTCGTTTGGTTCATAAATCGTGAAAAAAATTAACGCCGAAAACTATATAGACCAATATTATAGTCGCGTGTTTACACTTTAGTAAAAAAGTGATTTTTAACCAAAACAAATTGATGTTGTTCTGAACTTAAAATTATGATTTTTAAATTATGTACATAAATATATAATATACGTTACAAATTTAACGGATTTTGTGAATAAATGTACTTATTTTTCTGTTGTTTTAATTCTACCTATCCAACATTTTTATGCTTCACAATAGAGCTAGAGGCTTAATTTTTTTTTTATAAGAATTTGTAGATTTTCGAGATAAGGCACAACTATTTACAAATTAACTGTTAGGTTAATATAAGTCTAAGGGCTTAAGAGTCTTTTTAATACAACCGACTTCCCGTTGTCCTATCGTTCTGAAATTTGGTATACGGATTAGTTAAAAATAAAAATACAATATGGAAAAGTCTGAAACCATTTGCTTTATAGGGTTAAAAGCCCTTTAAATTTAACCTACATTCTATTTTCCTATTAGACTGAAATTAGACGTACGGATTTGTTCATGATGAAAATATAATATGGAAATGTCAGAAACGATAGGTTTTATAGGGCTAAGGGCCTATTGTATATCTGAGGTAGTATTTTAAGTTCTTGCAAGTTCGGGTTCTGGCAAACGGCGTAATTTATTTATGATAAAAAATTTTGTTTCAAATAAAGTACTAAATAGTGGAACGGACACTAATTGTTAAAAAAAAAAACCGGGTGTGGTCATTTTAAAAAAAAACTAAAAAAAACAAAACAAAATACAAATGAAGTACTTACACACTTATCCAGGATAAAATTGTAAAATTGTAAGACCACACCAAACCCCATTTCTTCATTTGGAATTCTAAAGCTTTAGGAATATTGCATTATTACTAGTAAAAAAATTTAAAGTTATTGTATAACGTTTCTTCATAACTAGAGAGATAATTTAATTTTTTATAATATAAGGTGGTATTGTCTTAAAATTTTACAATTTTTATCCTGGTGTGCGAGGACTTTCTTTGTATTTTATTTCATTATTTTAAGTTCTTTCTAAGTAATAACGAAAGTTTTTTTTAAAATACCTATCACAAAAACTTTGATATAGTGAAATATTATATTATATACATCTTATCCTAAGATCGCACAGTATATAAATCGATATATTAAAATTAGTTATTATTTTTCATGATATTATTTTACGAATAACATTATTATTCAAGGTCCGTCGTCCTGGAACCCGGATTTTCGAATTTTCTTATTGTTTTAATAATTGTAATACTCAGTGACCAATTTGTATTTTTTCGTAACCACGAATTTGGAATTTGTAACCTAAAAACTTAGAATAATAAATACTAAATAAATAAATAATAAAACATAGAATAATATTCTTAACTTGGATTAATACTTTGGTTAGTATACAGACGGTCAATTGAGCTTCTCGGTTTTGCGATCTATAATTATTTTCACCGTTCGCGTTTGTCAACGCGTTCGGGATTAGGTCTAAATGGACGCCTCCTCATGATCACCCGTCGATTTTTTATAAAAATACGTAAAAAAAAAAAAAAGGTGAAACTTTTTCCATTATAATTTAGAATTAATACGATCAAAATCGGGTAATCTGCAGTGACTTATACTGTGCATCGGTGCATATGGCCGCGATACCGCGTAAATGGAAGCGCTTCAGTGAGCTTTTACAGCGTTAATCATCAGCATTATTCCAACGGCTTTTCGAGTAGGCCAACAATGTCACTGATGTATGATAACATTGTACAATAATTATTGTCGTTTCAACGACGACGACCGATTCCGACTATCAGTTGATTACAGAACCCATGCAATTTATTACGGTCACTCAATGCCAGGCGAGTTCGTATAGAAAAAATTAACTGCAATAAGTTAAGTTATTCAATTAAATTGCCTTCAGTTAAAAGTTTAAAGTTAACAACAATTAACCAGATAAGTTAAAAGTTAAGATGAAATAATGCAATGAAATAAACTTAGCTATGTTAAAAAAACGTTAATCTCTTTGCTAAAATGTTCACAAATCATTATTATGACCTATAGTATTTTCAACTAACCTAAATAGTTAAGGAAATAAATGATAAAAATAAAAAAAATTCAATGAATTACAGTTTTGATTGTTGGCTCACGCTTGATAACGAAAAAAAAAATTAATAAATAACATAGCAACTAACTTTGCAACAATGATAATGAAGTGAAAACGTAGCTTTTAGAATATACCGATTGGTGGTGAGTTTTATGTAGAAAAAATAAAATCGTTTTATGTGATTTTCGATTTTCCAAGTGGGTAGAATGTTGGAATCATCCGACGGCTTAGTAAAACGTGTTAGTTTATTATTAATAGCGCATAATGCCATTAACTTTGTTTTGAGACTTTATAAATTCAATTTTAGGACAATATTTAATAAAAAAAAAAGAAAAATTTGTTTTTTTTGCGTTTCGTTTGTGTATTTACGTAATATCTAATTTCTTCACCTCACCTTAAAGGATCAAGGGTTTTGATTTTGACAACGTAATTGGTAAAAAATGTTAGTTCTGTTTACTATGATATTTTAAATAACGTATTAATATGTTGTACGTTTGAATAATTTTTAAAATCATTTAATTTCACGCGTTTTATTTAACGACATTTTCCAATTTTCGTTTATCGTTTTGTCGCGCAGGATGGGACGAGCTATAAAAGCAGCAATCGGTGTGGTGAAAGCTCCTGTCGCTCCTGTTTACACGGTTACGGTCGAGGAAGGAGCGAACATGACGTCGGTAGGCGACGAACAACGATTTAAGCTCGCCGTATGATGATATTGTTATATGGCTGGCTATATAGGTTTAATGTAACGTTTTAAAATAATTATTTAAAAAAAAAAAAAATAATAATTTTTTTCCCGAGGCTCTCGTGCCGGCTGCTGAACGTTTCGTCGCACGTTTTTATAACGATTTATACATTTATAAACGTATGTGGTAGTTTGTGTAAAAAAAAGAACGAGACCGCTGCGTTTATTGCTGAACCGTCGGAGTATGTCGAAGCACTGCGGTAGGTGTTCGCAATGCCTCGTCGACCGTGTCGTTGGGGTGGTTTATATAACGTATAACATTATCTTCAAAGTAGACGCGATTTTTTTTCACCGCATTTTTCCGCGATTCAGTGACCACCGGGTTTTCACCGAGTCAAACGAACAGAATCGGTAAAATTGACGATCCGTTTCATCACGCGCATCCGTCGCACAAAGCACCGGGCGACATAAAAACAATATTTAATCCACCACAATACGTCAAAATCAAAATCGACTTTACTTTATGAGAAAAAATAAAAAAAAGGAGAAACATATCAGTGATAAACCAAATCTAATATCCTCCTATAAATTTCATCAAAACTCATGACTTGATAATACGTATCTGCTTACGAATAATTCATTTGTTATTTTTATAACAATAAAATAAAATTTCAATGACATATACAATGTACAACACGTTATATAATAAAGTACGTATTATAAGCAATACTCGAAACTGTGAAACATACGTAAAATTAAAAATTAATTATTTCCTTAAACTTTTTCAAAGAATTTGTTTGTGAAAAAATATGCTTTGTAAAATAGGTATATTAAAATAGTATTTTTTTGGTAAATTTGTTTTTTTTTCTCAAGACGTATTAGATAACCGAGCTCAAAATCGTTTTTTTTTTTTTTGGTTTTCACCAGGACGTTTACTAGATAATTGAGTTCACTCAGAATTGTTTTTTTTTAAGGTAATAATTTATCATTGCTCTCAGAAGTTAAGTGAAACGTTTGATCGACCACTTCTAACTCAAAGCGTAGTTGCTACTCACGTGACCTAAAGTAATTACGGTTTTTTTTTAATTGTAGATTTCGAGCAGAGCGAGGGACATTTTGATTTTACGAAGATTCGTGTTTTTGTTCAATAAAACAAAATTTTAAAAAGAATATCAAAAATGTTATACGAGCTTGGCGATATATAGTTCTTGAAAAGTATTAAATTAACGTAAAAGTTTAAAAATATTTGGGACAAATATTATAAAACTTTAAACTCTTCGTTTGATTATTTGATTCGTTGGGCTTGCTCAGAATCGTAATTATCGTAAGTAATCCGTTTCTTACAAATTTACTACAACCGAGTTACAAACATTACCAAACCAGTGACTCATTGAAAGCTGTGATATATACTTCAAAACGAAATCAATTAGCTTGCCTAGAAATTACTCCTTTTTAAAATATTTTTTTTGCAATTGGAACAATATTTTTCCAGTTTTGTGGTTAGACGAGGAGTGAGAATTCGCTAGGCATAGTATTTTGAGGGAGAACAATTTTTAGAATGCAATTTAAAACGGCTGTTTTAACCCAATATAATTATGTAAGATCAGATACTTCTGAACGGAGTCTATTTATGACATACAAGAAGCAATTTACAAAACGACGGAGATTTTTTTGTCTAAAACACTGTGAATTTATTGTTTATTGACTAGTAGGATTTGCAATGGTGCTATTTAAAAGAGGGATTTGCTCCTCGAAAGTTATTTACTAACCATATCATACGGCCCATGTATTCCGTTTATAGTTTGTTTTGTTTCGAAAAGTTGAGATGTAATCATTTTAGTACGATAAATTATAGAAAACGAAACTTGAAATATTCGTCTGCTGGTACTTTGAAAATGATCTGTTGATTACCATTGAGTTTTTTTTGTTATATTTATTGCATGATATACAAGTATAAAATACACGTTTGCCTAAATTGTTTAATTGATTATAACTATAATTTAAGATTTTAGTTTGGAAATGTAGAATAAGTTTTTGTATGAAACATTTATTTCTTAAAAATTGACCGATAACTAATAATAAATTACACAGTTAACAAGTTACGCCGGAAAATAATTTGCTTATTTGACACACGATTTTTTTTTACAAATTATTATTTAAAATTGTTTGGATTAAATATTATAGTTAAAAATTATTTTATATTTAAAATAATATTTTATTTTAAAGTTATGTCATGTTTTCCTTAAAGCATATTATGTAATAGGCATGGTTTAGTAAAACCAAGCCGAATCAAACGTTTCATATCATTTAGACATTTTGTGTTGAATAATATTCAAGTTAATTGGGTTCGCTATTATCCAATGGTTCTAATACTATGTACAAATAGATTATTACTCGAAAGTCCTCGTAATTTTGAAAGTTAAAGTAATTATTTTGTTGGATGATTTTAGTTAGTGTTTTAAACATTTAAATGTTCAAATAGAATGAAGTGATTTGCAAATTAACTAATATAACGTACTTCCAAAATGAAAAATATTATTAAACAATTTTAGTCAACAATTATTTATAAACATAAATGAGTTTTTGAAGCAATACTTGAAAAATGTTTGGAGTGTAATTCAATACATGTATAGCCACATACGTCTAATAATTACAATCTGTGCAAGTGTATATTTAAAAAAAATGCAAAAACATAAATAATGAACAGTTATATTAGAGATATACGGTTAAGTATTTAATTTTTAAACTCTTACGATGCAACCGCTATGGTCGACTTAAATCGACTTGTGCGTGTTTCTGACGTCGATTTATGGCAATTATTGGTATGTTGGAGCCAAAGAGCATGAGATTTGGGCTCGAGCGGAACTGAATAGGTTTTGGCTGAGGAACCGTTAAAAGTGCAACGATTAATATAAGTGTTTTTTGGTTATCGGCCAGCGGTCGTTGATTTTTGTTTTCACTGGCCAAGAGAACGGATAACCCCGCGACCACATTCTTATATTGTGATCACTATCAGTTGACCCATTTTAGAAATTTTATGGATGAATGAAGAACCCATACAATTTGAATCAAATGTTAATAATTTTAGTGTAGTGATTAAAAAAATATTGATTTGAATAACAATGGTTTGGTGTAATATAGTCGAAAAAACGCACAATTTTAAAATTGTGCACAACATTATAAGTATACGCACATCTTATGCGAACTATTTCAGTAATTATAGAAACTTTAAGTTACCTTTTGTTTCGTTATCGAATTGTCAGTAGCCAGTAGGTATCGCTATGGTTCCACAATTCGTAAGGTGTTAGCTGCGCACCAACAATATATGGTTTTGTTATGTCATGAAGTTTTTATTTACCATCAGACATAAAATCTAAGATAAAATTACTTTTTTTATCTGTAAAAACATTATAATTGACCATTATTTTTTTAAATGAAATACGAATGTGTGAAAAATTAAATTAAAAATAAACAAAGGTACCTGAAGCAAAAAAGGTACCTTTTAATAATATTTTAAAAACTTATCTCCTTTCCTCTTTATTGTTAGTATTTTATAATTGTAAAACCGAGCAATTGACAAATATAAATATAAGTTAACAAAAAATTTTCTTATAGAAAAACAAGTCAAAACCCAAAGTAACACAAAAAGTTTTTTAGTGAGCGTGCTGCTTACACAATGTATACCGTGGACTTGGACTGGATTTAATATTCATGAATTGACAAAAATGAACAGTATTTTTAGTTATACTAGTATACATTGCTATGCCAATAAGAGGTAATGAAAGTTTCAAAACAACCGGTCATTATTTGAGCCAGCGGTTTTCAAGATAATCTTAATGTTAGCAAAATGCTAACACAATACCGATGACGGGGTTAAATAATAATATCATATTGTAATTGTATCTCATTGTAACAGTTTGGTTTCATTGATGAAACATTCATCATTATCACAAATGTATTAAAACAAATAAATTATTCTTATTATCACTGAGAAACACTATAGTTAAAACATTTTGTTGGAATGTAAAAAAAAATAATAATATTATATAGATTGCCTTTGTTAGATTCTCTTGATAATTTATTTTAACGATGACGTTTTATTTATTTATTTTTAAAACGCTGTTTAAGATAGTATAAACACACCGATCCTAACGTATAGTATTTTAATGAATAGGGATTTTGTTTTGGATGGTACTTTAGAGATAAAGCTATCCATAAATAAAAAAAGTTGAAATTTCAAAAGTTGCTCCAAATTTTATTTGATAAAAAACATTCTGAATATCCTTTTTGACAAATAGGGTAAATATTAGAAGGCGAACTTGGGTAGGACCTATTTATGCGAGTGTGACTTGTGTAATAATATTATGTAAAACAAATTGGCTTCGGTATCTTAAGATGTTTTGGGACTTCTGCGCTTCAGTGTATTGTACCCTCAACAAGTTCAAGAGAAAATATTTCGTAAAGAAAAATAAATTGTGCATTGTGTTGAGTTCGTATTGCTTGTTGTTGAACGAGAATTTTATAATAATATATTTTAGTGAATACTGCAGGTTGAATGAGGGAGATAATATATTTAGAATCTTTCATTTTACAAACGAAACATACTCGAGACAGTTATATTTTTATTCGAAATGTTTTGTCAAAAGTATTTGGCTGAAGTTTAGATTTACTACCTAAATAAAATAAAATATTTTTGAAATCTTATTTATTTGTTTTGGTTTAGTATTTTTGAGAGTCAAACTATATTTTGAAAAAAACACAGTGTCTAGTAAAGTAAGTTTGCCAGTTTAGACTTATTCATGTACACCGAGCTAGCGAGTTTGGATTTGAGTACATTTTGCTACTGTCTTTAAATGTGTTTATGTGTTTGTAATTAAAATATCACACACGAACCTAAAATATAAACTATGGATAAAAATAAGCGGTTATTTGGCACTTATTCGAAAAGTGTGGTTTAAGTCCTAGTCGCAAAATAAACAGCGGACGCGTTAAATATATAACCAATCAGTGTTTAATTAGGCAAAAAATCAGAAAAAACGCACATATTCTAAATTCTGAATCAAAGTCTGATTAGCCTTTTATTTTATTTTTTCATGTTAAATATTTAAAAATTTGTTCTTGTATTTGGATATCAAATTATCTACTTAAATGTGATAAAGAAAACGTGTTCTTTTGTCACTTTTAAATGTTCATTATATTTAAACTAACACAGATTATTAATTTCTAAAAAAATAGTTTTATACAGTTTTTTTATCTATTTTTACGCACTTGCCCCAATATTGTTTTTGTTCAATGACCTTTGAAAATAAATCCATATGACGCACTTGCCCCACGTTATGAGTAAAGTACAACATTAAAAGTTTTTTTTTTTTTTTAAATTCTGCCACGAATACACGAATTTTAAGTCAATAACATTTCTAACATAAAACATAAACGCGTTTAAACCTAAAAAAAATGAAAGATACATCGATCTAAATCGTAATTTGAAATTTTAAACCGATAGAACGATATTAAATTGAAAATTTTGTTTTTTTCTGACGCACTTACCTCTACTAACTGTAAACAGATTATTATAACAATAGTTTTCTAAACAAATTTGTTGATTTTTGAAATTTTTTTCCGGGCAAAATCCAAATTTGACGATTGTTTGTAGACGCGTAGGTATTATAATGGCGCGGAGTAGACTGATTACGGATTTTCGGCCGAACCCGTTCGTATTTAATGTTCTCTGGCTGTTTCAAAGTTTTAAGTATTAAAATCGAGTTTAAGCCATTCCTGAAAACGGGTAAAACGCGCGACCCCAAACACCGCATTGCACACGGCGGCGGTCGGTCGACCCACTTAGGCCGGTCGAGTTGACGGAATAATATTACACGTCGGCGGATTCGCGGAAAATATAAACAATGGGCGATTAATTAAAATACCCGCCTGCGTCCGATTCGCGTGCCGTTTAAGCGAAATACGCGAAGAAATAAAACTTAAACGAACCCGAGTGGAAACAGTAAGAATTAAAGACATTTTTAAAAAATTAAAACTCCACGCGGTCAAAACGAAACCGAAAACGATAAATGTCGACGGTGTCGGACACGCAGCGGAAAATAAACATTACGTATACCACCGTGGCGACTGTCCGACTTGGGTAGTATAATATTCCGAAAAAAGAATTCCAAATATTGTTTAGAATACTTTTGTAAAGTTATTTCTAAACGAAAAATAATATTTTGTCGAAAATTGTCATGTTTTTATAAAAGTTAAATTCATAATATTGGTACTTATTTAATTTTTTTCTAACAAAAATTTTATACTAAACATGAAACATTTAAGATTTTAAAATAACGTTTTAGAACTGACGTATGTGATAAATTTTAGCTAAATAATCCTTTTTTTGTTTTTTTTTTGTTTTTAGTATTCTAAAAGTGTTTTGTAGTATTCGAATTATATTTTTAATGGGACTACTATTTTTTGCAAGTATTCGTTACAAAAACTTTTTAAAAATATTTTATCTATAAGTATGGCAACTTTTGTTTTTAATAGTACAAAATGTATTGTTTAAAATGTGAGTCCTTAGTTTATAATGGATCGATTTTAACAAATGAATCGTCAATAGATTTGTTACTGAGTGTTATAATATGCAAGTTTATTAAGTAACAAAACCAATTTTTGACCATGTTAATTGATTAGCGTGTTTTTTGATTGTCTAAACTAAATAAATGCAATTATAGAAGTTGTCTATGTTTCACCATTTAAGGGGCGTTTTAATGTTCTCTCGTAGAAGACCAACTAATGAGGTATCTGTTGGTTTGTTAGGATCTTGAGTGAGTAATAGACTATTAAAAACAACCCTAAGCCGGGAAACTACTCCAATTCTTAAAGAATTTCCGAAACTCATGGCTCACGTTGTTAATTACAATAAAAAGTGCAAAATCCAAATAAGTTAAAAAAAACTAAAATCTAACTACAAAAAAGCAACAAAAAGAGTTCCTATTTTTAGCAAAAGTACAATCGGTAGGCGTATAGTTGCAGGACGTCTTATAATTTTTTTTTTGCATAAAAGAAACGTTGTACATTATACAATAAACACATAAATATTGAAATGACTTATAAATTAATTTAATTAAAGTAGGATGTTTCATTTGGTTGAATGAAATGACGTCCAAAAATATACGTCTACCTGCAATTGTATCTTTGTTAAAAATAGGAACTTGTTATTTATTTTGCTTTTTTTGTAGTTGAGTTATTATTTCAAAAAGTTATCCAACTCATTTTATTGTCAGTTTAATTTAACAAATTTAAACTATACAAGTGGTTACGTTTACGGTACAAAACTAAACTTTTTCTGAAATTAAGAAGGTTAAATGAATCGTAAGTTTCAAATATTTTATTTTGTTTACTTTTTATAGGTAGATATTTATTTGGAAGTTTTGCACGATTAAAAACTAATATTTGTAACTAATACAAACAAAAGTTTTACTGTTAAAGCAATTTAAATGTAAAACAGAGCAACTACTAAGTACAAACACGGTCAGTATTAAGATTTAATCTTTTGAATATCTAGTATGGAATATGGAGTGTTTTACGTGACCCAAATAAAAACTATTTTTCTGAAAAGTAATTTGATTCTCCACAGGTCGTTTTAAAATTGTGCTTAAAATTAAAATCTGCCATCTAGTTAGAACAACTATATTTACTTTATCACTAGTCACCGTCAGTGAAATGATTAAATATTAATTCGTAATAATTTGTGATAGGTATTTCGTTTAAAAAAAAGGGTACCATTTATACTTTTTTTTTTTGTAAAGTCACTCTAGATTGACATTTTTGAAGTGTTGTTACGATATTTTGTCTGTTTAAAAAACTACTCAATTTTTTACTATTCAATTCGGATTCTCAAAACATTGGTTCCGTTAAAGTTGGGTTTCAGTTAGTTTCAAATATTTGGAAACTTTAAATTCTTTATATTTTATAGTAAATTTCTTACAGAGGCATACAAAATTATTTTGTTTTTTAAAACTAACTGAAAAATAAACGTTTCATATTGATCGTGGTTGAAGATACAAAATAAACCTTTATATATATATTTAGTTTTGTACCCGAATTTTTAAAATTAAAATCGTTTGATAAAATACCTTTGTGTATTATTTTTGATAACTCGATGCTTTAAAATAACACTTTGCATACATTATAATATTTGAGTTTCAACAGAATTATTTTAAAATGTAGAAACGATAACCTTAATTTGAATAATTTGAAAACGTGAACGTCAAGATTACTTATTATTTATTTATTTTTTCCTTTTTACTTTAAAATTAAGCTAAAAATACTTAAATATTCAATGTTTGTAAAGTAATTTTGAAATACATGATATACGTTTATATATATCTACATAAATGCATCATTATAACTATAAATTATATTCCTACTTATTTTGTAAATAGAATCATTATGTTTTTATTTACATATTTAATTTTAAAGAATACCACATTGTGCACAACAATTTTTAATAGACACTCGAGCTATTATTTTGTTATTGAAATTTTAAACTTATTAATTTATTATTGTTTAGTAAGTTTTTTCATTGAATGTGTGCCATAATATATTATAATCTTTGTGTAGTTACGTATAGAGTTTTAAGAAAAACCCTTTTCTACGAAATAGCTGCAACTATTTTATTTATACTAATTTTTTAAGACCAATGATCAATAACTCAAATTTTAGATAGCTGTGTGTATATATATATATATATATATATATATATATATATATATATATGTATAAATATTATTTGAAATCTCGTTTAAAACTGCAGACGATTTAAAAAATGGTTTTGTAAACTTTTAGATCGCGTTGTTCTTATTAAGTTTCATTGAACGTAAAATTACTTTCAATTCAAAATAAGTCGATGATATTTAATCCATAGGTACCTAAAATATAAAAATATAACAATTTTAAACATATCAAATTGCTCTGTGTTTTGTATGTAACAGGTTAGTATAATAATAATTTATAAAATTATAGTATGTATATAGTTCGTACTTCCGAGTACAAAATTGGTCATTGAAATCGCGTATTGAACGAATTAATATCTTTTCTTCTTTTCAAGTATTTATACACATTCGCCAAATGCGTCAATTTTACTGATCAAAAGACGTTTTATCCTCTCATTGCCGATCAACAAAGGAGCTGGTAAGCATTTATTTACAGGAAACGATTTAAAAAATTTTAACAACTCAACGTCTACACCGGAATAGATAGCAATTTAATCGCCATTGAAAAATGCTTTTAGTTTTATTAATATTTAATAACTGCAGAGATACATTGGCTGTCAAGAGTTAATTTAAATCAAATTTTACTAAGTATTAATATTTACGAATGAACAAAAGAAAGTTAAAAATACAACATACAATATACATTAACACACATTATTTATAATAATTATTTTATAAATATGTTATACATCATTTAATTTTTATTTTAATTCGGTCCGTTGTTTGAATTATCTTAATTGATTTTCGAACCAAACTATAAGTTAAAAGATCGGTTCGATTATTTTCAATTGTTTTTAAATGATTGTTTGATGTACATTTATTGGGTTTTTACTTTTATTATTTATGATTTTGTATTTATAAGAGTATATATATATATATATATATGAATAAATATATACTGGTATGTGACAAATAACGCATAATTAGTAAGTACCTAGTTGATATTGTATACTAATAGTTTAATAAAATGCTACATTTTTTTTTTTCTAAATTGCATCCAATTACATTTATTATTTTGATTTTATACATTATAATACGATATAGTTTATACAATTCTGTTGTTTTAAAATACAAAATGGCATTTTAAGTCTATTGCAGCACAATATTAAATTGCACTACTTTTTATCTAGTAATCAATTTTCTATAAACGTACTTCATATTAAGCCTTTCGTTCACCCTTCAAAAAATAAATTTTTTTGGGTGACGACTAAATGAGTTTTCGCCAAAATAGGATACGACCATTTTTGGCCACCTTTCTCCATTGTTTGACCTCTGTCTGATCTTCCTTCCTCGTTTTTGTTGGATAAAAGATATTTTGGATTCTGGACGGCACAGCGTGAAGGATATTTAAGAATTTTAATAGACCGTCCTCAAAAACCGTTTCATTCGTTTCTCGGGCTTTATACAGTAATTTTCAGTTTTTCGACATCAATTATAAAACATGTTTTTTCGTCTGTAAAGACAGACAACAAGTCGAAGAGTGTAGGGCAGAAACGTGGCATTTGATTTTTACCAATAACATTTAAATCGATAAAATAATTATTTTTATCATCGTTAAAAAATATTACTCACGTAATTATGGTAAACTAGGGTATACAATCTATTTATAACCCGTGAGGCACTTGAAAATATACTCGTAATTTTAAAGTATTTAGTTGAAATAAACAACAAACTTTTCTCATACTTGAGTTGTTTTATTTATCAAAAACAAATTATGTTTGTTTTTCAGTTGAATATTTTGAACATTGTATTTTTATATTTCTCAACTCGTTATACAAAATATCATAAACATATTTTTATACAGACTTCCAACTTCACAGAATCATCATAACGTGTTTTTCTTTTTATGAAGAATTTACATTTCTTCTTTGTTATAAACTCGATGTTTCGGAAAGTTTGAAAGAAACAAGACGAGAGGTTTATAATATTATGTAATACACTTAGTACATAAACAATTTTAAATATAGTTTTTTTTCATTGTTTTTTATGTCAATAAGTGAAAAGAAATAAGACAAGCCAATACCAGTTGTAAAATATTCAAACTGCAAAGCAACGAATTATTATTAGCATTTGAAAATTATCACTTAGGTATTAAAACAATTAAAATTTGTTTTGTTTTGATCAAATAATACTTTGTATACCCGGTAAAGTTTTAAATAAATAACAGATTTAGTTGGCAATGCTTATCTGTAAATTTAGTTTATTAAATAAGTACAAAGCCTAATTACAAGAATAATTCTGTACATACAGATGTGAGTGTGAAACAAACATCAAGTTTTATAGTTAACAATACAATCATCATAATAAAAATATATTATACAAAAATTATAAAATAAAAAGTTTATGATAACTTTTACTCGCTTTTGCTACAGTGAACTAAATTTGTTGAGTTTTGTATGATTAATAAGTGCTAAAAAAAAATTGACATGAAAGCGTCTGACGCGGTTGATTGTCTGCAGACAAGAGACAATAACAATTGTCCAACCATAATTATTACGAACGGACGTTCGCAAACTGTTTACTAAAATATGACGTGATTTTTTATTATAATAATACTTAACCTAACGTGATAATAGTTGATGTTTTGTGTTTAAATTTTCAAATAAAACTAAAGAAAAGAAACATATTTTTGTGATCAGTATTGAAATCCGGGACATTGTAATACAAAACTTCAAATCCGGGACAAAACTGTGTCCCGAGAAATTTTTTTGGGCCGCCGGTACGTAGATTCCTAAACTGGTAACGTCCCGGCAAATCCGAGATGATTGGCCACCCTAGCGTAGGTACGAGCGGTTTTCCACGCTATATCAGATTTTATCGTCAAGTGTAACTCCTAACTAATTAGTTTTTACATTCTTTTCGAAACGAGTATAAAAAAGGTATTATCAAAGCACGCACCCGTGAAATAAATCATCAGGTAACAGGCGAAAAGACGAACCATAGCAATACATTAATAATTAACATAACAAAGTTCATCGAATGAGAGAGTGTATTCTGTCGGCTGTCTGGCAAACTTAACCTTAGTTTTTAAACTTAGTATTTTTAATCTTTCTTTCAGACATATCCGCCATTTTTGGTAAGTTAATTAACAGGTATAAAATGAAATTTCTGATGTATGTACCATTGAACGGAAGTGTTAGCAACTTTAAAGTAAAATAAATAGACTACGTATAATTGGTGGAAAGTTATAATAAAAATAAAATTGGTGTAGGATTAATAACTTATGAACTATAATAAATTGTATTACACGTATTAGTCCATCAATGTGCCACAAGTCACAATGCATGTGTTAAACTGTTCACGTACAGACGTACTGAGATTAACTTAAACATTATTGAAAATAATGTGAAATTAAAAAAAGATGTTTTTTTTTTGGTCCTCTTGTAGTTTTTATGGCATTTCTGCGTATTTTTGTCTGTTAGCCGAATTTTTTCCGAAACACCAATATAATAGGTAGGTATACTATAGTAAAAAGTAAATTCGCCGTGCATCAGTGATAAACCGAAAAATTTTATTTATATATAAATATATTTTTCATATTATGAACGCGTACTGTAATCCTGATACCGTAATATTATCATTAAAAATCGTACCGGCCAACACGATGTATAACATGTGTATCGAAATGAGTAAAAAGAAAACTTGTACTTTTTTTTAAAATTCGAAGGTCCTTTCAAATTGAGCCTATCGTAACGGGAGTTAAATTACAAATGTTATCCTCCGTTTCTCTTTGTTTCTTCTCCTTTCCATCGGTTTCTCTCCCGTTCCATTCTGTTTTTTCATTCTCCCTCAGACAACCACGACATAGCGCCCGTTCGCGATGATTGTGAGCTGCCGTTTTTAAACTGTATACACACACACACACACAAGTCCGCTCAGTTTACAGGTCCGTCCATCCTTGCCGCTCACCCAACACCGAGGCCCGTGCAAAGCCGGTGCTAATAAATCAGATAAACTACACAGATAGATCTCACTATAAAGACATCGCCCATAAGGTTCTTGAGTTATTCGCAAAATAAATAACGCCGAAAAAATCCCGTTTTTATATTTCCCGTAAACAACCGAGTCGTCATTATTATAATTTTATATTACCCAACTTATCAGCTCACCCCGAATCGGGAAACTGTAGATCGCCAATCTGCACCTGCAGGCACGTATTCAAACCCCCCTTTTGAAATTTTTCTAAAACTTCAAAATGTTTTCACGTATAAATAAAATCAACTTCGCATAGCACTATGTATGCGTTTATATAAATAAAAAGTTTTAATTTTTTTTTTTTTTGCTATTTTGAAACTTAAATTTTATTTTCTGTTCGCGCCTTCGTCGTATGACGTACACCGTGAGGTTTGAGGTTAGAGCATCCCGGTGGCGTACCGGTATGTGCGATATGTCTCGGGAAAATCGAATGTGAAAATACAGCTAGGGATCAAACGACAGATATCAATATATTCAACGTTCTGGCTAAAAAATAAACTTATAATATTCGAAAGGTAGGTAGAGTTGTTTTATTTTAAAAATATTTACTAAAAGCGTCCGTGTACGGATAAATTCTACACTAAAAATCCACAAACATTTCTTTACTCCACTGTCTCTAGATCAAATTTAGATAGAAAAAGACACGGTTCTCGATATAAGTAAAACGATTTTCTTTTGTACAAAATATGGTTTTTTTTTTATAATATTTTTAATAGTTTAAAAACATCTTGTCTGTTTTAAGGTTTCTCAGCGTATCCGATTAAGTACATTGTTTACAAAATATAATTAATCGAGTAGCATTCGTTTAATATTATTGTTGAATAATTGAAATACTCAAAACATGTTATTTTCTGGTACCGATAGAATATTTTTATTTTGTTGTAATAAAAAAAAATATCTAATGAAATATTATTACATTTTTCTTCGTGGAATAAAACAATATTAGCACAAGTCTATGAGATGGTGCATGCATCTAACATCGTATCCCGAAATTTTTTTTTTTGATAAATAATTCGTTCGGGACAGTGTTTGTATTACAATTATAAATCGATTAAATTAAACAATATTATTTAGACGCAGAGAACGTATTTTCACATATTATTCGTACGGTACAAAACTACAGACGATTCGTACATTTTACACTTCTTCTGTCCACCGAGAATTAAAGATTTTTTATTTATTTTATCATGTTAACCATGGCTGTTAGTCTAACTCATAGCAAGTTTCGCAATAAAAGGAAACTAAAAAGTGTTGGGCACATTGCTTTTTGTTCCGTGACACGGTCGGCCATTAACGAGTGCTACTCAGATGGTCACAGATAAGTGTTTTTGTATTTTTATTTTTTGAGCAGCTTAGAGAGTTTAATGCCGAACAGTTTTTACACGCCGTAAATGAAGAACGACACGCAGCGTTACACGGATCGATCCATCTTTGTACTTTGCTCACGTTAAGCAAACATTGACACTACGACTATATACGCTTTCAAAACCGACCACTCCATCAAAGTCGATTCTTCAAAAAAAAGTTTTAGTGTGACTCCGCTCCGGTACATGGTTTATCTGTTCCGTGTTAACTGATCAATGAAATTTTGAATATTGAAAAAACGTTATTGACAATATTTATTAGCAACCAAAACCGTATAACGGCCCACCCAGGCCGTTTAGGGCAGATACTGTTAAATAGAAAAGTACACTAATTTCCGTTAACACACACAGCTTATTAATATCTCCGAGATTCGGGGGGCTGAAATCGTAAAAACAAAAATGGATTTTAAACTAAAATGGCTAATAAAACTGAGAGTCTAGGGATAAGCGGACTTTGATTTGAGTAGTGGTTTAGTACTTTGTTATAATCGAAGCGATTTCCAATTTTTCGAAAACTATAAATAATAATACTAAATATTTCAAACAACAATTTATTAGTTTCCACGTGAAACGAACCCAAGAGCGTACATTATTCAAACAGCCGTTATAATTTCTTCAAGTCTTTCGGCTTTTTTAAATCGACCGTTTTTACCATTCTTCTCTCGGTTTAAACAACTTTCACCCGTACCGATTCGTAGTAAAATATTAACCTATAAGCTATACGTGAAAATTGTAAATATTTTATTTTTTATAAATTCCCTCTTCGAATTAGCGATGCCGATGGGCAGCCAGCGGACGTCAATGATTCAACGGTGGCGCGGAAGAAAAAAAAAAGTATAAACAAAAGTATACCGCGAGTTTAAAACGGCAAGAACACAAGTCGCTGCGAAAAATTACCAACGAATTCGGTTCGATTTTATCGGTGGTCGCTAAAGTTTCGTCCGCCAAACAGTTTTTTTTTACAACTTTAATCGGATTAGTTCCATCGATAATTCAACGCTCGTTTCCCGACGACACATCTTACGGCGAATAGTTTCGCGATGTGTACGGCTTTCGACGGGCCGACAGCGACGCATTTTTATCCGGACAAAAAAATAAATAAATATAACAACACACGCACAGCTCGAATTTATGCGCGCTAATCTGTTATATTATTTTTTTTCGCCGCATTTTTTTTTTGCCCCCGCGTTCAACGGCTCATTCAATTAACGCCGCGGATAATTCGCCGCGCGGTAAATACAATTATTGTTCGAAATTCCAATTAAAACTTAGCGCGCGCATTAACGCGCCGCGCGGGTCGATGCGTTCGCACACAATATTGAATAATATCATACACGTAGTCGGGTCGATTATAATAATTATTATAATACTCGTTTGAACGGGAATGAACGGGACGTAAAAAATTATTTTTCATTCCATCGCATAGCGAAAAACGGCGACGGAACTCGATTTTTCGAGCGCGCGTCGCACTCAAAACCGAACATAACATTTCGTAAAGCGTGTCCACGGCCCTTTAAGATTATGGTCATCTTTGGTTTTTATTCGGTCCGTTCTAAAATCGCCGCGAAATAAATTCAATTAATCTAAAATTAAGAGGTTGTCAGTCTACCTATTTATTTGAACTGAAAACTTATTGATCGATTATTGATTCATGTTGAGCCGTATAAACGATTTAGTGTCCAAACACGCGAGTCAAACATAATACTGTAGTCGTCTAGGACTGGATGTATCCGATTTCAGAGTTAAATTAAAAAAAAAAAAAAATTTGCTATTTAAATAATCAAAAATTGTGTCGTTAATTCTGATCATAATATGATTCTCGTTGTGACAAATTTAACAATGAAATTCATTAAAAATTAATGTTTGGCTGACGTCATCTTAAAATGTGAATCAACAACAAATTGTTATCGATTGACAAACGAACCGTCTTCTTAATGAATCCGAATCCGCTGTGTTATCGAAACATAAGTTTTAAATTATTTTTAACAACTAGTGATGGTTAATAATAACCACAATATTTTGTAAGGCATGCCATTACGTTACGGATAATAGAACACATAAATGATTTATGATTTGATAAAAAAAAAAAAAAAACACTTAGTTTAATACAACTTGTTGTTGATGCTTGTAAAAAGAAAACATTATTTTTTCTGGAAATCAACTACTCAATTTCAAATAAATTACCATAACTATTTTCAAAAAGTCTTTAACACCAAAAATTATGTCGAAAGAATCAGTAAAAAAAATTTACATCATTAGATAATTTGTGCCGAACGACGAAAAACTGATTTAAAATTTAAACTTTTATAATATATACTTGCACAAATTGTATTACCCAATTTGATACTTTGAGAAATTGATACGTGATAGTATAAAAAAAAAAAAATAATATGATTTTGAGGCGAACGGAGAGAACGAAATTTTATTAAATTTTCCTCTATCATTTTTTTAGAAATATTATTACTGCCAAATAGTCATTTTGCATTTTATTCTTAAAACTAAATAACTGATAAAAAAAAAAAAAATATTAATTTTCGCAAGTTCTAAAATTATATACTAAAGCTATTTGTCTTCAGGTAGATACCTAATATTATTTATTCCGGACTACTACCAATTTTCTTCCCTTTATTTTAAATATATAGTATTCGATGTTTTCAGGAAAATATGGGTCTAAAACTTTGTAATCTCACCATTTATCAGAAATTAGTTATCACATTAGTGGTGGTTTATAGTATACCCTTTGGAGAGACATTAATATTAGAAATTTGATAAAGAGTCATTCGATCCCAAAATATTAGCCCGAACATGACCTAAAGAGGTCTAAATAATAAGTATGATAACATGATAAAATCAACTTATTATCTCAAAAATGCAATTAGTATTTTCGAATCGGTGTTCGGTATAGTACGCTTAAACCGTTGATTATAAATACTATTACAATCAATGCTTTAACTTATGAGCTATAAGTCTAGCCATTGTTATTGCGTATTGTGTTTATGTACGTTGATTATTATGCAAAAAACAAATTTTAGTTGAAATGGGGTGAGATGTAAATTTTTTATATAACTGAATATTTCGTTGTTCAATAAAATACCGTTTCGTATATCGTCGTATAGGCATGTTCAACTTTGATGGAGTTCAACATTGAACATACCGTTATTGTTATGACGTCCGGATAAGAAGAAATAAAAAAAATGAATGAAATATTTATGTTGTGGTTCAATCAAAATACAAGTACTCGCAATAAAAGTAAATAAACAAATCGATAGTCAATACCATTTATTTATTATAGTTATTTTTGATATTTTATTATTTTACCGTCAATTAAAATATAATGACATAAAACCAACCACCGTTGCAAATTGAATATCAAATTTCATTATGAAATCCATCAGCCAGCATATCGCTGCAAAACAATATCATATATACCTCCAACTGTAGTATTTTCAAATGAATAATGAGTAATATGCTCGATTTTTGAGAATGTTACCATTAAAAACGCAGTTAGATAATAAAATGGACAGTTCCGTTGTAAATGGGTAAAAAGCGAAAAAATGCGTTGCCGTTTGAGAGTAGAAACCTTATCTTTTCTGGTCAAATCGGTTCTTGTGTTAAGAATGTCGATCTGGAAAGAGGGAGAGGAAGACCGAAAAAGAGTTGGTTGGATACGATTGAGAATAATATGACAGCTGCTGGTGTGCGTGGAATGTGAAAAATCGAGACAATAGTGGTGGTCTACTACAAGGACGGCCGACCCTGAATAGTCGGAGGAGGCAATGGCGGATATTTACGGATTTGTGTCGGGCTCGCTCCACTCGCTATACACCATTATAAGACATACGAAGATTTTTTTTTGAGTTTAACATAAATTACTCGTTACAATAGCAGCACATACTATACAAAAAACATTTTTAATTTAAATTTAAACAATGGTTGGTGCAAGGTTTTATGTGATGTCGAGTTACTTTGCACCAGTGACGAAAACCCATTAGATCAACAAAGATAATTGATCAACCTGCAAAGTATTCTACACTGAGTGTGTCCACTTATAGCCATAAAAATGTTGTATTTGAAAGAAAAAGTAAAAAAAAAAAAAATCAATACAGACAACTAATATGTATAATACTCGACGCACGTTAAGGTCTTGATTGGGCGGCGGACCGTTTAGCGTCCGTTCTGCGCATAATGTACATTTTACATATAATATCAGCGAGTGTCGCCTATAATACGAATAGATGAGAATAGGTGCGGTGGAGGAAATCTCGTAGCTTGTTTTGTCTGCGCGACTGGTCACGATCTTAACGCCCCCGAGTATATTACGAACTTATTATTGGTACGAAATACTTCTAGTCCGTTCTATCGACAATGTTTTGTTTATAAACTGTAATGAAAATTACCAAGGCATAATATGAAACGAAACCATGGTACTAATGTATTAAAAATAATCAAAACCCTAGAGGTATTGGTGTCGGGATATAGTTTAAAAAATTGCAAAGTTATCACCTATGGTGCAGAGTATCTCCTTTTTTTACCTACTTGGTCCACGGAAAATATCTGTCTATTACACTACCACTCACCGATGGAAGCGTCGTAGATGTGCAGCGACTCGGACGTCATGAACTGGCACACCAGCGAAGTCTTGCCCACACCGGTCGCGCCCAGCATGGCGATGCGGAACGGTTGTGTGATCCCCGGACAGCTGGCGCAGCTCGACTCTCTGGAAGACGCCAACGACGTGCCGGCGCTGGTCCTCGCCGAGCCGGGATACGAGCCGCCGCCGCCACCGCCGCCGACCCCGATCACCGTGTAGTTCGACGTGGTCAGGTGTTCGGTGCTGGAGGATAAGAGACCACGGTTACAAAACCGCGTTACGACCCTAAAATTTTCGAGAACCCTAACCGAACCGGGATCGAATACTTATTATTGTAGAAGCTGAACCCTTTGTTTGTACGTTTAAAATACCGTTTTTTTTTTTAACACTTTTTCCGGAACACTACATTTTTCAATCGAAAAAAAATTACAAAAAATAAATGGAAATTTTCGAAAATTTCTAACCGGAACCTGAACTCTTGGCCACTTGGAATGGAAAAAAAGAAGTACCAGAACCGAAAAAAACCCGTAAGGTCCCTGGTTACAAGGATGCGCGACGTTGGGATTTGCCTGGCAGATTTTGTCCAGACAAGTCATCTAGATACGCCTATACGCGACCGATCGTTTTGTCTAGACAAATTATTTCGAACAAGTTATGTATGTCGTAAACCAGACTAAATCAACGTTAAATAGTCTTTATTTTTTATTCAGTAGTGGCTGTTTTCCAAAGTTTTTACCTGGATACGAGCGATTAATATATTTGTTCGGGTAAAATCAAATGCGTTTGTCGTTGTCTAGAAATGTTTTCGTCGCGTGGGGGCTGAACCCTGCAGGGAACGGGTGCCGCATGCATTCGATCAAAAAACGAACGAAAGAATAACCGAACAAAATGTATTACTGTCCAGCTCAAATTATGTATAATATATAAATATGACGGTCAGGCTCTATTTAGATGCAAAGTCGTACTTTAAGACATTGGCGACCCGATCTAGATTCCAAATTGTAGACAGTTTTCACCTAATGTAAATTTTTTTTTTTTAACTATAGGTATCTACAATTTCTTGATTGTTAGGGTTTTATGAATGCTTATCGCGTAAGTGCCCACCATGTAAGATAAAACTAATCACGAACAAACCTTAAAAACGCACAAAAAGTTATTTTTAAAATTCCCGAATGGTCTAGAATAATAGGCCATTTAAGCTGCCGTGGATTAAAAGATTGTTATACCTATTAAATAAATAAAAAAAAAATTAGAAATTGTATAACATATTGAAAAGTTAACCGCCAACATTGTAAACGATAATTTTTTTTTTTCTGTCTTAAAGAACAAACGTTTGATGTATTGTTTTTTATTACGTTTTAATTATCTATCAGGAAAAATTCATGAAACGGAAACGTAGGCGAATGATATTATATATCAATTTCATGCATTATTATTAAACTTGCCAATAATTAAAATAAGAGGTTCGCAGAACGAAATTCACCCGGTAAATTAACCGACTCGTCAATTTGTGCAAATCTGAACCAGAACGATGTTATACAATCGCAAAAACAAAAAGTTTTTCCACACACCGAAATCACATATTTATGCAACACGTTATACCGTAATACATCATGTTTATATTATATTGTACGTAAAACATATTCGGACCGAAACACGTATTATACATTTGTACGTTGATAAAACTTAAACGAAAATATATTATTACGTTTCGTCCATTAAGTCTTTCCGAACTCGAACTTATCTGTACACTAGGTGCAAATAACCGATATTTGTTTTGCAAAGTTTTTATTTCGTTGTCATAATAATACAATTTTTGAACGAATGAAAAGTTTTACTTATACTAGTTATTTTTTGAATTCGAAACGATTGCTTGCGCTAGCTCTTATATATCACGTATTTCCTCGATCTTGTTATGACAACAACCTATTGGTGTTAAATTTCTAAATAATAATCACATTTAATAATAATTATTTTTTACTTTGTAATTAGTTTTGTAATTACTTTTCATTTAGCTTTACGATACCAATAAATACCATATTCGCGTAAAATATTTTAAAATGAACATGGGCTTTAAATTCTTCAACTATTTTTTATATATACATTTATTTATGAAACATACATTACAGGATTTTATACATATATTATACATAATATACAGCTATGTCAAAATAAACCAAATTGAAAATTATTCTAAATAAATAAAACAATTAAAGATGTCAGTGAAATAAGGATGTACTTTTATATTGTTTTTTCAAAATTATACCAGTTTTTGATCTAGAATACTCATTGAACTGCAAAATATGACATTTGATATGTTTTGCATACTTCTTACAAATATGTCTTCATCGTTGGGTCAAAAACATTAACTAAATAGTACAGGAAACAATCTATGGATATTTTACTTATTTTTGTCCATTTTGATATGTATCAATTTAATTTAAATTGTTTTGTTTTTACCTAACTTACTACTATAAGATACTAAATCGATCGAATAAATTGTAGTGAACGGTATATATTTTTGTTCTTTTACGTTTAATAATAATATTTGCGTACACATGTTTTAGAAACTATCAGAACTTACTCGAAACAAGTTCCGGACTAAGTGATTGAATTAAAAAATAATTCGTGTTAAATTTTACAAAAAATAAAAAATGGTTATGTAACTTTTCTCTTAAATACATATTTCATTCATTGATATTATTACATAAATAACAATAGCTTTTGATTGAAAAATTACTAATCAAAAGTTGATAAATTTTATTTATTTGTAGCATTTCTTTTCAATTTAGCAATGTTATTAAAAACTAGTTTACGCACTTATGATAGTATTTTATTATAAGTTTTTTTTTTATATAAAACAATGATCACATGAACTTGATGCATCCTGTTTGTGGCTTTTTTTGAGAATTTTAAATTACGATAATGAAAAATAATGAATTGTTCGCAGTCGGTTGAAAATAATCGCATAATAATTTAAGTCAAACGGAAAAAAAAGTCAAGTGTTATTGAATCAAAGTAGGGGTCGACAATGAAAATTAAAAGTATAATTTGTACGTATATTAATTGGAAATTAATTTTTTATAAAAAGTGCTTCTTTAAATCATTTTAATCTTTTTATTTTAATAGGAAAAGAAAAGTTTCTTGAAATGAAAATATTTTAATCAGTTTTTTGGTCAAGTGTGCTACGACTGTTTTTAGGAGTGGACTGACGCGGGGTGCCAAAACATAACTAAACCCCGAGCCCTCCTCTGTATTTTAGTTTATGGTTTCAATTTATATAAATAGATTACTTATAACATAATTTGATTCACCACTAAATTCTCTGGAAAATAACTTTTTTATGTTTCATTTTTTTTTTTTTTTTTGTACGCAGGGGAATTCAACTACAAAGACCTAAATATTTTTTGAATATTTACAATTTTAATAAAGATGAAATTAAAATTTTTAGGTTTGAATTTCCAAAATCTAAAAAAATCATTTCCTTGTAAATTCAACGGTAATTTTGAATCCGTTTTCAGATTGAAAATTGGTTTATCTACGACGAAGTTATGACAAAAGTCGTAAACAGTATTTTTCGTACAATTTTATACTTGTGATTTACATAGATATACTCTGAGATAACAAAATAGTGAACATGGATGTTTTCGGACAGCGGATTGGTTATTTTTCGTTTGATCTGAAGGGTTAACTGTAATTTTTTATTGCTTTTTAACACAAAAAACTAAAAAAAAAAAAAAAGAAATGTACAAGTTGCCTATATAATAACAACTTAGAATCGTTGGGCATTCCATAAGTGGAACACTATGAATTAATTTTTAAAACCGACAGTGTCAAAGAGAAATTCTATAAAATCGGTAATGGTAAGTCGCAATATGATAATATCGAATCCGTCCGTCATAATTGCGCGTTCCTATGCGAATTCATCCGTTTCTCCCATACTGACGCACAAATAACTTAAACAAATACTTCAAATGATAAAATTTTTGTTTCAGGTACCGGCTGCGATGCGTATGAAAATATTGTTATTTTCACTGCCGTCGTTAATACCGGCGGCATGGATTAGGGACGGCCATAAACGACACCTGTCTGAAGAGTTGAGTCGTAAAACCGCCGAAACGTAATTAAAACCGTCGTTATCGTGCGCTGTCGTATTGCCAGTGTAGGCGCGTTTTGACACCTGGAGAAGCTGTAAATTTTCGTTCGAACTCGAGCCGGAAATGAAATTCCGAGAGGTTATAACATATATATGTATATGTATTTATTTAGTAATGTGCCATCGTAATAAATATAATGTTATTGTGTGCTTTACGGCAATTATTATTATTACCTATATTGTTCGCGGGAAAACGATACGGAAGCGCGGCCGACAGTAATATTTTTAAGACGATAAATCAAATTGGTTGCTGTAAATACAGTTGACCAGATGCAGCGGTTAAGAGTGATCAGCAACCAAAAAAGAGTTCAGGCGTCTACAGTGTATTTTATCAAGTCTTGTTGAAAAAGTAATGTTTTTCCATATAAATTCAAGGCCGGGCATCAGTTCGTTAAAAAGTTAAGTTGATTTTATTTAAAATAACGAACTCGTTAACTTATTTTAATTTTTAAAAATTTAACTTGTTAACTTTATTTCAATGTCTGTAATGATTATAAATTTTTTTTAAAACTCATAAAAAAAAGTGCTTTGTACGAAAACTTTTCAAAAGAAAACTGTACTAGTTATAAAAACATGTGAATTAAAAATATTAATTATTATTTTTATTTCAATTTCAATTTATTTTTTGTTTGTTTGTTAACTTTTAATTTAATAAATTAAAAAAATTAACTTTTTATTTAACTCAACTTTTTTAAATTTAATTAACTTAATTTTACAAGTTAAACAAACTTTGCCCAGTTTTAACACTATAGTTATAAGTTTACCAGGTGACCAAAATCGTCCAACACCAAAAACGCCAGGGTTACGAGGGTTCAAAACTGTTGTTTAGGACTACTCAAAAATGAAAAAAGTAATGACATGTTGTATCTGGGTTAGTTTGGAATTGGAATATTGGTTGACAGTCGCTATTAGCGGTATCTAACGAAGCAAGGACGTTCGATGTCGGTTGAAACATTTAAGATTTCTAAAATATTATTAGTTGAACAAATATTTTATTTTAACTAATAAACGCGAGTTTTCCCAGAGATGAAGCGTTGATCAATGGATTTATCGCATCGAAAAATCCCTAAGTACCAAACGTCAGCAACATTTTTGGAACCGTTTTTGGAAAAAAAAAATTATTGACACTCAGCACGCTCAGTCATTGCTCGGTCAGTATATTATATAATAAGTGGTAAAACATAAAGACGTCTACGGTCATATTTTACAAAACGTTTTAAATTTCAAATCAATTCTCTTGTTCCGGTATTTGAACAAACGTAGAACACTAAAAATAATACAACCAAAATCTTATAATTATTCGATAATTAAAGTTATAAGGTAAGAAAACACACTAACCGTATTAAAGACACACAATAATTAATGTGAAATCGATTTAGGTAAAAAAATCTACGATATAAATATAACAGAAGAGGACAACGAATTGTAATAAAAAAATGGCTTTGATAAAATTGGGACAAATCATATCGATATCATAAAATAATACGCCACTGAAATCAACCATTTTAAACATGTTTCCAAAATATTTTACCCGAAACTTTTTGTACCTATACCGATACAACTGTACAAGTAACTTAACATTTCAACCAAAACAGTTGGGTAACACCAAAGTGTTTATAACAATAAAAACATAGTTGATATAATATTACAATATTATGGTTCAATCAATTATAATGTTTTTTTAATTATAAAAAATATTAAAAAGTTTTTGTCTCCGTAACAGGCACACATAGTGTGTGTGTAGAGATAATTTTAACATCACCATATTAGCGAATAGAGTCCCAATGGAAAATGTCACGGCACGCTTATCTCATATTCAATCCCGAGTTTAACGTCACGAAGCGAATAATAATAATGCGAAAAATCTTTATAAAACATCATAGATCTGACATATTAATATTATGTCTACGGTTCGTCTTTTTAAGCAATGATGGCCGTGGATAATATCATAACCACCATTCGCGTAGTAGTTGTATACGAGCCGGGGTACAGGTGACCCAAGACGTGGAAAAAATGCGATTTTATTGGTTTTTATGTGATAAAATTATTAATAAAATAACCTGGATCTATGGATTTACTAAAAAGTTGAAAATCATGAACATTTTCATAAGTTTTAGAAATATATCATTGCGCTATTATAATTTAAAGTTAAAATGGATTGACGAGGCGTACTTGAGGTTCGTTACTATCAGAAATTGTTACTATCCAAAATGTCTTTAACTTTTTTCGTATTTGTTTAACTGAAACGTGTACATTTTAAGAGATTATCTTATGGTAAATTCGGATTAATTTGCGAAAAAGTTAATAAAAATTAAAATTTACTCTATTTGGTACCCAACAACAATTTTTTAAAACAAATTTAGTATTACTCAAAAAAACATTGGAGAAATACTTTTTCCATTTTCCTTTGTCGTTATTGATACCTATATATGAATAATTATAAGATATGACTTTATATTTAGTGTTGAAAAGTAATTTATTAAAAGTGCACAAACCTTTGATTAGGTAATGAGGCGTCCATACGTAAATAAACTATAAAATATCAAGTTTAGTAATTTCGATAATACAACGTATTACAATTTATTAAACTAAATTAACTGCAGAAATTCATGTTTGTTCGCATAATATCTTTTTTTATTTTGTATCGTTCTTTTGTTTTCTTTTTATTTCTTTTTAGCAACATAAAGTTGATTTAATGCGTGCAAGTGCAGTGTAAAATATAATTGGTGTCGTATTATATATTATAAGATAATTAAGTCAACTTTGACCTATTTTAAATTTTATTTCTTAATAAAACATTCAAATGAATTAAATAGATATGAATATTTAGAGTACAGGATACACTGAAGAGGTACGTGAAATAATTATTGAGATAAAATTCATAACTCAAGGAGGTTAAGAAAACGCGCCTTTGTAGTATGCCGAGTCACGGAAATTTGTGAATTTCATTTTTTCCCCCAATTATTTTGTGTAGTAATAAATTAAATCTAGTTTTTTTTTCTTCTCATTGACAGTAGATATGATTAAATTAGATTATTCATACAAATTTAGTTGGATATTTACATTTGTAGCCATTTAGTGTTTGGATGTCATTGCAGATAAAGAAAATAGTAAAATTAAATAATTTATGTGATTTTTGAAAATATAAACATAAACTTAGTCTACCTAAACTATACGAATAAAATCGGTTCTTTTTATTTTGTTTTCTAACGTTTTAAATATTACATTTGTCCGTCATAAATTTTCGTATTAGTTTTCACGAATTTTTCGTTAATTTATTGATAAATAAATTAGGTTTTGGAGAAACATGCAGCGTTTCAATCAGGAATTCTGTTACACACTCTGCTCGTAAGTTATTAAAAATACTCCAAACACTATTTCAGTCGTATGCACGTAAGTGTAGTTTACATACGTAAGTTTTGGTAGAAAAAAAAATGTAACAACCTATCGAAGGGGATTAGGTATTGGTGTGTATAAATGCGCTATTATTTTTGCGAAATACAAACATGTACTGAAAAGGTGGGATTTTCATATGATTAATGATACAATAGTACGGAAGGCAGGGGAAGCTAATGATTTTTTCAAACTTAAGTTAGTTTAGTTACGATTTTTTCAACCTAGTCAACAGTTAAAAATTAATGAAAATGTAAGGCTTATCAGTCGAATCAATAATAAACCTAACTTATCTTAAATGAATTTCATTTTTTTATCAAAAAATAAAATAATTAAAAGTATAATCAAATTTCTCTCAACGTTAATATTTTTTTTACCGTTATTTTGAAATGATTAAAAAAATAATTATAATATAAACCACAGAAATTTAGAGTTGATTAAAGAAGAAATAAGTTGAGTCGTTTAAAACAAGAAGTTAGCTATAGGTAGTTAGTTTTAGCTTCGATGCGAAGCTGAGAAGGTATTAATTTTTAAATGATGTGTTTTTTTATTTTCTTTTTTCTTTTTTTATTTTTTTTTTTGTGTCTGTCACCGGTTTTTCTCAGCTGT
>CM029357.1:58046990-58104126 GCA_017140985.1 Hormaphis cornu
AATATTAATCTAAAAATTTAACATTATCTACAGATTTGCATCGAAGCGTTTTTTACGATAGTGATTTTAATCACTGTCAGATATCACTACTATACCCCATCACTACTATGCCCCGACAATACTGCGCACTCCACTCGTCTGTGCTACCGTTTTTTTTTTTATTAGTGCCATTTTGGAATTACTGTGACTGAAAATTTGTAATTAAAAGCTTAATAAATAATATACACCAATACACCTTACATAATTAACAAGTGAAAAAGTAAAAAAATATAATATAGCAAAGGAAATTTTTTTTTTTAACTATTAGTCCCGTAGAAGGGACACAATGTAGAATATATTTGAGGATAGGAGGCGTAATTCTGAAAAAGATATATTATTTAAAGACGAACAAAGATTGCTTCACTGTGATCATTGAGAGGCCAAGGAAAGACAAACAAGTAAAACACCGTTACCACAGTTATTTGAAAACCTACAACCTGCACAGCTGTGAAGACCTAATACTACTAAAGTCACGAAGACGCTTATGACCAAAGCGCAGTCTGCAATATCCGGTAATATTGTTTGAGTAATGTGCAGATTTTGAAACCAGAGCTTAGAAGATGTTCTATCGCGTACTAGCGTGAGATATAGGTTTAGTTGGACCACACTGCGTCTGGATACAATAGTATATTGCTGATCGCAACAGTGGAAGAGTATCAGTATATAATACGGGAAAACAGGTAAACCTGAGACCACAAGTGTCCGTTAGAGGCCTTGAATAGGGAGTCAAGGTCTTGGCTAATTGTCCCACATGGCCAGGGAACCACAAAAATGAAGTCTGTAAGTTATTGGAACCAAGAGACCAGCGAGTCAAAATCTTATGTTTACTGCGGCGGAGGAACAATTAAAGAGAAAAGGATGGCTTGGATACTGAACTTGAAGTCAGAAACCATAATAGTTATCTTTCAGTCTTTCGATCCCGATTCGATACGACTACTAGAGATTCTTCTGCGGCATAGCATTCTGTTTTGTGAACGATGGAGCTACAGGTGAGAAGTTTCTCTACGATTGGACGTGTTATAATTGTCATGACGTTAAGTAGTTAAAATCCATTAAACTTTTCAAACCCTTTCACGCCCAGTCGTGGATGCTGTTCTTAAGACGCGTTTGCGCGTATCTAGGTAAAATGTTTAGGTTACCTGGAGTTGCTGGACGCCACGCTGTTGTTGGATTTCGACCGGCGGCTCTTGAGCGAATCTCCCCGGTTGATGACTCCTTTGCCGGTGATAGAAAACTGGCGGATCCGGTAATACTCTTCCTCGACGCCGGTGTTCGGCATGCTGGCCACCCGGGACCGTTGCTGCGGCAGGCTGAGCTGGTTGGAACGGTTCTTGGGTATACCGTTTGGTCCCAGCTGCAACTGCACCGTGCTCTTGCTGCCGGGGGTTCGCACGCTTTGCGACCGACTGTGGTGCGGACTCCCGTACCTTTGGGAATTTAAAATGGATAGTGAAAAAACAAATGAAAAACCCATCGGCGGAGCCTACATGTGGAGATGGATTTTAGAACACAAAAATTGTCGACTAAGTTATCTCAAAAATTACTCTATAAGCTTAATAATAAGTAAACGGTGCATAACATAAAATATTTAGTTTTTTTTTTTTGCTTTGAAATAGGAACGAAATTGGCTTTACCGTTATATCTGTGTCACGACAACAGAATTACATACTCGTCGACACTCGCCACACAATCAAAATCGGTGGAAATAATAAAAAAACTGTATACAATTTATAATAAACAGAAATATTTTTCAGAAATCAAATTGGTTCAACTGTTTTCGCTCTGTCGGAATCAACAAAATTACGTCATATTCGCAACCACATAATTTTCTAATCGGTGATAACTTTAATCTTACTGTCAGGTTGTATAATTTCTACCTGCAGGACAAACTGTTAACCGATAGTACTATCTAGAAGTATTAAAACGTCTTCGAGAAAAAGTGCGGAGGAAAAGGCCTGAAGTGTGGAAAAAAAACTCATGGTTTCTTCATCGCGACAATGTTCCGGTGCACACTTCCCTGTTAATTCGTGATTTTTGCGTGAAAAATCACATGACCGCGCTAATATTGTTAAGTTATAAATTTAGCTTAAACAATTTAATAAAGAAACGTGCATCTACATTTTTGTTTGATATGGTTTTTTTTTACTTTCGAAAATAATAAATATATTGCTTTAGCTTCAATTATACTAAAGGGGTGATCAATTTAAAACATCGTACAGAAGTTACCGTTGCTTATGGTTTACTAATGGTTGCTATGGTTTCACTATACCCAATCAAATAAAAATATAAATCCTATAAATGGTGTAACATGTTAGTGTTTAGTTTCGACAATCCGTTGATTTTATAAATTCAAATTGTTTATTTAATGGTTGAGATTTGCATCAATTATCGCAATTTTTTATTGGGTACTCGTTGTTTGCTCAATAAATTGATAGACTGTAACATTTTCAAAAAGTGAGGAGCAAGTAAATGTTTTTAGTTTCATGTTTAATTTAATGTATCATTGCTTACAAAAATGACGATTTTTAGTTAGCACGGCGAGTCGAATACTCAACAAGCTCAAAACACTTATAGAAATGTCGAATTAAAAAAATAACGGAACAAACTTCATCGTCAAATATAATCTCGGGGACCTAACCTAACCACGACCAAACAATCGTGTAAACCCTTTGCTAAATATTTTCTACGGTTCAACCGATTAGGCCCTTATCGTTATGAAAATATAAATCTGTGTGTTTTTGGCCGCGCAGAGAGCCGGAAACGATACCTACCAACGTTTTGAAACCGTCTCCCCAGAGAAATCAAAACGTATTGCTTTCGAATTCCAGCCACTAAACGGCTTTGCAGTTTGAAAATATTATTCTTTGAACTTTTTTTTTAAAACCACAAATATTGGCTCTTAAATTTAAATAACGCTAAACGAGTGTTTGCGGTGCGTTACATTGAAAAGAATAATTTACAGTTGATATTTAAATCAATATTAGTATAATTTTTTTTAATTTTAGAAAACTATTTGTTCATTGTACGGGTCTCCGAGTTAAATGCCGCTTGTGGAGTATGTTTGGTGTTTCAAGACAATCTCTGATGTCCCTGCGATTTCGGCAATAGCGAATTATGAGTTTCTTCGCATTTCCGTTTTGAACGCGAGGTGTCTGTGACCTATATTCGTATTCTATTCAAAATGGTGGTTTTTGTTAGCTTTGCATGGAGAGATGACCACCCAGTATGTATTAATATGTATCACTATTTCTTTAGTATTACATTGTCATTAAGATATTTAATGTCCTGATAGGTTAGGATTCAGAGTCCTGTGTGCGTGGATTCCTCTATTCGACTCGGTATCCAAGACATGACGATACGGATTGCGCGTCGAGTTCCAAACATATTATTGTGTTATTCGATTTTGAATGTTTCTAAATTTTATTACCGTCGGATCGGTGGTATAAACGATTGATACACTCTGCAGTACCCAAGGGGTCGCAGTGTGTAATGGCTTTGAACATTGTTCGTGGACGAAAAACAATTTTCGCGATAATTGTGTTTACGCGGGTGACGGGGAAGTCGCGGCGGGTTCTTCGAAAGCAAATATTATTATTATTTCCTCTAGTCAGAAATTGGCTCGATAAAACGACACGGGACGTCTCCCGTTCACCGCCAATTACGATCGGTCTCGAGACGGTTTTACGGTCCATAAAAACGACCTTTGCAAAACGTTCGGCGGAATCATAAACCTTACAATAATACCGCGCCGTGCTCCACGCGGTAAAACACCGCGGCCGCGACGGCATACGTCGTGCTTCAAACTATTGTTTTTTTTTCTCGTTAAAAGTGCTTTGAGAGCATAATAGTATATTGCGTTTGATAAAACTATAACTGATAATTTACACGGTACAAAGAACATGATCGAACCTGTACATTTTCACCGTTATAAAGTGTTTCAATGGAAAATTTCGGTACTGCTGCACGTCAGAGGAATGCAGATGAAATTTTTTTTTTAAAGACAAGTATTCGGGGACTGCTTTTTGGAGGAGCGACTTTGATTTTAAGGCAGATTAACGCTTTGAGAGGATCATAGCAGATTTGATGTTTGAAACTAATCTGTAAGTAACGGACTGCTTACAAAAATTACGATTTTATGCGAACTCGCGGCGAGTCGGATACTTGACAGGTTCAAAAATTTTTAACCCGGCCCTAACTCTTTTGAAATTTTTATGACGATTTAAATTCATATCCATTTCAATCGTATGCAAAAATTTCAAATTGTTTAAAACTTTGTATTTTTCTTTGTTTTTGAATCACAACTCGAAGGATGTTAAAAAAATGTAAAAAAAAGTGTTAAATAAAGCACAATTTCGGAACGATGTTCTATATTTGTTGTTTTTTTTCTTCAAACGCGTTCTTTTTACCCAAAAATGTGATTACAGAAAAAACAACGCCATGTCGTTCGAAGAAAATTTGTTGGGTTTTGGATAGTAACTTAAATTACAAATTAAAAAATGCTTCAAATTTAGAACCAACTAGGCTTTGTTGTCAAAATATGTAACGATAGGACCATCATTCTTTTACCCAGAAATATGTTGATAGAAAAAAAACTATCATTGTACTTTGTAAAAAAAATACATTCCATTGCTCCGCTCAGAATTTACAATTTAATATCAGCTATTGATTATTATTTTTGGTTGTTCAAAGGTTATACCTAATTTGTAAACTATAAAAATTGTTAAAACCAATTTAATAAAATAAATCTCGAATTTCTTTTGGAATTCATTTTTATTTATTTGATTTTGTTGGTTTTATTGTAGTCTCAATGATCTCACTACAATGTTTGTTTTACAATATAAAAAAAGAATCTGAAGTATATTAAAAACAAACGGTACGAGTTCCAAATAACGTCATTATATAGCTCGGACGTAATATTATGAAACAAATACATTTTTATACGGTTTAGGTAAAATACTCCTATGTTTATCAATATTTGATAGGTCAATAAAATAGTTTTTTCGAGAAAGATACATATTATGTTTTATAGTCGGGACAATAATATATATAATTCCATAGTTTTTGCATAGTTTCAACGGTTGACATATACCTACAGTTTATACAGGGATATAAAGTTATGAATTCCGTTTAATCCCGTTGTTTTTACGTCATATTTGTGGGTTGGTTGGTAGCGCATTTTATATTGTTATTTTCACGATAAGGTCGCAGACATTTTCCTCGACTCGGTGTTTCCCTTGCCTCATGAAACCAGTGAAATATTTCAAGTATGGCCGTTTCATTTGTTTCGTCAGAGAACCGTACAAAATATAATAGTGAGACGTAATAGTAGTTCGTTATTATTATGAAGGGTTTTTATTTTAGAGATAACCTTCTAGCTATCTTCCGTTGACTTTGCTAAAAGAACAAATACAGTTTTCTTCAGACGCATAATTTCATGATTACAAACATTCGCTAAAGTGTTAATAATAAATAATTTAAAAAATTAATAAAACCATTTTTTTTTTTTTTTTATATATATTTTCTGTGTAAATTTGTTTATTACCGTATTTCAATCGTGAACTGTTTAGTTTTGTTTTAATTTCTCCGTAGTGGAATCACAACGCATCTCATTCTGTATAGAAAAATACTTTTTAAAGCTTATGTTTGATTACGTGTTATACAAAACAAAATCTGGAAATTATAGAGGATTTTAATGTTCCATACCTTTGTAATAAAAAGATAGTCGTGTTACTTTATGAAACATTTTAAAGACGTTTCAACTTCATCTATTTAATGTGGTAAAAGTTTTAATAAATTTGAACATTTTTTGGAGTTGTCCTGGCTAAAAAAACTGTAACAACCGTCAAGGTCAGATTTTAGAAACGAAAAATAGAAAAAAAAAAAAAGAGTATGAAAATTGAAAAAGTCCAAATATAAATAAATTTTATGTGAACAGTTTACCAAAAATTTCAACCTCATACAGAAAAATACGTTAGGTACATCTAAATTGAAAATTAGTTGTTTTTAAAAATTTGCGAGAACTTTTTGACGTTGAATAACTCGCTTAAAAATGGTCAACATCAATATTGCAAATACGAATACATTATGATTAGTAGTATTAGAGTAATTCGAACCGATTTCGGATCTATTGAATTCATTTTTTTTTTGAAAAATAGATAATTAAAAAAAATAAATAAAAAAGTCTTCAAACAAACCGCCTTAAGGCAATTTTGCATATATTCAAAAGATTGAAAAACTTTCACTGCTCAAAAAGATTACAGAAGAGTAAAAAAAAAAAAATTATCATTGTCACGTCGCTACGCTCAGAGTCTTAAAGTATTGACGATTGTGATTAAAACAAAACTGAAGTTAATCTTCGAATAAAAAAAAAAAAGAAAATTGTACAACATGTTTATCATAATGTTATCGCGTTTCGCAAAATCCATTTAATCCGGATGAACCTTTTACTCGTATGGACGAGTTCAGCTGCTCGTCAACGCATTTTGGCGTTGTTAAATTATGGACCAAACAGTATACGAACCGCGAGATTTACAAAATCTACGAGAAAATAAGTATAAAAATTTGCAGGAGCGGCAGTTAAAGGCCCGTTATAGGGACGTTTTGCGGATTTTTTGCCAAGTCGTAAATCATCGTTACAGCGTTCTCGTTATAAAACCCGACTATCAGTTTGTTGCGCTTTGGCCGCCGTTTACATCCGGCAGATGCAAAATACGAGTCGTGAAACACACGGTTTCAAAAAAAAAAAAAAATTTAAAATCTAAACGAAAATAAAAATTGGTTTCGAACGCATGTGAAATGGCGAAGAAATTTGATTATATCAAGTTATTATATTAAATTCGACACGGAAACTCGCAGTGAATATTTTTAGATGGTTAACATCAGACCCTGTGTACGTTTTATGTCCGGTAATAACGACCGGCAGGAGCTTTCGTTCTTTTATGGGGGTAGTAAAAAAAAAGAATAAAAATAAATTATTATAAAGGTTGATTAATGATTTATTTTTTTCTACGCAAAAGGTTAAATTAATGGACGGTTTAGTCCGACGAAAAAACAAAAAAAAAAAACAAAACGAAAAAACAAAACGAAAAAACACGATAAGAGACAACGGTTTATGACAAAGCAAATGATTATTGTTGAAAAAATTAAAAACGAGCGTAGGTCGTCTTCTGGTATAGTTAGCTTTTTCATTGGTAATATAAACTTTCACGCACGATGAACATGTACAGGATGAGCGTCGATTACTATTCGTACGGCAGTTTTTATCGTGTTTTTCGTTATTATTATATTTTTGGAGTTCGTATCGGATTAACCCTCGTGTACGTGAAAACTAAGAATAAACTCGAATCACATGTAAGTACAAGTTTTGAATTTGTTTAATTTCCAAACGTTTTGATTTTTGTTTTTAATATCATAGATATTTATATCTACGAATGTTGAATAGTATATTATACCTGCTCGTGTTTTTGACATATTTGATATTTTACCAACTAATATGAGTTTAATTGTATGGTTATTATTATGCCAGTGAAGCTTATAAAATTTAGGAATGTTTGTTTGTCAATAAAATGGTCACCCGATATTGCAGCCGGTGTTTGAATTGAAAATTCGTTTTCATTATACGTTTTGATATAAAATATTTATTTTTTTCATTCAATCAAGATTACAAATGGCGGAATAAAAATGCCATTCGTTATTCCTTTTCAAAAGCTCATCGGTTTTTGCTGATAAATAATCAGTCAGAGAGAGTAGGTACTGTTTATAAAAACTAGAAATTTCGTGTCGCAACTCGCATAACCGTGAATGTCTAACATGATTATTTGAAAAAAAATTTCTTTTAAAAGGCTCATCGACAAATATGTATTCATCACATTAAAAATACATCTGTCCGGTTGCATTGAAAGTTTTTTGAAAAGTTTTGAAGAGCACTCGAGAAGAAAATTTAAGTCAGAATCTATTTTTGTCGAAGTAGGTACTCAAACGTCAAGGACGTTTTCAAATCTTTATTTCCCGTCGATATAGCAGAGCGAACGTACGGACAAAAATATATTTTGGATGGATCAAAAGTAGTATAGTCTAATTGAATTACAAATTTTGAGCTTCGTTGCATTTAATATTATAACTACAAATTGCCTAGATATCTATAATTATATTCAATGTTTTTTTGAAAGAATTATGTTTGTCAAAAGTTAACTGTCGAATTGTAGGTGCACAAAAATTAACTCAGAAATATACAGTACACTGTTAAACATATTATAAAGGGCGTTAAATATGTTTGCTACCCTAAATCTGTCGAGTGGATGACTTGTATAGATAACATCTGGTAGTTCGGAGATTTAATCTGGTTAAATGAATAAATTCCTGTGTAATAAGTATAGGGTTATCAGTTAAATTTACTCTATACACTAAGACGTATAGATACATGGCTAATTTAGTTTATTATGTCAGTAATTTGTTTATAAAAGATAACTATCTTTAACTTATTACTTTTTAAAGTTATGATGAACGTTTGTTTGATATAGTGTATGATTTTCACTGAGAATTTAGTGGTTTCATACTTATTGAACACACAAGATAACAGTATTACTTTTTTTTTTCTTCCAACTGTATTTTATTCTATTTGTATTTTCGCGTGACGAGCAAAAATGTGTTTATACATTTTTTTTACATTTTTTGTTAGCATTAAACTTGTGTATAATTTATAGTATTATAGTTTATATAAAAAAAATGTGATCGTATAAAATACTGATAATATTGATTTTATAAAATGTACTTTACCTACGATAAAAAAAAAAAAAAACCATTGAAGTGGAACATGTTGAGATTAAAATCTATATAAATTTAAAAAGTATCAATATTGTTTATCATTATATCTAAATTCATATTCAGTTACACACAGCTTCTTGAAAATAAACCACGTTACTTTAAAAAATAATATTTTGTATAAATAAAAATTAGTTTTTGAATTCTGGGAAAAATAATAGAAATTGTTAATTGGTTTTTTTTGAAACTTGTATTTTTTAACGTACTTATTCCATGTATGAGTAAAACCTTGTTGCATTTTACCAAAAATCGTTCTAGGCCTAGCAGTTATTTTTTGTTCAAATTAATTTTTGATTGATGTCTGGGGGAAATTCATACTGTTTATTACAGACGACGAAGAAGTTTATTTGAGTCAAGTTTTATTTTATTACTAAATTAAACGATACGGTTTGGTTTTATTTTTTTTTTATCTAATTTTTATGAGCGAGATGGTAGAAAAGCTATCTGAGTTTATTACATAGTACTGAGAGTTTTGACATTTTTAGCGGAGTGGAATGCATCAAGAAGAATATCAAAATCACCAAAAAGATAATAATAATATGATTATGAATTTCGCCGGGAATTCTGCTAAAGAGCTAATATTTATCCACCGAACAGATTTTCAGGAAATGTAAACGTTGTCTTCGTTGTTAAAATACTCCGAATGGTAACATTGAGAGAAAAATAAAAAACTAATAAAAAGCGATGGATTTTTTTTCCGTGTACAAGTTACAATAATGTTTTTTAAAAACCTTCCATCCTAGTGTCACAATTCATAATTTAGTTCGTCAACGGTCGTTTCTGACGAACAAAACAAAAGAAAAGACAACTTAATAACATTACACATCATCGAGCACTTTTTATTTTGTTATTTTTTTATAGCACAAACAATTCGGACAACATAAAACCTGGTTCTTTTTACACGTTATATTGTTCCTGTCAAACGTGTTTGTATTCTCATACTGAGTTCTGACAAGTCACGTGCAAAAAAAAAAAAAAAAACCGTTCTTTCAACTTCACATTCGTATAAAAATGGGAAATATCGATAAATATTTTTTTGTTTTTCAAAGTTCATTTTATTTGACAAGTTTCACTGGCGTTTTTGTTTTACTTTTACTAAAATTCCGTTTAAAATCAACCGTAAAACGAGATAAAAAAAAGGTTCTATATCAGTTTACTTTTTGGCAATATATTGACGATTTTTATTGCGATTTTAAGCGAATTTCCCGTATTATATAGTTAATTGTGTTTCAACAGAAGCAGATAATATATTTTTCAACGATTTTTTCCATATTATTCGTAAAATAAAATCGTGATGTTTTATTTTTCAAATCTTTTGTTATAAATATTAAAAGACACAAGTTTAATAGATTATGACGATGTAATAATTATAGGTATGGCGTTTGAGTGAATGACATTTTGTTTTAACCACCATAGTAATGTACCTTTAGATGGTCATCAATTATGTGGCAGTTTGGAATTTGCTTCACACGTCTTGTTAAAATATAAAAAAAAAAATAATAAATTTCAATGACTTGTTTAAAACTTTACGGATAGGTGGAATGGAAAAAAATACTCCAAGTAAATTTGCAATACAAACAGAATACATTTTACTTTTATTAAAGTGTTAATTTGTCATTAAAAGTTATAGATTAAAAAATTTGAACATGTAATTATTATTTTTGGGAACATTACATTTAAAACAAAATTGTATTACGACAAATCAATATAATGTGATTTTAAAATTGTACCTGAAGACTGTTAGAAACACGGAAGCTATAAACATTTAATTTTGAAAAGAGTATTTCTGGGTTGGGTGGAAAGCTTTGTGGGCTAAGGCTTTGGACGAATCTGTGTTTTAAAATAGTAAAGTTTGATGTTTATATAGCTGTAAGAAGTGGATTGCATACGAAAATTGCGATTCTGAGCGAAACTATTGACTCAAACAATTGACAAGTTATACATTTTAAAGTTTTTTATTTGACTCGAAATTTTTCAAACTTTTATACTACGTTTTAAATTTATCCATTCCAATAATGTGTGAAAATATCAAAGGAATAATTCAAATCACGTTTGTGCTTTGTATGTAAGTTTTACCCATCTTAACGTTGCAACGCGCGATGTGTGAAAATTCACACAAACATCGGAGCACTCCTTCTGCCAGAAAAATGTGATTATAGAAAAAAAAAAAAATTCAATTTGTTCGGTGCAAAATGTTTCGGTTTTCGGATTACTATTCAAAAATTAATTGATAACGTTTCAAACAGAGTACGATTTTGGTCATATTTTCCCATATTTTTTGTAGTGTTATTTATATTCAAATATTTGGTTGTACTTAATAGTCGAAATTCAGAATTGGGCACGAGAAATATTTCTCCAGCACTCCACATGACATCAAATGTGGTTTTTGGGTTTTATTTTTATGCCAATATTTAGCTCGTAACTAGCATGAATTTGCATAACGGTATTCGGAATTTGCACAACTCTCCAACGATTACAAAAACGGTTTTTTAATTTTGCTCATTTCCCCAGTCTTATCTTGATTATCCGGGCGGGGAAAGGGTGAGCAAATTCTGGATACCATTGTGAATTTTTTTACTAATTACGCGCTAAACACCGTTGTGTACAAATAAATAATTCTGCGTTGGGTATCTGTGAACGAAACTGACTTCAATATTTTATTTTAACACGATATTTAATAAAACATAACACGATATCCACACTTTCCCCCGACGGGTGATTCGTACCAACTGATATAATCATATAATTAACAATATCGGCATTAATAAATTCTTTAAAACCCTGTGGCTTTCTCCTCTGAATTTCAATAATTATAGCCGAACCAAAAGTACGCAAATTGTAGAACCTGTGTTGCGAATTCACGCATATCTTGCTGATATCCACTGATTATAATATAACTTGATATTTCAAATATTACTGTCTTAGATACGATTTCTCAGTCAATAGTAATTTTCTTGTACCTTGTACTTTTTAAATACTTTGCCGGTTTTAATTAGAATAAAAAAAAATTTGCATTACACTGTATTGAAAACTGTTGGTTGATAGGAGTATTCAACTTTAAAAGTATTGTTGAATCACTATAAGAGTGATGAAAATTAATTTATAAGGCAAAACTCCACTCAAGGTTCGCGCTCCTGGCGTAGGCACCATACGTCTAGTTGTACACGCCACTGAATATTCGCACAAAAAAAATTACAACCAATTTTGAGGGACTGGGAAAACGTACGCAGGTGATTCTCTTCACTCAGCTCACTTATAACTTTGGTACTCACTTCATCTGAAAGTCGTGGTACTGCTGCGAGCTGAGACTGTTAGCGAAGTCGGGCCAACGGTTGAAGTCAATGGGCAGCTCGACGGGCGCGGCGGTCTGCAGGCAGCCCAGCTCCAGGCAGCCGGCCAGCTGCTGTTCCGGCGAGTTGGCCGACAGCGACGGTTGCTGCACGACGATGGTGGCCACCTGCCCGGTGTCCGACATGACCACGGCCGCCGACTGGCTCTTGTTGATGATCAGCGCGTCCAGGAGCACCGCTGAGCCTTTCCGCTCCTTGTTGTTCCAGTTCGGGGTCACCCGGTTGCACGACGACGGCCTCCTGGAAAATACCGTGAAACGTCTTGTAATGCGGTTGGTTAGGTTAAGTTAGGATAGATTAAGTTAGGTACACGTATGGTCCTTCCCAAGGAAAACGGCAAATTCTCATGACAGTAGTGTCAAGTCAATTACTGTACGCAGTCCCTAAATGGTCTATGAAGTTAGAATGCATAAATAAAACTAGTGTTATAGAAAAACTGCAGAGAAGAGATTGCTCTTCGAGTACCATGTGCCTATAGAATAGTATCTCTCAGGAAGTTCTTGTAATTGCAAGCTTTCCGCCAATCAAACTACTAGCTTGAGAGCAAAATCAAAATCACATTGATCGAGGCAACAGGAACATAACCACACTAAAAAAGATGATCTGGGAAGAACTAATACAAAAGTGGCAAGAAATATGGGACATAGAAACTACTGGCCACTGGACATGACGACTAATTGCAAATATTGAAGCACGGGTATCAAGGCAGTTCGACAATGTAAATTTCCATATTAAACAAATGCTTACGGGACATAAAATATGTTTTCTACCGTATCTCTATAAATTCAAAAAATTAGACAGCCCGGTATGCCTTGACTGCAGTGCACGGGATGGAAGACTTCGAGCATTCTTTGTTCCGATGCGATAAATAGTGGAGGTTAAGAAGACAAGGTTAGAAGACAAGCTGGGAGGTAAATTAGATTCGGAAATTTCGTGGTGTACATGCAGCTAAATGTGGGATGTTGTCAACGAATATGTGCGCGATACGTTGGGTACAAAGGAACTAGAAGAAAGAATGCGTCAAGGACAGCCTAATTAATTTAAATTTGTGTGGGCGAAAGGCTAAAATGGCTGAGAAGTAGGGGCCTCAGAATTTGTACTTATAACTTGTTATGTTTGTTTTAACTAATATATGATGCCAAATAGGAGAGACTGAAGTACCTCCTCTCATTTTATGGCAATTTGCACAGCAAAAAAAAAAAAGGTTAGGTTATGTTAGATTAGTTTGGAAAACAACCTCGCCCGGAAGATGTACCTCAGATCAGACTGTGTCTGTCTTCTAAGTTTAAAGGTGGAGCTACCGAATAAACTTGTAGTGCATCGAGGAATCCAAGAAGGAAAAGCTAGCAATAAGAAGCTATTTTTCACCATGTTGGAGGATATCACGAGGCGCAAGAAGTTCCTCGATTGTGAGAGACAGAAAGAGCGTCAGGTACCAAGCTTGATGCAGTAATCAAGCTTTCAGATTTTTGTACCGTTAGCGTAAGCTATTCAATTGTTGGATTAAGGCCGTTTTGGAGTGGTTAGAGGCCCAAAATTTGTAATTCAATATTAGTATCTAAGTACATTGCTTGTGATAATTTGTTGATTCATTGAATGATGGGCACAGGGATAGGATGCCATATTTCTCTTCCAATTCACGATTTCAAACTTAAAAAAAAAAATCATAATATGGATAGGTTAGATTAGTTACGCTGTATTAGTTATGCTCATTGCACGTCAATAAATAATGTTATACATCATTCGGTTACCGGTCATACATTTACGCGTAATACGAGAAATTTTTCACGAATATATCACAAAAAAAAAAAAAATAAAAAAAAAAAAAATAAATATTTGAAATAAAATACAATCAAAAAAACAAAATAAAAGTATAAAATATTTTCACCGATTTTAAACACAAGGAGCTTTAAAATGTTGAAAGTAAAATTCATTTTTTTTTAAGCTTTTAAAGTCATGTTTACTTAGCGTTTGCCGTAGTTTACACATTTGCCGCACTTCAAAGGATTTCAAAGAAATACTATTTTACTTTTTTTTTTTAGAATTTTTCACGCTCTTTAAATCGGTCATATATTTTTATCATTATTATTTCATGAAGTTGATTTTATTTTTTTTTTTTGTTAACAACTTTGTACTTCAAAAATTTTCTAAATTTATGTATATTAAGTAACATAAAAATTAAATAACATTTAATGATGAATGAAAAAATGGTTTTCTAGCTAGCCTCATTTTTACGTGACCACCTGGAAAATATTACGATTTTAAGAAAAAAAAGAAAATCTAAATATTATGTTTTTTCATTCAAAATGTATGCCTGTACCATTTACATAACAACTAATGAGAATTCAGTTAAATGCATAACCTTTTCGTTTTATTAGCATTAGTATTAGCATTAAGTGGTGTGTATACGCTGTAAAAAAACACCCAAAAAACCGTTTTTTGGGAAAAACTCTTACGGCTCCAATTTTAATATTTTTGGTATTGGAATTGTTTAGAAAAGAACATTTTGCAAAGCGCAGCAGTTCGTTTTCTTTAAGTTTCAGTACTAATAATATGCTTATATACAGTTGAATAGTACTTAGAAAAATGGCTCGATTGTACAGATACTTTACGGAATTCCTGTATACATAAGTAGTTAAAACTCGATCGTCTCGCCCTATAAAATGTTGTTATTTTTACAATAAAAACAAATTATTTAAATTTTTGTTAGATTAAAGCCGCTAGAGTTTTCCCCGCTATGTTTCCATGATCATTGTTGTTGGCATGTGTAATTTCTGTTTGGGTGGCAGATAATTAAACAATAGTAGCTCACTCACGATAATTATTTACCATTCTACATTGACTATTTAATTTATCACACGGTATGACGCATACAATGTGGAAGAAATACGGTGGTTCGCCTATACGAAACTCCTTGATAAAAGTCCGATGATATTCAAAAATGTTATTCACAAACGGCGGCGGTTTCGTTTCGGAAAAACGTTTGCACTTCAAACGGAAATGTTTCAAAACTTCCGACGATTTTCACAGTAGATTGTTGGTACAATTGTACATAAAACAACAAACGTATTACTCAAATGAAAATTTTATCTCCGTGATGTACAGAGCGGATTTGTTTCCTCGATTTTAAACGATCAAAATGTCGTGAAAGCAAAAAAAAAAAAATAATTGTCATAGCAACGATTTTTGTGTTGATACGAGTTTTACTTTCAACTTACAGTTGAATTCGTGGGATGTTAAGAATTTAACAAGCTATAAGGGTGGACTTTAACAACTAGGAACGGAAAATTCATAAAAAAAATATAAACCAATTAAATGACTCTCATGAGGTTTTCGAAGCAGAGGCGAATATTGCGCGATGAATCACCACACCCTCCCAACCAAAAAAAAAAAAAACAAGTCAAAGACCGACGAGTGAAAATACTTGAAACGCCTTAGAGGAACGGCCAAATCAAACAACAACCATATACAGTGCAGTCGGATCGTGTCAAATATTATAATGCATTTTGAAGTAAGCGGGGTTTTTTTTTTCTTTTTCCTGTCAATCACGTCTGTACGCTAAGTGAACACGTTTCTCGTTTCCCAGAGTCATAATGTAAGTAAATCCTTATCAAATATACGTTTTAGTATTATTCTCTACAGTATTAATGATCGCATAGTATTTTAAGAATATTTACGAAACGTATCGGTGGTTCATGCAAAAATAATAAAAAAAATACTGCTGGTCTTAGCCAGATATAATTTGAACTGTTATAGAATTTCCTAATGTAAACATACGCGTTCCTGTCGAATATTTTATGTGGAACGTTTGAATTTGAATATATTACATGTTTTTTTTTTTATATTTCATTCGTATAATCTGCAATAGTGTTACGTATCGTTTTTGTTATAATGTTATTTATTTTGATAAAATATCACACGCTATTTGGTGCGGAATTTTTCGTTTTTTCGCACGGCATTCATGCGGTCCTTTTGGGTTTTAAAAGTATTTAATATACGTACCTATAGAATTCAGAGTTCCGAAACGTAAATGATAATAGACATTTTTTGTTATTTTCGTGATTCATTGACGAATTTCTATTATATACTGTTCGGTACCTATATTCTACTGCGAAACAAAAAATAATCGTTTCTCGTTAAACCGTTACCGAATTCTATATTAATCAATAATCATGATAAATGAATAGTCGAGCGGTTTCAATGAAATATGATTATTTTAAGATATTATTACATCCATTATTAGATATTGTTTCGTACACTTGATTTCAAATAGACCGAAAGTTCATTAAAACTTCTGCCGATAAATGGGTGGTAATTTTTTAAATATAGATAAAGTAAAAAAAAAAAAAAACCGTGAATATGGCACTAATAACTGCTCGAGACAAATTATTAAAAAAAATACGTAATGCCCATAAAATGACATTAAACTACATTCGTAAAAATTGTAATACCTGTGTATTTTTATTTCGGAAAAAACTTTTTGTACAGCAATAAAAACGAAACCGATTAGTCACAACGGATTCGTTATAAAAATAAAACATTAAAATAATAATTATAACTCTAGGTAATTAAAAATTTCAAAAAAAAAAAAAAAAAAAACACTTTTTTCGCGCTACAACTCGAAAAAAATCAATTCATATTTATATGGACATTTTTTTTTTTTCAAACGTTATTTTTAAAAATGATTGAACGAATTTCAGTACACGCATAGTATAATGATTTTGTTATTATATATTGTTATTGTTGTTGGATAGTAAAATATTTTTAAATACGTTTATAATATTGCGTATAAATATGCCATCATTAATAGTCATTAGTTTTGATGTATATTTTACGTCACAACACTTTAATTCAACCGCGTTGGTAATAATTTATCCAGTACATCCTCGAATAACATTTGTGGAACGGTGTATTTACTTACACGTGACTTAATCAAATTTATATGCACGTTTCATATCAATTTAAATAAATTACCTTACGCATACATAACTGCCAAATTAACTAATACACTCGACAACGTGAGTGTATGCAGCAAGTGTACGCCTGTTGTATTTATAATTTTTGTTTTCTTTCTCAGGTGAGTTACAATAAAAAAAAAAAATACTCGAACCTAGCTAAAAATGGTTTTCGAACGTTTTTTTTCATTCAAAACGAATGAAAGCGATGGTAAAAAGAAATAGGTAACGCTGTAAAGATGCAGTAACGACTACGTTTTGGGTGGGTCATTGGCTTCAAAGTTTCGGTTTATCCGTATAATTTAATATTTGAAAGCAACGATAAATAATTGCGTTAAAAAAAACGATTCTGAGCGAACTATGTCTTGGGTGAAAATAAAAAATAGAGCAAATTACTCCTACTATGTATTTGTAAAAAAAAAAAAAAAAAAAAACTGTATATTATTCCTAGCAAAACATTTTTTCAATCTTTTATAAAGTATTACATTAATTTCGTACATAAAGGTTTGAATACGACGTAGAAAAATTTTTTATAACGATATAGTTTAATAGGTGTAATAGCCGTTCTGACGCCGGACTCGGCACTTTCACCGTTTTCGTCGTTTTCGGCTAATAATTCAGAAAATAATCAAAATATCAAAAAATGCTTCGAGTAAAATAAGTTTTTTTTTAAACAACACTCTTTTGTGGTATTTAACGTAAAAGTTAGAGCACGCCTTCTACCCGACAACGTCATTACAAACCTGAAAATTTCAAATTTTTTGCCGTAAAATTATTCGATTTTTTTTTGGCTTTTGGGGCAAATCACAAAAAGTAAGCAAAATTTAAAAAAAAGCTTCAACCAAAGTACCACAAGAGTCCATAAAATTTCTAGAAATATTACTGACTTTGAATATTGGAGCATTCCTTCAATACAATAAGTTGTTGAGAGAAAAAAAACATCATTGTTAAATCAATATATTGATTAAAGCTGCACTAAGAATCTAAAAAATACTCGTAATAAGCTGAAAAATTATATTTTTAAACGTTTTTTTTCTCAAAAATTTTACAACTTACCACGAATGAAAATCCAATTGTTAAAAAAAACAACTATCTAAATTTAATTTTTTTTTTTTATAAATTCGTAAATGAAAATTGATTCAAATTAAAAAAAACTATGACATTTAAACGTATTATAAAGTAAATATACCAAAAAAAAACAAATTTAATTTGGACGTAAACAAAATTATTCTACATAGTGATTAAAAAAGTTATGGTAAAATTAAAATAATTGAAAAAATAACAATTATTTTTAACGTTTACAATATTTAATTTAAAATCAACGGATTTATTTTAAATTAAATCTGTAGATATGTTATAAAATAAAACTATTTGTTCAAGGCTTTTATTCAAATGTTTTATTTTAACTTCTCAATTGAAAACTCGTCGTATAGGAACATACAAGTCATTTTGTTACATAAATTGAACAGATATATTTGCGTAGACTGCAGGGGGAAGGATTGGATGTTTTAACTGCTTCCTTTATTGCATTTTAAATGAAGCAAATTGTATTGATTTCATAACTTTTTCCTTTTTCGCTTTTTCGGGAAGTGTAGAGTCATTCTAATATTTTCAAAGAACCCCGCCTTTAAAGATAGGTAATCGGCCTGAGGTCGTACTTTTTTTAGTTCTAATGTGTATAGTATGTTGTTTCATCCATTCCAGTCGTTTTTATACATCATTATTGTGCAATATTTTCATTTTCATTTCATTTTTTGACAATAACTCTTTGAAAAATGTAATTTAAATGTTTTAGAACGTCACTGGAACGGATTAAGTTTAAACGTTGTACAAAGTTTAAAAAATTTCAATAACCTGAGCCAAGTATAGAACTTTTACTCAAACAATTTGTTTAGCAAAGTTCTCCCAGAATCATTTTTTATTTTTAAAAGCAATGATTTATCTTTTCGTCATAGGATTTATTTTGTATTTAATGCATGAAAAAAGAATTGTCATTATAGGGACTTGATGAAACAGAATTATTTAGGTTGAATTTTAATGGGCATGGGAAGTGAGGACATCTGAATTATTTGATGGAATAATAATAATTTATACGCAACTTTATTAATAAAGAATGCACAAAAAACAAATACTTTTTAGAGTCTCCTGCCTGAAGAATTGACAAATAATATTCAAAATAAATATAGTATAGCAACCTCGCCAATTGAGTTGGTCACTGTTTTGGAAGGTGAAGATTGACGTTTTATATTAAATAGGATAGCAATGATTTTCATCATTGCTCACGAAAATTACGATTATGGGTGAGTCGAAAATTGTTAATTTAATAGTTCTGTATTTAGCTCAAACAAATTGAAAATTTTTGAATGAATGCGAAACGTCAATTCAAAAGAAAATAGTAAACTAGAAGCCTTTGAGATGTTGTGCTTCAGGAAAATGCTCAAGATACCATTGACTGAGAGGGAAACAAATAAGGACAAAATAAAAGAATTACAACCGTCGACAACTACAATGGAAATGCGTTCAATCCAGAAGAAAAAAGATGATGGGAAACATAATATTATGACATGCAAAAGTCAACAAAAGAAAATATAGTTGAAAGAGATGTTGAAGGACACATCGCAAGAGGATGACCAAGGGAAGAATACATGACACGGATGACAAAGGATGTAAATTGTTATAAAAACCGACTGCTCGCTTCGCTCAAAATCCAAAATTGAAGTTTTATTTTTTATTTTCTTATCTTATAACTCTACAGGTATCAAATCAAAATATATACCATTGGTATGCGGTGCGTACCTTTTGGCGGGTTCGGCGGGTTCGTCGGTTTCGTTGACCGTCGGAAACGTGAAATGCTGTCTGGACTTGGTGGGCGAGTCGTCGCCGCAGCTCGGAGACCCTTGGACGCCGGTCGGCGAGGAGGGATCGGGGGGCGACCCGTTGTCCACTTGAAACGAGTCCTCGCTGTCGATGGTCATCTGTTCGGCGGCGAAACCCGACGAGTTTCGGCCGATCTCCGTCCGCGTTCGGTCCTCCTCGAAGCGGCTCTTCGCGTATCTCCTCGAAAGCAGTTTTAACCTGACACAACAACAACAACAACAACAATAATAGTATACATGTTAACAAATACAAATTATAGTACGCAGCAGGCTCCAGCTGCAACGCTGGGCATGTTAACAATTCTTTATAACTCGCGTTAAGTTAAATCAATTGAAAAAACAGAAAGTTAAGTTAACTTTTTTCATTTTTAAAACTTATTTTACTCAAAGTTGACAGTTAAAAAAAAAAAATAACTTAACTTAAACGAAAGACAATATTTTAATTCACGTGATTTTACACCTATGGTATGAAATTTCCTTGGCTTCAAACATTTATTTTTGTATTTTCTTTTGAAATTGTCTTCTAACAAATGCTTTTGCTTTATAAGGAGTTTAAAAAATTTAATTATTTAAGTTCAACTTAAAGTCAACACCTTAAATTACAATGTAATTAACTTAACTTTTTTACCTGATTTCTACTTTTAAGTAGTTAATGCCCAACCATTCGGAATTTGAGTGTCGTATACTCGTATCCCAAAGTACGTGTAACTACATTAACGTGATTACTCGTAGAAATACATGATGGCGAAACATGATATGTCTTTATTTAATACTCAAAAACTTTTTGAAAACTAATTTTAGTATTTTGGCCTAAATCATACAATGTCATTGATTATAATCCTAAAATAATGAATGCATTTCTTTGGAAATTGTATTTTTTATTCCATTCTAAACCTTTAACATTTTTTTTTCCAAAAGTTAAAAAAATGTACGTATCAACTTCTGCCATAATACCACAGAGATAATTAATAGGTATTGTATACATAATTATTTTTTTACATTAAAAATACGTAATATATTATCAAAATAATCGTATGGAGAAGTGCTTTTGATACGAAAAATTTTTTTTTTTTTATTGGTAAAAATATTTAATAATAATTTGTATTTTACATTTATATTTTTTTATATTTATAGCTCAGAACATAACTAAACCTCGACAACTCACGTCTCGTAGTAAACAATCTGTTATAAACGAATGCATAACATTTCTAATTCAAATTCCAATACACTTTAAACGTCCAGTTTACTGGCCCAATTTTATAACACAGATTTCATATTCTTCAACCTACAATCGGTTATAGAACATATAGTAAGATCATTGATGTTAAATTGAAAATTTCTCGGTTTTTGTCCAGTTTAAGTAAATAACATATCGTTTATTTACATCATAAATTTTCTTGTGGAAACAAATAAATTTTGTCCTCACAGATTTTAGATTGTAATACTTTGAAACTATAATATATATTGTAATTCTTGGGTTGAAATTATACTCAAATTTTAATTTTAGGTACTTTCCAGTAATATGATATTAATTTGAAAAAATATTATGAATTATTGTCCTCTGTTGTACGTTTTTTTGTACGCTATTTGCACTGTTTTGTAAAGCCAAAAATAATAACGAATTGTTTGTTCCAATAAAATTCATCGAAATTTTTCCATCATAGCTTTTCGAAAGTTGTGATGATTGATATCACTGCGATACATGAAAAAAAAAAAAATAAATATTAAACTACAAGTAATGGCGAGTATTCTGTTCCCCCGGATTTAGAAATAATATAAACTGTTAGAAACAGGATAACGCAATCGCTAATAGTTTTATGTGCGTTTGACGGATGAAAAATTAGTTTTGTCGAGTTTCCTGGATGTAATTTATTCATTTCACGAAAAAAAAAAAAAAAAGGAAATAATATAAAATCAAGCGAATCGTACATGTTAATTTCAATAAAAATAATACAAACGATCGTCCCTCGTCATATTAACGCTGAGTACGTCTTGTAAGTTAAATTTTGTTTTGTAATTTATTCAAACGGATCTTTCGTCGTTTTAAGCATGTAACCCAAGTTATTTGAGTTTCGCACATTTTCGGGTACCCATATTATTCTGGTGAAATCATCTCCAGTCATTAAACATGCATGTTTCGAATGTTTATTCTGTGGGTTATATTATAATCGTTTTATCCGTCCGAGGATATACCTACGCGCGAACGCGCATAATTATTGTGCGGCTTGTCGGAGACTAAAATATGACATTACTATAACCATTTCTTCAGGCTTTCACAAGAACGTTTTTGTTTTAGAAAACAAAACGCAGTCGAATATTCAAGTGTCTATCGGTGCATAATTTGTTGTCACCGATATAAATAATATCCCGTTATACGTGGAGCATGGTACATAACGTTTTTGAAAATGCAAAATCAGCACAAGTTCATTCTTTTTTTCACTCTGAAAAAAAACAGTATTTTTTTCGTTCACGCGTGTAACGGTCACGTGTTTTACAACCACTGATTTTACGCACAATGAATTCTGCATTTTTGTGCTGACTCTCTCCGTATAGTTTTCCTTTTACGATAATTTATGTGTTGGTTCATACTTAACAAGTTCACCTACGTACAAGTCAAAACTGTACAAAATTTACCTTAGATTTTCTTTGGATATCCAGTAAGATTACCTTTGTATACCCCTATAGTGGGTAAAACTTCCCTAGGGAATTATTGCCGGGAAGTAATTATTTCCTAGTAGTCATACATAACTGCGGAAGTAAAAATATCATAGAAAAATCTTACTGGGGCTGTAATGTTTTCCCAGGAGAATCGTACTACCTAGCATGGGTGAAATTATTCCAGGAAATTATCACTCCACGCGGTATAATACTCCACCGAAGGTATTACTCTTCCAGGGGATAATAGAGATATCTTAGCTGATAAGCTTAGGTAAAATAGTTCCGGAAAATTTTACGTCTCGGCTAATATTCAGTGCTCGAATTGGAAAAATAGATGAAATGGGACTCCAAGACTTTATCAGCGTCCTTTACAATTATTAAACTCAACCTAACCCGATAATTTGAAGGGGCACTATCATGATATAAAAAAAAATTCAAGTGGAGCTCCGTCCCCCTGCGCCCCCGATTCCAAAACTGGTAATATCATCTCGAGGGTTCGATTTCGTCCTGTTCGCCGTGTTACCTCTTGTTCGCGATAATCGTGTTCCGGTGCAGGTTCTCGAGCAACGCTTGCCGCTTCATGATGTTCCTCCACTCGAGCGTGTTGTCCGCGTCGTCGTCCGCGCTCCGGTCCTTCTCCGCCGGCCTGAAGTCCTCCACCTCCGACGCGCACGTGTTGTTCGGCCGATCGGCGCAGTTGTTGTTCGCTTTGTTGTCGTTATTGTTGTCGCTGTTGCTGTCATTGTTGTTGTTATTATTATTGTTGTTGTTGTTGTTGTTGTTGTTGTTGTTAATGTTAGTGTTGTGATAGCGCACGGTGCTCGGCAACGTGGTGTACTGCAGCAGCGGCATGCCGCCGTCCTCCTCGTATTCTTCGGGCGCCGTGTCCTGGACGGTGAACACGGCTTTCGGATCGTCTTTGGGCTGTTCCTCGGTGCTGGACGCGCTGTAGAACTCGTCTTCCTTCTCTGCGGAAGACGAAGACTGGGTTCCGCCGCCGCCGCCGCCAACGGAAACACAACCACCGCCATCACCGTCGCCGACGCCAAAGGTCAGCACTTCATCCAAAAGGTTCGGGATGATGCGCATTTTTGGTTCAAACTGGATATCAAAAAAAAAAAAAAAAAAAGTAAAAAAATATATCTATGTATACTGAGGTTATGATTAGAGAGAGAGAGTTGAAATGAATAAAAACGAGTTTAAAGAACATAAAAAATAACCTAAAAAAAATTATCATTTTTTCTGTTAGAAATTAAAACCTATACAATGTGATGAACAATAACAATCAATTTTGACGTCGTCAATTTTAGAAATGGCATATAGGTAGGCGCTGTGTAGTGTGACCCGACATGTTGATTTCATGAACTTGCAGGTCAGTAGTATAGATTTGTTCCTTTTGAATTCATTTTCCAGGGCAGAAAAAAAATGCTCCCGGGGATTTTGAGACTGAAAAAAAAAAACTAGCTTCTATTATTTTTTTTCGTGTGGTTTACTCAATCATCACCAGAGAAAATAAAAATGTTCGACAAAGTAAAAATGAGACTAATCTAGCTTCTTTTTTAATATTGTACTTTTTTTTTTAAATTAGGTAAAACAATTTCATACTGCGTTTGCGTAAGAAGCTAAAATTATAATTGAAATTCATAACGAGTTAGTCAAATATATAACTTGTAGAACCTATTTGCGTGTGGTTTAACTGTCTCAAACTATTTTAAATTTTTAAAAAGTAACAAGATTTGTTTCGTTTTTAGGTAAGTACCTACTTTTATTGCTTCAAACTTTTTTATTTTTCCCGGTGATGATAAAATAGATCATGCGATAAAAAATAAATGCAGCAGAAAGATTTTTTTCTTTAGTACGATTAGACTACTAAAATTACTAGTTTTAGGTTGTTTAACGATCTCAACCTATTTTTGACTTTTAAAAAAGAAGAACGATTTTTCTCGTTTTTAGGTACTTTTACTGCGTCGAACTTTTTTATTTCCCCTGGTGATGATAGAATAAATCATATAAAAATATAAAAGCAGGTAGATTTTTTTTGTTTAGGCCCAAAATCCCTGGAAGCCCTTTTTTCTTTTCTGGAAATTGAAAAAATGGATTTAGAAGAAATAAATATATACGAGCAGCACTCAATTCTCTAGACCATCATTTTTTTTTAGCCATCTACTAGGAATTTTGGATGTATATTGTATTAATGTAATATTTTACAAACTAAAATCATTGAACCGCCGACAAAATGTATAATACAATTTTAAGGATAGACAAATTTTGAAAAAGGTTCCTAGTCTGCCTGTCAAATTTAATTACAGAACAAAATTGCTCTTTAATCATAAAAAAACTAACTTAAAATGCTCGAAAATACACTAAAACCTAAAAAAATTAAAAAAATTTAAAAAAAAACTTAATAAAGATTACTTTTGATTTAGATAATGACTGAAACAAATTTTTACTTGCGACGCTATTGCGGTTTAATGATTGTAAAGTAAATTGCAAAATCCCATAAAATCCTAATGCTAGTTATAATGTTCTTGTATTTATTTACGTTTTTATCTATATTCATTTGTAACCTGATGATGATCAATGATCGAAACTAAATGTTACTTATACACGAACACTCTCTGTACTATTATTTTACAATATTTTAAAAATATTGATACCTTATACTTTGAAAAATAAACTAAAAGACCTAAAAAGTAAATTTTTTTATTTTAGCTTGCCTGAGCATAATAATTTTTTTCATTCACTTTTATTTTGTAATCTTTGACACATTCGAAAAAAGTTGCAGATGATAAATCTGCTTTTTGTTTATTTAGGGGTTAATTTTATTTTTTAAAGATGCCTAGAATTAAAACGTAAGTTTTTTTTATAATTTAAAGGAATATCATGGATATAAGGATTAAGGGGTTACATTCAAGAAGAATGTGTCTATTTAGTTTGTGCTAGTCGGCGCATCTCACAAAGGAATAATTAAAGGTTTAATTTTAGTAACTAATTTACCAATTCTCTCATTACCTACACGTATGCTATGTTTCATAAAAATTCTATCAAACAAAGTCTTTCTTTTCGATTTAATTTATTTCTTATAGTTATTACCAAACAATATTTATAGGTCCGAAAATAGGGACAGTAATAATCCACTTTGTACTATTTATAATAGAAGGTAAAGGTAAATATTACTCTGTTTGTGCTATGTAAAAGTACCTATTATGAAACATAAAATGGTTCTTTAAAAAGTTTGTATCTACGAGACAACTCAATCCGAGTTAAACGTTGTATTCAGTAATACTTTCGAGTAAAAATTTAATAAAACCCGTTGCTTTATAATTTTGTATTATGATATCGATTATGCGTCACTATAAAATTCAGAAAAACAAAACATTTACCCAACTGACAGGACGGAAAAATAAAAAAAAATGGAGAAAAAAAACTCAAATTCTCTGAATAGATTATGTAAGCTATTATTATGTTAGCTGAATATTTAATATTTAAAATATCACTTTATTTTCCTACGCAATGTGAAATGAAATATTAATAAGAATTACTTTTTAGTCGAGCCTTGATTAAACTTCCTAAAAAACGTTTTGAATTGTTTATATACCTGGTACCTGATATAAAATGCAATGAACGATAAAATCGTACTTTTTAAATATTTTAATTAATAATTTTGTTCTTAAGCGTTAAAATTTGAAATTGTATTTTTGTGTTTAAAGCGGGGTTTTGGTGTTCCTAAAAATAATTTTCAAAATTTTGTATACCTATGCTATATCATTAAGATCAGATGACTAATTCAGGAGTATTTTAATAAAATTTATAATAAAAAAAAAAAAACCCTAAAAGTCATATCTCAGGCAGTATGGGTAGTTTAATGTAGCTGATATTTTTTTGTCAATTTTGGTTTTTACTTGGACGTATACTAGATAACTGAGCTAGCTTGTAATCGTTTTTTTCGAATGCGATGATATATTATTGCTTTCAATTATAAAATAAGAAGTTTGAACCACAACTGCCGAAATATTGGTATACCCAAAGAATTTTAGAAACTATTTACTCTCTTACTTTCCTGCTTTCTTTTCATTCATTCCTTCCTTTCTTTTCCATTCGATTAAAATGGAATTAAATATACACGGAGAATATATTGTGAAATTGTGTAGCTTACTCACAGTCTTATAAGTACAACGGTTCTAGAATTTAACAGCTAGGTAAATGTGTTGTGCAGAAAAACGCACGCGCCTTGAAACGACATTAGATTAACGTCATAGTTAAGTGCTTTGCATTATCAAAAGCACCCTACGATGTTGATTGCAATTTATTTCTTGGACTGAACAATGCGTTTGAAGTTACAATTATAAATTTATCAGGAATTGTGAAATTTAATTAAAGCATTCGTCTGCATACCAACAACATGCTATTTGCAGGTAATTCGAAACAATTTGTCTAGACATCGGTAGCGAACACGAGCTAAATTTGTGACTGGGGTACGTTTATTTGAATTTATTAGAAAGGGTGTTTTTTAACTAGAGATAAAAATATGTTGAATACAAACACGAAACCACTGAGGAATGAAGTGTGATTATATGTATAAAATATTTGTAATTAAATCGGTTTTATTCGTTTTAAATAGAATTTTAGAAGTTATGGCAAACAACGCGAGTGAGAAAAGTTCACCGTTTTGCACGTGTAACAAATTTTTAAGTAAAAACGATATTAAAAAATAAATTAGAAATACATATAGCGCGTTCCACAAAAATTTCCTCGACTTTCACACACTGGTGTTTTGTGAAACAAAAAAGAACGACCGACACTCAAACGCTTAATGTCAGATTATGCTTTTATTTTTTGTTTTTACCATTTACATTTTCTTAATTTTATACAATTACTCTGATTATTATTTTCCCATTTACCGGATGCAAGGCTGGGCAAGTCGAAACCTTTGTTTAACCCGTTAAGTTAATTGAAAAAAACAAAAAGTTATGTTAAAAATTGATTTTTTTCATAGTTTATATTAAATTAAATAACAAACAATTGATTCAACTTGAAATAAGTAAAATAGTTCATATTTTTAATTCACACGGTCCGTAACTGCAGTACTTGACACGTCCTCCTCGTCCGCTTGGAAGATTTTTTTTCCTGTTTTTTTTTTATTGCTAATACTTTTTCATTTAATGTAAAAATAAGTTTTAAAAAAAAAAAAAAAACTTTGGATTGACTTAAAATTAACGCGTTAAATTGAAAAAGAACATAACATGAGTATTAAAAGTTAACGAGTTCATTGCCAATATTAAATTTGACTTGAATTTTTTACTTCATTATTAACCATTGATGCTCATCAGCCTTGCGGATGAAATACGATGGATGCGTCGTTTGCGTATATATTGCGTTACCGGACGATTGGGAATCGATTGCCGTCCTCGGTGCGAGTCGTTACGAGCACGCGTTTGTGTGTGGGTTCGTGGGCACACGAGGATTAATATTCAAACGTACGTCGGATCGGAGTGCTTAATTCGTATCGTTATACAGTCTAAACGCTTACGATTCGAACGCTACAGACACGCAATTCCCTTAACGCCTTTCGGCAAAGTGTATTTTTTCTGTTTTCTTTTTTTTTTTAGTTTAGAGAGACATTTTCAAATGAAATCGTTTTTTCCCCCCTCGGGATTTGTGGTAATTGTTTGTCCCTAGTACGAATCTTTTAGGTATGTTATAATATGAATTCGGTTATTTATCTGTCTTGCATTTTTTTTTTCTCGCAAACGGATCGTCGTCTAAACGCGACAGACGCTATGTTGTTTGTCCTACGAAAAAAAAAAAAGTGTTTTGGGCGAATCATTTATACGGCGTGTATCCAGCGCGCGCGCGCCTCGAGAGATTTCGTATTTTTTACGCTTATTTCTTTTTAAAACAGATATAAATAATATAATACACGTTATAATACGTGTATATAAACATAGATATAAACGACCACAACGAAAGTTATGATTTTTTTAAAAAAATTTTATTCGACGATATTATGTTTTACGAGTATGATTTTTTTTGTTTATTATTATTATAACGACGTAGTTTAGATCACGGCCAATCGGAAATGAGGAAACCCGTAAAAATTGACCGAACGACGGTCATCGAACAAACGTTGAAAAATACTGAATTGACGATCAACCACCCGACCGGAGTACCTCCTAGTCACTGACCAAACGGTGTCAGTGATATTATGTAGTAAAAGTATCGTAGTTACCAAAAACCATTGTGGGTCGTGGGCATACGCGGGTAAAGGCCCGAAACCATGCGTGATACAAGTATAAATGTGTCGTACCGAGACGTACAGGGGCATATTTGGGTCAGTACACGGGTAGTAAAGTGTCAAAAGCGTAAAAGGGCGTAATATACGGGTCAAATATAAATACGCGGTACGACGGAGAGTACTGTGTGGATTAAGGGCATACGTGGGGATCCGAGGGCGCACAAAAATTAATTAATTAACGACCGCCACACATTTGGAATGACGATTTTCCACGTTGAAGACCTAAAACCCAACGTCAATTCGGCAGTAGGTCCGCGTTGTACACAAAGCGGGTCGTGTTCGGGTTGGGCGCGTTGGACCGTTACGGCTACCCGAGCTGGAATTCGAACGGGAAACGCGCAACAACAAAAACCACGCGCTCACCACCGTGTTGTCGACGCTGCCCTCGTTCTCGGTGTCGTCCGTGACCGTGGTCATGGTGGCCGCGGACGAGTCGGTGCTGGTGTTCACGGTGGCCGACGACTCGACGGACACCGAGCTGGAGCCCAGCACCTTAAGCTTGGGCACCGGTGACGATTTCTGGGACTGCTGCTGCTGCTGCTGCTTGGACCGGTTGAGCATGCGCTGGGCGCCGGCCGACTTGAAGTGGAGGCGGCGCAGGGCGCTGGACGCGCTGGCGATCAGGTCGTTCCCGGACGATGACGCGGTGCCGTAGCTGGAAGCCGACGACGGAGTGGGCGATCCCGGCGCCGACTTCCTCACGAGAACCGCCATCCGGTGTTTCGTTCCCGTGCCGCCGCCGCTGCCGCATTCGCCGGTCGGAGGAGTCGTCCAACCGCCGATGCCACCGCCGACGACCTGCAGTGCAATGCGTTTTAGAGGTTAGTCACGGAATCGGGAACGTCCAAGACCACGGTCTCAGATTATCGGGCGCGTCGCCGAAACAGTTTTGTGCGCGGAAATTTTCTACTCCCAGAGATCTCTATATACGGTGGCGAAACGCTGACTAAGATGCATAATTTTATTCCTAAATGACATTTATATAAAAAGTCGCGTTAAATTATATCGATAGCTAATTGTCGAGGGGATGATTTCGCGTCGTATCTAAAAGCATATATGTATACAACATTATCGTCTTGTTTAGCAGCTGGTAACGGCTGTCTGGTCACGACAGTTTTTGCACAATGTAAAAACGACCGAGTGTTCCATAAGCGTGTCCAGAGAACAGAGACGCATAGCAATTTCGGCACGTATCATCGTGGCAACCTAACCTAACACGCGATTTTCGTTAATATTTCAGACAGATTTTCGACAGTTAGTTCAAGGAAAATCAGACGTTTTCGCTAATATTATCACAGTATTTGTTTCACTTTTCATTTCAAAGACTCGTAATTGGAGTTCCGTCGTATTACAAGAAAAAATGTACACCCATCACGATTTCTGTTCATCACACATGTTCGTCATTTTTTTTTTTTTCGACAGTAATTTCGACCCTTAAAAATTACTACAGAATGGAAGTAAAGTATCTACCCGCGCAGTAACGGTTTCGACCATTTTCCAATTGAATTTACGAGTAGAACCCAATTTTCGATTTTTAAACTTTTGACCGATCGGATTCGATTGTAATCGTTATTACTATTCACAAAAAAAACGTCAAACTACCTTTAAAAAACCAGTAACTTATCCAAAAAGTGACTATATTAACTCATGACTACTCGAGTAACTGTTCTTTTCTATTCAAACATAAGGGTGTTTAGATCGGGCAAGTGAGAGAGAGAGTGGAGAGTGCTTTTTAAAGTATTCAATTTTCGTGCCCAATCCAACTATATTATTTTAAACGGTTTCCAAGAAACATTATACGCGACTTTTATTATTATTAATCGAATGGACGATTTTTGTGGAACCATTCGTTTTAACACGTTTAAACGGTACTCGGTAAAGTGCAAGTCCGTCGAATCAAACGGAAATCGTACACACCGCAGACATTTAAGCCTTACGGAGTGCTAAAAGAATATTGTATTTTCGAATATCCGCGTCGTAGTAATAAGTCGTACGCGAGTACACAATATTATAATCGTTAAAAGTTTTGACGAACGTACTTCGTCTGAGTGTCGTTGATTAAATTTTAGTGACCGCAAAAATATAATATTATTATTTTACAAAATTATCGATCCCATTAGGAGGGTAACTTACATACGAAATAGAAGTTATCCGCCTCACACCGTTTTCGTCGCTATCCCAGCACTTTAGTGAACTGTCGGAACGGTTTTATCCGGTAGCACTTAACGCCGCCGCAAACGTTACGCGCGATGACGTCGTCCGGGATGCCCGAGTTAAAACAATAAATAATTGGCAACGTGACCGATTTCGTGGATGTAACGGTATTTTGTAAAACCTACTCGATCATGGTACACATATAGGCACCTACTCTAGTTCTAAGTTTGTTTTTAACCGTGATCGGCTCGGTTCGAATTTTACCCGATATTCTATTTTTTTTTAAAAAAAAACGCACTTGATTATAACAATATTTCAATTCGATCCGTTTTTTTTTTTCATTCGATTAGTAGATCCATTCGAACCGTTAAAACAATACTCGGCAAACGAAACATTGTGTCGATTCCAAACAAAACTACCCGCATTCATACACTCCGCGCGCGGTAAACAATAAAATAATATTACTCCACTACGCCACTAACCGCGTATACCGAAACGGTCTTAACCGCAACGACGACCGTTAACCACGCGCAACCGTAGAGTACGTACTTATACGTATAGTATTATCCCTCAGACGTTTCTCGTTTGTTTTTCCAACATCGACACGGGCCGTTACGCTATTATATTGTTATAAAATAAACGATATTTATCTCGAGCCTGCACGATGAATAGGATAGGTACTTATTGCGAGTAAAACCACTTGCGCGGGCAGCCGCGGAGGGCGAAAACACGGTTAAAAGTGTGGAAGGTAAATTTTTTAAAAAAAAAGCCGGAATCGCTCTAGGACACGCGTGCGGGTAGTTTTCGTGCCGCGGGTCACTGTTTTCGGTTAGGTTTATAGTAGACAGAAGTCGTATACTAAATCTGTGAGCGATTGAAAATCGCTTACGAAAATCTTACGATTCCGAGGGTGCTCAGCTAGACCATGAGAATATTGAGCATAGGATTTGTTATTGGACTTTTACTAGGCGCGCTAAAATCATGTTTACAATTGTAGTTTTACCATCATGAGAAAATAGTTATAAATTTAATACCGTAAAAACCTAACACGGAGTAGTTGAATTTTCCCAAAAGTCAGAATTACCCTACAACACCGCGAAATTTCATCGTTATAATCAAAATAACACCATTTTTCAATACTTTTTTTATACGTTTTTAGAACGTGCCCGGCGGATTTTTTTGACATTTTTTTCACTTAGATAGAACATTTTGTCTAACGAAACATATTAAATTTTCAATTCTTTACGACAAATTTGTGTAAGTTACCAAGTTTTTCCCAAAAGCGGTCAAATGTATGACCAATTTTCAAAATTTTTTAGTAGCATTTGTATTTACATGTTCGGAACCTTGTTTTTTAATTTTCGAAACTTTTTTTTGGATAATTAAATTTTTATCGAACAAAAATTACAAAAAAAAAAAAAATTTTAAATCTCGAAAATTTCAAAGTTCTATCTTAGAATTTATCGAAATTTCTTGAAATTCGTATCAGACTCGTATCTTACCAATTTTAAATGGTGAAGTTTCTGCTTATTTCGATAATTATTATGGAAGTTACGATTAAATATCTAAATCAATTACGTCGAATACACATTTGTCGTAATTTTTTACGTTTTACTTAGTTTTTTGACTGTTACATTTTAAATTTTATAGACACTTATGACCCCTCAAAGTACCATCCGTGTCCGTATACCTATCGTTGGAGTTACCGACGTTAGAAATCGGAGCATTATTGACAACGTTATCGTCATTACGTAGTAGTAAAAAAAAAAAAAAACTCGCATCATGCAAAAACCTATACATTCTTCGTTTCACTCAGAATCTAAGAAAAATACGTTTCGTCGAGCTAACGAGATGATTCCGGACGATATTGTTTTATTTTGTTTCTCAAAAGCATATCCGACGTGTCAAACCGAACGTCGTACTAACTGCCTGCTGCAGTATAATCTCTCCAGGTGCCCGCCGGATTTCCGGCTTCCGAAGCGGACGAGAGTGGTATACGACCGGGACGGACGTCTCCCCGCGATTTACGAATTAATTAAAAAAACTCGATTAGTTAACTTTTTTAATTACGTGTTTTTTTAAAGCGCGTTTTTGTTTTTCGCATCATTTTGTTGTCGGCCGGATATTTTATGCCGGACACGCGCTTGTTATCGTTACACACCGTCGGATTGTTACCGGAAAACTTCGATCATCCGGGGTCTCGTTGTCGATCCGCTTTCGCGTTGTTTCTCGCAGCGTCTACTCCGTTTTTTTTCTTCCGTTTTCCTTTCATTATTTCCGCACGCTTGTATACTATTATTTATCAACAGCAAGAACGACGGGAACATTAATTATTGTTGTTAAAACGAGTCGGGGCGAGGATGAAAAAAAAATATATAATGGCATAAAATACGAGACTCCAGACGAACCGACTACAACAATCATTATCAGTGTCATACCGTCCAGTACGGGGGTGGAGGGAGGATTCGAGAGGCTCGGGGATTATTAATTGAGGGCGAATGAATAGCTAACGGCCACACTGGTTGCGTTAGAAATAAAATAACGAATTTTCGTCGAACTTCAGCTTTGTTTTGGATTTCAAGTTCAGCGAAAAAGTCGGCAAGTAACTCGCGATCGTCAGTGCAAAATATGCTCCGAACTATACAAAACCATTGAACAGAGATATTGGTTGTAATGACTTTTTGAAATTCTTATTTTCAAAGTCACGGTGACAAGAATTGTCCGAAGCTCGTAAAATTTTCAAAAAGCTAGCTTTTATAAAACACATTTCTTCGTCGTAGTTCTATAAGTTTCTTAAATCCCAGATCAAAAGGAATCGAAACGTTCACACGTTAAATATCAGTATAACGATTAAACAAATATATATATGTATATATTATATATCTATTTATCGTTAAAATTATCTTGATTATGAAGTGCAACGTATTAATTACACTAAGGTCACAAGAATTTTTTTTTTTCCCTGGCGATCCGTTACAATACCCATCATTACTTTTAAATTTAATGTCTTAAGTCAAAACTGCCATTTTTAAAATAATAACTGGTCCAGCGCAATGGCCTAAATCAAACCGACGGTCGTGTCTTTGTATTTTTTCTTTGCTTCTTTTATTGTAAAAAGAACGATGCAAAATATTAAAACGATTCGCAAAACGTAAACTCATGATTTTGGTTGAATCATGGTGGTAGTTCTAAAAGGTTTCACAAAAATACAACAAATAGTTCAATAAATCTCAAATTGAATTACGTGTGCTCGTTTACCAACTCTTCGGACGTTTAATAATGTACGGTCCACGCTTCAAACGATACACATAAAACATCAAAGAGAAAAAGGAAACTAATATTTATAATAATAACTGCAGGTTGTACAACAATAAAGTAATATTGTACGATAAAACATCTGTTCTTCAACAACTTCCACCGTAACTGAAACTTACAAACTTATTTTTTTTATTATTATTATTTTATAACGTTTTTGATTCGTTTCATGTTAAACATGTTTATTTGTTTTTTTTTTTTTTATTTACTGACGTCACTTTTCGATCAAAACGCGCCCTTTGACTTATTCAAACATCAGACGGTGTATTTTTTTCTTTAATATAAAATCACGTGCCCAGAAAAATATAAAAATAATTTAAAAACAAAAAATATATGTTTTGTGCACTTATGAAATCGTTTGAAAAATTTATTCGTTCTGTTTTTACACGTAGAAATGTTTGAATTTTAGTTTTAACCGTTTGATTGACATAAAATAACGGTGTATGGGCAGTGTAATGGTTTTTTTATAGCCGACCGTGGAAAATACACGAGTGGCTTATAAACATTGCGTTTATAGTTAATCTATGTTTATAAAGTATAATTTGGTGATAAAAAATAATTTGTTTTATTTATAATTTATTGTTCACTTATAAAAACTAAAAACTGTTATAACTTTTTACTAGATTTAACACATTAAGATCTATTTGGGCAAAATTTAATAGGGATCAGTTGAAAATCCTACTTTGCAAAACTTTTATTATAAACATGTTTTAGAACGTTTAATTATTTAGATAAAAAAAAAAAAAACAGTACTAACAGCTATCAGCTAGGTACCGATTGAATAAATAGAGTATTGGAATAGTGACTTTGTTTTAAAGTAGGTCACACTCTTGGGTAGGTAGTGTTTATGAAGTTGTAGTATAATGTTTATATTGTTTCAAGAAAAACGCACACTTTTATTGCTGAACCAACAACAGCGTAATTAAATTAATGTTGCATGTGACTACTGACCATCAAGTGGATCCCCGAGCTTTCTCCGTTGCTCTCTAGTTAGTTTCAAGTGTTTGAATGGTCAAAAAAAAAAATAATACAAAATTTTATTTTAAGACCTTTGATAGATGTGATCTCCCAGTTGGATAGTTATTTTTATTTTGATTGTGCGTAGTGCGTATAAAAACTTCTTGGAAAAACAATAATTTAAATCACAGTGTGCATTATATCTACTTTTGTTTTAACAAAAAACCATAATTATAAGACATATATCAAATAAAAATGACTGTTTTCATAATATTTTGTATTTTCGAGTTTCATGCACAACAGCTGTAAATTATTTTATTGACAAACTGTCTCTCAAGAGTGTTATAATATTTAATCATGTACGTAAATCAATAGGAACAAATTATTTATATGAATTGTTGGTACTTAAAAATTCATGCACGATTCGAGAAATGAAAATCATCCATACAAAATATAATCACACAGTTTATAGATCAACAGGAGAAATAGTAACAAATCGTTTTGTAAATGTTTACAAATTTAAGTCGATTGATATTGAAGAAGAACAAACTACAAGCGATCATCTGAAATGATAGTGAATAGCATAGAATATTGATTTTTTTTTTTCTCTAAAATTACTTTTTATGGCAGTATAAATGCAACAATTTTAACACGTGGTATCTTGAAAAAATTCAGTCCTGGATGAAACGTTGGTAAATGTTTAGGTTGGATTATCTTTTGAGCTGTTAAGAAAAAAAAAAAGTAAACATTTTCAAACTTGCTCCGAAAGACTTGAGATTTTTACACATCTTAAAGAATGGTTTAAGACAAATCATGTGAGAAATTGGAAACAGTTTCTATTAAGATGGAATGATTTAGCGAACTCTGTACCTTGTTTGGAAATTTTTCGACTTTCACGGTTCTTGTTTTATAATCCCATTAATTCCTGTTAAGACTCTATTCTAATATGGTCTAAACAATTATCTGTGTGAATGATAATTTTCGTAATTCCACATCCTTTATTATAGACGGTTAAGTTCGTAATTTTTTTTTTAAACGCGTGTTTTTAGCAAAAACGACTTCTAAAAAAACGGTTTATTTTCATTGACGTTTTCACGTATTATTATTCAAACGGATTTATTTATACGCTTTAGAGGAAAGAATTTTTAAAATTTTAATAAATTATGATTTTTCCACTCCGTTTGTTATTTTATACTCACCACCGTTAAAAATTTATTCGGTTTAAAATCCGTGAAAAATGTGTGTTTTTCCAATTCAGACTATAATTGTAATGAAAACGATTATCACGTTTTCAATTAATAAATGAAGTATGATTGTTATTAGCGATGAAAAATTTTAGGCAAAAATTGGACAACTACAGCGGCACAAAAAACTAACAAAAATCTGAATTTTATATTCAAAAAAAATCATTGATCAAAAATAACAATGATAATATTTTTTTATTTAAAAATAAATATCGTATCGGTAAATCTGATCATAATTATTTGGTACCTAAAAATAATTAATACCGTTTTAAGCAAGTTTTTGCGAACACTTTTGCAATAATAAGTTTTTCTTTCTTGATTATTATAAGACAACGTTCAATTCAGTCACGTGCCAAAGCCAATATTGACATTTTATTTTTAAATGACAATCATTATCCGTTATAAAGTAGTTATACTAGTATGTATATATACGTACTATTATATTCCGTTCAATTGAGCCCTACCTACGAGTCCATTCATTAAACGGATGAAATTTGCGTGAATGTTCAACTCTGTATTTCACAGACATTAAACGTATTGTTACTGTTTTTCCGAGTATAATAGGGTAAACACTTTGAATGGAGAAATTTTCGTAATTGTGTTACTTTCAAAATTAATAACGATTTACTCGCGTCTCGAAACACAATTGACGAAAACTCACCATCGTGTTGGTTGTGTTGAAGTGTCATGAAAATTTCACATTTACAAGACAACGCAGACAGTTTTAATATGTTTAGAAAAAAATTAACATAAAAACAAATAAACAACTAAATATTATGCTATAGAACCAGTAATTTTATCTGTTTGGAAGATATATTTTGTAAACTGAATTTTAGCACCAACAAACAGATATTTTCATGTCAAAAGTAGTATGATAAATATTCATTTGTGTACTCTGTGTGTAAACCGATTGTTTGCCTGCAGTATGGAATAATTTACGTATTTTTCATTTTCTTTTAAAGAAAATTTAAATGATATTCACAATTGTTTACGAAAATGAATAAGCTGACTTCCCATGTTTATTTGTAAAAAAAAAAAAAACCAGAAGAACACGATTTGCATTATATTGTGTTTTACATATTTATGTCAAAATTATTTTTTATTACAAACAACAATTATGTACAAATTTTATTAAAAAATAAAAACGTTTCTTTTCATTTTTCCAACTAATTTATGAAATCGTATCGAATTCGATAAATAATTTCAGTCTTCTTTGAACTAATACATTTTGTACAAATTAATAAAATAAAATAAGTTACTTTATTACAGTTAAAAATGTATGTGAATACTAAAAGTAAAATTGAATATGAAAAATTTTTACAAAAAAATGGAACAGAATATCAAAGTTTAGTTATTATTTGCTTTGAATTACAACTGCTTATAGAGTAGATAATTTTTTTTATTTACACGATTAAACATATCTGCAGATGTCTCTATAATTTTTTAAAATTTTATAAGGATTAAATTTTTGTCGTTTTCTCTTGTTCTTTCAAAATTATCATTCTTCAGTATAGTTTGTTGTAAATTATAATGCTTAAAAAAATTTAATTCACTAAAATGTACCTACAAGTTCGTTTTAATGATGGAAATTTATTTGTATTTACATTTATCGGCAGAATATTATACACATAAGGGTTGCAGTGTTCTACTGTTTGTAAAGGACTACGCATTAAGTTGAATCTTGACTTGTAAAATAATATTTTTTTTTAATAAGGTCAGGTAGAATATTCTTATTTATATTTGTTGGTTTATTAAAAACAAACAAAAAGTCTAAAAGTGAATCGTGCAGGATAGTTATTAAAAACAGACTTGGTTATTTATACTTAAAATAATATGAAAAGAAAAAAAGGTTGTTTAACGAGAATCAACTTACCAAATACGGTTCACAACTTAAAAAAAAAATCAACTTTTTTCCTCACATGTATTATTTTGACTGAACATTCAATCGCGTAAACTTCAATATTTACGGCTACGCGTAATATTATTTACAATAACTTAGGGTGGCCAGATCGGATTTTAATAAATCCAGGACATTAAAACTATTGCTACCATTTGTACAATAACTAATAACTTTTATTCACTTTTGCAACAGTGAATTCAATTTGTTGAGTTTTGTATGATTAATAAGTGCTAAAAAAAAAATTGACATGAAAGTGTCTGACTCGGTTGATTGTTTGCAGACGAGAGACAATAACAATTGTCCAACGATAATTATTACAAACGGACGTTCGCAAACTGTTTACTAAAATATGACGTGATTTTTTATTATAATAATACTTAACCTAACGTGATAATGGTTGATTATTTGTGTTTAAATATTTGAAATAAAACTGAGGAAAGGAAACGAATTTATGTAATTAGTATTGAAATCCGGGACATTGTAATACAAAACTTTAGATCCGGGACAAAACAGTGTCCCGAGAAATGTTTTCAGGACGCGGGACGTTGATCCCTAAACTGGTAACGTCCCGGCGAATTCGAGACGAATGACCACCCTACTATAACTTGTTTTTTTTTTTTTAAGATTTTAACTCAAGAATTGGAATGAAACATTTTATTTAGGAGGTACTGGTACGTATTTAGAAATGATTTTAAACTACGTATAACACTTACTGGAAAAGCGGTGTTTTATTAAAAATTAACAAACTTGGTATTAATTAATTTATATATATTTTACTTTGTAGTCAAACTCGAAAAATCGGACCAGAACACACTTTTCGGTATAGTTTGCGATGGGAAAAATAAATGTTTGCTCGTTATAACAATGTTATTAATAAAAACATTACGTCAATATTTATAATTCGATTTTTCCGAGACGTACCGTACGTTTTTAACCTTTGAAAAATATAAAATATTCGGACCGGAATGCACTAACAGATTACGGCGGACGGGTGTGTTTTTGTTTTTATTTATAAGGGCATTTTAACGGTTTTTTTTCCATTATTTTTTTTTTTTTTCATTGGATTTCGGCCAACGTTTATTTTAAATTCGATGCGAAAACGTACAGTAGGTTCAGTAGACCTACGCACACCAATTAATTCGGTCACGTGAAATACAAGATCGTGGGATAATATTTTGGCAAAATGAAAAAAATAAAAATAGTATCACGGTAAAGGTGCATTAGCGACTACTCTTTGGGTGGGTCATTGGTTTCAAAGCTGCGGTTTATCCGTATTATTTAATATCTGAAAGCAACGATATAAATCATTAAAATTAAAAAAAAAAAAAAAGTTAATTCTGAGTTAGCCATCTAATCTGTTAAGTCCTGGGTACAGATAAGAAAGATCGCGAATTACTCCTTTATATGTAAAAAAAAATAAATAAATAAATAAATAAATAAAAAATCTTGGTAAAACAACTTATTATAATAAGTATTATAATAGTTTTTTATAATATATTATAAAATACTTTGTGAAAAGATAACAGATTACTATGTATACCCGCATGGGGTTTCGGGACATAACTCAGAAAATAATACAAATATCGAAAAATGCTTCAATTAAAATAAAATTTAAACCCAAAATCTCAACTTATATATGGTATTCAACGTAAGGATTGGAGCACTCTTTTAACCCGAAAACGACATTACAATTTTTAATATTTTTCGCCGTGAAATTTTCGACTTTTTTGGGGGGTTTTGGGGTAAAACTAAAAAAAAAACAATATTTACAAAAAAAAAAAAGCTTTAACCAAAGTTTAAAACCCAATTACCACCGGAGTTTATTGACCTTTCGTTTGAGGTCTACTGACTCTAAAAACCGGAGCATTTCTTCTATACTAAAAGTTGACAAAAAGAAAAAAAAATCAAAAAATTCGCAGCTTTCAGAATCTAAAAATAGTGTATTTCTACTGCCGAGTTCAGAAATTCGAAAATAAATGGAATGCCTGATAAATGTATAAAATATAACATTATCGTGTGAAAATCCTATAAATCAAATTGGATATAAATATTGTTCAGATCGATATGTTTAACGTCTGCTGTTCACATCCGGCGGTTGATTAGCTTTTTGGATTCGCAGTATTATTATATACCGCGTTGATAGCTGTAGTACTTGTTTAGAACGAATATAATATTATATGGTCATAATAACACGTATTCTGTTTTTGGCAAGTGGTGACATAAATGGAATCTCGCATGACGAAATACGCAGTTGATTTTCATTGAACGAAAATTTTTAGAAAATATAAGAAAAAGTTTTTTGGAAACTTACACAAAAATAAAAAAATCCGAATTTGTTAACAACGAGACGTTTTTGCTGGAACGTTTTGCAGTTTTATTTTTTGAAACAGTTTTAGAGATCACGAGTGGAACGATAAGAGTGTACTATTTTTACGAGAATGTTTATTTGTTCTGCACTTATTTTTCTGGAAACGCCGTTTTGGGTCCAATCTTAGAACGTTATACCGCAAGAAAGCTGGAATAGTGGAACCTTAATGGAACCTATATCGATCGAAACTTTATTTTAAAATTTTGATTAATTTTTGCGCTACGATCCGAAAACTCCGAAAATTTCAAATACGTTTCGAACGACTTGAAAATTGCACCCACCATCAGGATCGATTCATACTCGTACAAATACGTTATTGGTATCAATTCTTCGACATTTTCACACGTTATTGAAATGGGTAAATTTAAAATTTTAATGCTGTATAAAAATTCTAGCAGAATCTAAAGTATTGTAGATGAATAATTTTGGGTATTTGAAACACTGATTTTTCGAAATTGTAATTTTCGTAAGTAGTCCATTACCAATATTTTGTTACTCAGACAAACTTCTATTCCGACGGTAAAATCTTCCCGGGTATTTAAACGATTGGGGGAAAATGCGGTTAAAAAATAAAAACAAAAAATCCAAGATCTACTATACGTCCTGGTAAAAAACATATTTAAAAAAAAATATATTTCAAAAATGATTAAAAACTTAAAAAATACCTAGCGAAAATTTGTTCAATCTTTTATAACTAATTAATTTAGAAGGTACACAAAAGTTTGAAAACGACATGGAATAATTTCGTATAGCAATATTTTAATAGGTTTAGCCGTTCTGACGACGGATTTCGCATTTTCTTTGTTTTTCGCACATAACTCAGAAAATAATTAAAATATCGAGAATCGCTTCAAATGAAATAAAATATAAAGCCGTAATCTCAACTTTTAAATGGGGTCTATTCAACGGAACGATTGGAGCGCTCCTTCTACCCGAAAACGTCATTACAAACATAAAAGTTTCAAATTTTTTGCCGTCAAATTCTAGAGTTTTTTTTTTTTTTTTTAGTTTTTGTGATATAACTCAAAAAATAAGCAAAATTTTAGAAAAAACTTCAACCAAAGTACCGCTGGAGAGTCACGGACCTTTCATTAGAGGTACTGAACTTGAAAATCAAAACAATGAAATTCCTCACTGACGCGCAGAATTCAAAGCGATTGAAAGACCGCATCGGAACGCTTGGACGAATCGACGCGGAATGACTTTTTGCGACACACGCACACGCGACGTACAGTAACAAAACTCGCGCCCCGCGGTGGTCTAAAAAATGCTTCGATCGCGCGCGTGTCCTCGCGTAGGTATCCAAGCGGGGCAACGTCCCGAATATGACGGTGAACAAAAGAATATTACGCTCTAAAAGTCAACCGTAAAGGTCATTTGGGAAATAAAACGATACAAAAAAAAAAAAACGATTTAAAAGCACCGCGTCGTTCCCGTCAGCGAATATTATTATGATATTATATAATTAATCGTTACACCGTGTGCGTCCTGATCATAATGATAATAACAATTATCAGCCGTCAGTTTCGATGTTTTAATCGAGTATTCCTGCGCATTCGTGTAACCGAAACTCTCCGTGGTGGAAAAATTTAATTTGTTTCTAAATATTCATACTACGACGACGTAATGTGAATTGACCCGATTACACGAACGCGAGTGTGGTCAAAATTGTCTAAAATTTGGCGGGAATTTTAAATATTCAGATTACTGTACCTAGGTACTTGAAGTTTAAAACGATTAGTAATATTTTTCACGTTACGATAATAAGTACTTACTAGATAAAATATCACCGTGGTTCACTTGATACTTGCTACGGCGAGGTTTGAGTGAAAAACAATAACAATTGCTATATTAGGTTGATGAAAATCATTTAAGTTTTGAAAGAAACTACCAGACGACGCTTTTCCAAAATTACTATACAATGTAATGACCGTAATTTTGGATCCCTCGCAAAATCATTCGTTATAAACTGCCCTTGTTCACTAAAGTTGGATCGTTCTTTAACATAGAATATCCCGGCATCTTAAAGATAGAAATAACGTGAATATTATGGGAACACGACGTTCAACATGGGTACACATACAACTTATTGCTTTTCTGTTTTTACTTTTACAAAATCGTAAAGTGTACGAGTATAATTAAAAATTATTATATTTGTAACCATTAGATGTATACAACATTGTTGTTTATTATATCTATATGCTTATAAAAGCTTGGGAAAAACTTTGAGTTGCCCAGTACCAACGATAACAGAATTACCGATAGGAACAGTAAGGCATTACTCACCTTATGTCCATAAAACCTCTCTAATTTGGACCGTACCTATACAGAAGCGTCCCCTACGAGTTCAACATCGGTGACCAATAAGCATAGAAAATTGATCTATGGAATGAAGTTGTTTCGTGATATTTTAGATCATAAGAATAATGTTTTTGAATTCTCATCGAATTCCCAGTTACATAATATGGTTTAATTGGATAGTGCTTATAATAATGCCTTACAACAACTCCAAAAATGTCAAAATACTATAATAATATTTGCTTCTGATAAACAATGGTATTCAAATGATATTCAACAAGAGAAAGATTTTAATTTTCTCGATACAAATAATCTGTATCTAAAAACGTGTAGTACATATCCATAAAAAACATCGCTATAACACATGAGTACAAGACTAGATATGCATCGAATAACTTTGCTTTAATTTGGTAAAAAAAAAAAACCCCGGATTCCATTAGACGTTCGAGTTCATGGTGATTCGAATGCATAATTGTTTGTCCAATGAAGTGGCCAATATGTCCTTACAAATGTTTAGAAAAATGCATTGGCTTCTTTATGAATACGGTGCAACCAAATCAATTCATCATGTCTAATGAAACAAGTCCCTGAATTGTAATCCTACTACATATTGTATTTACAATATTGTATATTTTAATTTATCTTTTTGAATTTTATGTGTGCATTGATTAAAAACATTTGTTAACAAGATAATTCCTCCACACGAGTTTTCAACTCAGTGAGGCCCAGTTTTCTTTCTGATATCAAAAAAAATAAATAAATATAATAAAACATGGATAATATGATAATTAATTATAATTGTAGTTTGTATAATTAATAGTTATAACTGATAACTTTTTTTTAAAACTATTTCTGTCCGGCATCCATTTGTGTTTTTTGCGTAGCATACTTTCTTCACAATCGATATGGTTTACGTACTTGTACGCACATTATTTGGCAGATCGAAATAAATTACCGACTTGTTGCCGAACAGTAGATGGCCCCGGGAGACATCTATCAATATGGTATACGTTTATTTCTAAAAAGTCATGTTGATATTCCATTATATCCTACGTGTGGGTATGTTTATTAAATAGAGTAAAAAGGTCGGTTCTAACTTATCGTCCCCCTGAAATTATCGTCCCAGGTGACCCACAATAAACCTTTTATTTTTCGAATAGGCAACCCTCAATAAACCTTTAAATATAACTTAATCTGACTCGCTACCTTTCTCTTAAGCCAAGAGGTTTTTTTATTTAGTAATTTATATTCCATCTTAACTAAACCTAAATTTAAAAAATATTTTCCTGTATCCCTTCATTCCCTTCATCGTTATAAGACGCGTTGGAATATATTTACTAAAACTATATCTTAACTAGTTTTTTTTGTTTGTACTATCCTTACACTCCCTTTCCCCAAAGTATTAGTTAAGAATTTACCGAGAGTCGTTAAATGAGTGGAAAAGAGGTGTACAAATGTATGAGAATATTAACTAAGTGTGTCTTAGTAAAAAAAAAGATAGTACGAGTATATAAGTATATATATATATATATATTGTAGTATATTCCATATATTTTATTGTACGTTTTCGCAGCAGACCTGAACGGTTAAAAAACGATTTTGAAAATGTCAAATAATATAACGTTTGTCGGGAATTCTCAATGACTATTTGTTCAAGTCAGACATTCACTATAATAATAAAGTAATATATTTTATACATAAATTATATTGTATAGAAATTTCATCTATTCTTCTGGCAATTACTCGTCTAAAACCAATTAGGCAGTAATATGACCATCGTTCAACAGAAATCAAATAAACCCACGTAGTTATTCACTATAATTTACCCACGTGTATTTACTCACTATGATCCGTATACTTTATACGACCTGTATGAATTTTATTAGAGAAAACACTAAGTTTTCGAAATGTTTACTCGTAACATTTTTCGATTGCTAAAGATATGAATAGCCAAAGTAAACATTGAATTCATTGTGGAAACAAATTATTGTGAATCAATGGAATAATAAATTCGTATAATAAATTATGACGTAAAATAATAGCGCGGTTAAAAAACTTTTGATTTACCATAACTGAATAATTTTTAAAATAATACACATTTTACCAGAGTTTGTATAATATGAGTCAAATTTTCCATTGAAAGTATTCAATTTTATAGTTAACACAGATTTAAAACTAAAAAGTTCTGATGCAACGTTTTTGGTGTTTGACTGTTTTATCTATTTAGATAATAATTAATATTCTGTTTGCACATTTGAAATAATTTGAACTTTATGAATGTTTCGTGTTACTTAATTAAGATTTATTAAAATTACATACAATTTAACGTCACCAAATACGGTGTACCAAACAATAAAAACCAAGGGGTATAGTTTTTTTTCTTAGCAAAAATTTGATCTTTATTTTATGCTACTTTTTGGCAATCAACATAGTATATTAAAAAAAAAACTATATACAGAATACCTAATTGAATGCCTATATTTGTACGTATTATAAGAATTTATTATTTTTTCCTTATGAGCTGTTCAAGTATTGAAATTATGTTTATAACGATAGGTTTGAACAATTGTATTTTTTCAATAAAATAAATATGCGATATAAAAATATAATGTGTGCATTTGAAGAAAAAAACACATGAGGTTATAATATTTTATCGAGCAGGTAAAACTGGTAAAATAGTTATTAAATCAATAACTAATTTATACATATTTATTTTGAGTATAGGTATTATATTAAAACTAGCTGTCCTTACCCCGAGGATACCAAGGTTAAGTTCTGGGCATCCTAATGGTTTTTAGTATAATATAATTTTTTTTTTTTTTGTATTATCGCTAAAAATCAATCAACTTAGAACGGTCGTGGTGGTAAATATTTTCATTCGATATCGGATTTTTGGATTTTAAAATCTTCCTTGTAACATGTAGGATGCCGTGGTATATCGGAAGAATATTTGTTTTCATGGAGCAAAGTACCGCGAGAAATTCGGGTGGCACGCGTGGGCGTGTCGAGTTGTCGAGGGAAAAAAGCTCTCAACTCGGTGAAAAATGATCGGATTCCAAAAAAAAATTTTCAGGATATCTTTAAAACGCTTCCACCTGGGTTCGGTAAACATTTTTGAACTTGGATCACAAAGCGTGTACGGCAATGAGCGTTTTATCTAAATTTTCAGACCATCGCGGAGGAAGGTGAAACATTTTTCGATCTTTCCAAATAATTTTCCCCAAAAAAAGTTAAAAATCGAAACATGCTAAGCGTGTTTTTTTTTTTTTATATAATCAGAAGATATTGGTTGAAAATATTATAAAATAAAACTGTTTTGACGCCGAGTAATAATGTGTATAATAATAATTTATAATGTAACACTAAAATGCGCCCCAACAAAACAAAATATTTTGGAGATTTGTTAGTTTCACCAACAATTGTCTTAAATCAAATCGCAAACACTGAGATGTACGCAAACAAATCACACTTGAAACGATTTCGATGGTTTTTTCTAGAACCTATGTGTAATGTACCAATTTTATAATCTTTGAACTAAAAAAATGTAACGTGCGCGTAGTGAAATTGCATACACAGAGCACCGTCTTGGAAGATTTATGGTTAATACTGACGACCGATGCGGTACTTACCTGTACATAATCAAATTTAGAACATTATTGGCGTACACCTTTGCATTTAAACGTATTCTACAGTCTATATACCCTATACGCATGTTGTAAAACTTCAATTATCCTTAAAGGTCGTAAACATAATTATTTCAAATGCGGTCTGCGCTATCACACCCGTAAAAGATGAGGCGGCGGCATACATAGGTCATAAATGTAAAGTGTAAATGTTATACTTCCGGACTTCAATTCAGGAGAAAATCGATTCTCCGACAACCGTGTATGCGATTTCACAGAAATTTAATAACTTGTACCTTCCGCCGTTCCCAAGATATTTCATCCCATTGACGAGTGTACAGTGGTAAACCAATTTACCACTCGGTATTTTTTTTTAAATAAAGGCACACTAGCTGATGAATCGGTTAATGTTGAAAGACGTAGTGACTGCCCACGTAATATATTTACGAATAATTATTGTAAATAATTCCTATTATGTGTTTTTTATTGTATGCCAATTGATAAAAGTTAATAGTTAGGTTGTAAGTAAGTATATTTACCATCGTCGATGCTGTCAAATCATTTTATTACAAAATGTTTAAATGTTGTGTATACTCACCAAGTCACAGCCACGGTAACTATGATTTCATTTTCTGCATCACGCGGAAATATTTCACTTTGAACAGATGCGTGTTGATTGTTTTTGCCTACATTCCGAAGAAATAGGTAGTATTCTTCGTTTTCAAATATGTTGTGACGACATCGGGAAATGTTATGAGCGACCGACAAAATAGTGATTTGAACTCTAAAGGCTTGAGTGTATATTATACTTTTTAACATGGTATTTTGTGTATAAAAGCCTTTATTTTCCAGCGGTTTATTTTGAATTTCACGGTTATGCCGTTTTTTGATTTCGACAAATGTTCCCTGGTCGGTTGGTTTCACTAGTCTCTGAAGGGTGACATTGGCTGGCCAATACGCAGCGCCTCAAATTTAAGCATGACGTGTATTTATTCCTATGGGGCTATTTTAACAAAAAGGTTTTTAGATATCACTCCCATACCATGATAGAGCTAAAGGTGAAAACCACAGAGGAAATCGTGTCCATACCGATCTAGACTTGCCGAAAATCATTTGTGAACTTTAAAGCTCGTCTAAAAAAATTTATTGATGCTGATGACCGCCATCTTGAAGATACGGTTTTTGAAAAATGTATTTTAAAAAATATGGGATTTTCTACTAATTTTAATAAAAATAAATTTGTTTCTCTCAGTCTTACCGTTTGTTTTTTGTAGCCCCTCAAATCTCATCAGTCGGCTCCGCCGATAAATATGTTCACCGCCATAAAAAGGCACCCCCTCGTGAAACCTATTGAGAGAACGGTTTCAAAAACATGAAATTTTGGATCTTAGCCTACTATAGTATTTGAAAACGAAAAACCCAATTTTAACTAAACACCCGTTAAGGGGCCTCTGCACCACAGGTTTTTGAAGTGAAGTTGACCTAAACGATATCTTTCTTAACTGCATAAATATATTATGAAATCTATTTTGGATCCTTTGAGGTATAATTTTAGAAAATTTTTTTAAAATAATTTTTTTTGACACTTAGTTTTCAGAAAAAAACTAATTTTTTTAAAAACTTTAAATGACATATCCTCTTTAAAAAAATAAAATTTAAAAAATGTGGCTCGAAGGATCCCAAATAAACCTCATGGCAAATTCTAATCTGTTTTCAAAATCATTATAGAAACAAAACTCAAGTCTGTATGATGGAAGTAGTTTAGGTCCATTATTCATAAAATTGTAGCGCAATTATTTTACATAAATGTACATAAATACATGTTCCAATACTAATGTCACGATTTATGGGTTGATAGGGAGTGAAGCTGTGAAGAGAAACTGTTTTGATAAAACTCACACACACTAATGTTCATTTACGACTAACACAACTACAAAACAATTTTAATGATGCCAGATAAATTGCCTACACAATGCTCCTTAATAAACGTTCGTGTAGAGGCCCCTTAATAGGTATTTATAATACATATTTACAATATTATCGTTATATATTTTTTAAAAAATATTCCCAAAGAAAAAAGTGCAAATATCGATTCACGGTCGTACCTAACTCTTTGAACGTCGTCGTCTAAACTTGAGAGCGTTGTGACTTATGGATTTTGTGTGTGCACACTCTTGTGATTTCTCCAAAGTATTCTGTTGGAACTTTGCGCCAGAACGGACATTTTTCTGCCGCGATATACATTTTTCTTTACATTTATGTCACGCATAATTTTCCCATAACAAGCGCCTATTTCTCTTGCCCGAGGGCATTTTTTCACAGCCGCAGTTCCTGCAATAGTCCGGGGATATTACGTTTATGAGTTTTTTTTCGTTAATAAAACTGCAACAAAAACCAAGAGTAAAAAAAAAAGATATCTAAAACAGAACGTCACAATCACGACACTTTTGTAATATTATTTTCCGTACACCAGAAATGTGACAGACCAGACGTCGCTTATTAAACCCTCCCCCCGCGGAACGTTTTCGTTTTTATTATTTTATTATTCATTTTTTACGGTTATACGCCGCAAGATTATTTCTATATTCTCTTTCGACCGACAAGACTCGCTGGACCGGAAAAATGCAAGCGAAAAAAACGAACGCGACTTTAAATTAAAATTCCCGTGTATAAGAAGCGGTGACACGACCGATCTCTACGGTGTAAGTAGTAGGTAGGTAGGTAGGTACCTTATGTTATACGTTTAGGAGATAAATAGTCCAATTATATTAAAGAAAATAATTGACATTCCTCGCAAAAATGTCGCGAAACGGCTACCATTTAGAAGAAAACCGTATACATTTTGATACAATAACAATGATAATGAATTGTAGATGTTAATATCATCAAATCAAATGAATCGCTTCTGGCCGTGCAGAAGCGTAAATTTTTAACAAATTCCGTTGGTTTAATGGCACGCCAAGCATGATATTATTTAGAAATCCGTCCATAATAGCACCTTATTAAATATATTTTAACTCATAACTCAAAAGCAGTAAATTTCGTTTCAGAACGGAGAATTTCGGAGAATGGTAAAATTTCAAAAGCGTCAAGACATTTGCGTACGATTCTGCATCGTCCTTTGATCAATAGTTTTACAGCTAAAACCGTGACGAAATTCTGTTGAAAACGTTCGTGTTCGTTCTTTTCATACTCTATTCTGTGATTCCGTTTGATGTTTTATGCGGCATTTTTCAGAACTATAAGTTTCATAATGTGTTTAATTTTTTTTTTTTTTTGTAAAACAAAGTATTTTCGTCATTGGTGCTGAATAATTAACATGTAAAATGTTAAAAGTTTTTTTTTTCTAGCTGTAGCTAGCCATCGGTCATAGTATACGTCTTAATACTAACAATGTTTTAGTTCACTTACGATTTATTGTGCTATTGACTTTGTCGTGGTACATATTGCAAACAGTTTGACGAAATCAAATCGATGTTTTTTAATTATAGGTACATAATATTTAAACATTCAAAAATGTCATGGTTTGCCATATTATTTGTTTTAATGATTATGAAATAAAAATTGTTTCAGAACGCTTAAAACAAGAAAAAAAATTATTAAAAATGACCTTTATCTGGACAACGTGTTGGTAAAGCTTATAAATCGTCGTAAAATAAATAATTTCTTGGGTTATATGCTCAGAATATAAATATAACGTTATTAACTGTTGGAACAAACGCATATTAGAATAGTATAGAAAAATATTGAATAATAATAGTAATGGATATAATTGTTTGAGGAATTGAAACTTAAATGTCAAATAATATAAATTTTTTTCGTAAATTTAAATTATATTTTCTACGTTTACCTATTATCGTGATACAATTTAAAAAATAAATAAATATTGTGTAAATGTTAGGCAATGAAACAATTTTTGAAACAGAAAAATTATATATTACCTACTCGTATTTTACATTAACTGTATCGGCTATAGAATATTGGACTTAATTAAAAATAAAAAACCAAATCGACCAGTAAATAAAAAAGTTTAAACGAGAACAACTATTGCAGGAGTAAAAAAAAAAAACAATTTCAAACCACAAACGAAATATTTTATACTAGTACTCAAATTTCATACCATATCCCAAGTTAATCGTACCTACATTTACGCAACCCAATGACAAAAGTCCAGTGCTATAGTGAATAAAAAGTATTTCGCTGACATCATGGTTTTGTAAAATTTTACAGTTTTGAACGAGCGGAAAAACATTTGGACACTAAAATCAACATTTCTATATTCATAATTCTTATTTTTACATTCTAGTAGATATAAATTGCGTTTATTGTATGAGTGTAAACTACAAAAGTCAAATCCATAAAAGCCATCCAATATTTTTTATAAACTATAAATTTGAGGTTTTGATATTGTATACTTGAATAATACGTCTCAACAATATTAAAATTGTAAGAAAATCAAAATGATAAGAAATACGTCCAACTTTACGTGAACATTTGTACAGAATACCAAAAACCAAGTACCGATACCAAATAACTGAGAATACGTAATACTAAATTTCACCAATTTATAAAATAAATAAAAAATTATCATTTATTTATTGTTTACACATTTTTAATTGTCAATTAAAATGTCAAAATTTATTTTATTATAACTATGAAAATGGACTATTGGTAACTATACTAAGTGTGTAAACATCTAATGAATATGCTAGTTACACGGCTAATTTAAAAAAAATGAGGAAATCCTATAATTTGGGTGGAAAATTGATTGAGGTAGCGAATACGTTTTGGAGTAGGTCATTTATCCTCGGGTAGCTCACTAGTTCGGAAGTGGTGATTTAAACGTATTATTTAAAAACCGAAAGCAACGAAACTTTAAAGCAATCAATTGTATTTGAACAAAACGATTCTTAGCGAGCTCTGCCGTAATCTAATAACTAAATCTTGAAAAAAAATACACATTTACAAAAAATGTCAAAACTATGTTTGAAGTATAAAATTCATGGTTAAATACAGCCTGTGGACATTTTTAAGTTGACTAATAATAAAAAAAAGCGATATAAATAAAATCAATTGAAAAGTTTTTGTCACACTTGGAAGAACTACGCGAATCAAGTGTGCACAAAAAGTTTTTAAATCATTTCAAACTCTCGGGTAACGCTTTGATGATTTCGAAGCGCTCGCTATTGTCTTTGTTCGAAACTTGTCGGTGCGAGAATGACTTTAAATAGTTTTTCATAAGTTTACGACTGAGGTGTCTTAAATAATCTACTTTCTACAAACAAATAATCATACCTAATGTAATCCATTCAATTATTGATTTTTGAATGCTATTCAATTTGATTACGGTGGCTAATTTTGTTTCATATAAATACATATTTTTTTCAAAGAAAACTCAATTAACGAGTTTATACATTTAGTATTGAAATTATTTTCATTAACATAGACATTCTGAAGATATATTCAACTCTAGTTTTGCAAATAATAATTGTTAATAGAGTATTTAGTACTTATTATCTTAAAATAGTGCCAGTTAATAACTTTTACTTTTATTTTTTTTTTACTTTTATGAGAAAAATGTAATCAAATTTAGATTTGATTTTAACTTATCTAAACGATCTCTTATTAGGTTTTGAAAATGTAATTTAAATTCATTACAATGCGTAACAATGAGCAAACCCAAAAAGGTAGCAGATATAGTGCAATACTACATTTGTCATACTCTATGGTGAAGTTTTTGTAATTTACTATCTTTCTGTTTATATTTTAGACAGGCCTTGCGCTAAGAACATTTTAGAATTGCACAAGTGTACCTGACAAAGTTTAAAACCTTATTCAATTCGAATTCTTCACTTCTGGTTCATCGAAAGCAACTCGATTTTGAAAAATTTTTATGTGAATTCTTACATTGAATTGGGTGAGCAAATAATTAATTAATTCCAACAACTATCTTGATTTTGATTCATTTAACATTAACTGTAAAAGATAGATTTTATGGACACTGAATAATAAGAATAAAACTGCATTATACTTGTATGACGTTTTAAAAACTTCATAATTTGTGTTATTCTGCACATACGTTAAACTATTATTGAAAATAATAGCATAATGAACTTGACTAAAAATATCATTTTAGGACATTTATCAATTTGATAGATATTTTGATCATACCTGACGCAGGTAATATAGTATAAACTATAGTATTGAAATAAAATGTTGAACTGCTATATTTTATTAGAATAATAAAATAAAAAGTAATCCAGTTAACGTTATAACCAAAAGAAAAACGTGTCATCGATTTTGGTCAAATAGTAATTGTTATTACACCTCTTTTCTCTTAGTATAAGAAAAAATTCTTTTATAATGTACATACTGTTTGCAGGGATAAATAAACCGATGAAAAATGTTTGTTTTTTTATGATGCAAATATTCTTGTTTTTATGAACGCATTTCATAGGTTTATTATATTTGTTTCTGTTTTTTTTCGTTCTATAGTTATTTTACATTGGTTTTGAGAGATATTTTTCTGAGTGTACACGTCAAAAACATATTTCACTGTTGCGCAATCATAAACGGTATTATCAATATGGGAATAATTATTTTCAAACTATACTTAAAAAATAATTTTGTATATTTGGAAAGTATTAGATGCTCAAAATTCAAAAAAAATTTTTAGAATCGCCAATACGAAATCTCTTAAAAGCTGTCGGTATCACGTCCTGGTCCTTCTCATTTTCATGACCGTATTGTAATTTCAAATCGATCAAAAGGAAATATAATAATATGCGTTACGTACACTTTTACGTTTTCATTAGTATTCATAAAACAAATCGCCACTGTAATCATAAATAAACAAACGTTACAAAAATTTCCATAATAATGGGAGTACATTTTAGTATTCAACTTGTTATGTTGTATTTCACGGAAAAACTGCGCACTAAAATTGCATATACAACTCGCCGCGTCAATTTTTCAACAATGCAGACCATGTTTTTGATTTCGTTTTATGTTATAACTAGGAGATTTTGTATCGAATTACAGGCTATTGATTCAAATTTTTTTCTTATCCACCCAATTATCATAGAATTTTTATTTCATCACCACTACGATAATAAAGGCAACGCCATGCGTTCAAATAGCCATGACGTTTTTCAGTCGTTCGTCATTTCGATAAGCAAGGCCGGACCAGAGAAATTCGGCCCTTTATTAATTAATGAATAAAGAAATTAATTTGGTATAAAATACCTATTATTATTTAACACTTAAATGTACTAGGATGTAATATATATATTATTTCTTAACTACAAAAGACCGTCAAAATGTCATAGAAAGTCAGCCTGAAGACGATCGGCCCGATTATCTCGAGAGCTCTTAGGTTTCATCCGGGTCTCTGTTCTTAAGACATTGGCAAGACGTGCAGCGCATTTCTTTTTCTATGTTATGCAAAAGTAGTTGTTTCTCGGTCTTCTTCTTGTCTGTCATTCCAATATTTTTCCTTCAAATATGTTGATGACAAAGTCAATGTGACGAAAAAAAAGTCTAAGAATTTTCTTTTTACAATACGTAATTAATTTAAACTTTTTCTTCTCTCTCCTGTTTCCTTTAGAACGCTCCAATTTCACTTCTGTTCCGTCTTAATCATCTTTCTCCACATCCACGTTCTCTAAAGCTAAAAATTGTTGCACATTAATCGATCGCAGGTACCGAATGATGATCAATCGACAAAAACGATGTTCATAAGTATTAAACCGAGAAAAAATCCATTTTCCAATACAACAGGGATTCAATTAAGTTTCCAATATAGGAAGCATTATCACAAAAATATGCCTATCTACAAAGTATGTAAAGAGAAAAACAGTGCTCGAAAAACATGTTTTTTTAAACAAGTGTATTGTGTATTTGGTAATAGACACTTCGATTTTGAAACTCGTAAAAAATGTATCAAAACTTTCGTATGGAATGTTTGAAGTTACGGATGTCGGGCATGGACTGATTGTTATTTTTTAAAACCTTTAAACTTATTTCTGTGTATGTATTTTGAATAATTATGACAGTAACTGTTTTTCCCACAATTTCGGGAAATATTAACAAAACTACTGTGTATAATCCATTCATTTTCAATAATATTAATGATTAATTTCGTAAAAAAAATAAAACTCTTTCCCTTCCAAAACTTATTTTTCTTCAATTCATATTACTTTATAATGATAATAGTATATATAGCTGTTAACGGTCTCATCAAATTACAACTATTGATAGTTTATACTTCCAGGCTGCAGCTTCCAAATCGAATTACGGACATGCACCCATATTATATGTTTTTCAGAATGGGTAACGTATTATTATTATTATCATTGCAGGTGTTTACGTTTTAATGAGATTACATTGAACTCAGTCGTACTCGAACGACGGTAACCGGATCTTTTGGTATTTTATCAACTATGAATTGGGTGGATTTTCGCGGAGCACTTATTAAGGAATTAATATAAATATATTTTTGTTTAGATTTAGATATTTTGGCTACTTAAGTTGTTTAACCGATCCTTACTGACAAACGATTGCAAGAGCGATTATAGCGAACGGGACATCGCCGAGTTTGGCCGATCGAAAGGTGCTCAAAATTTATGAGAGATTCGATGGATATTTCGGCAACAACACAGTTTTGGTCACCACGGTGGTTTGAATGTACCTCACCGCGTGTGTGCCCAAGGATAATTTTTTCTATTATTTTTTTTTTTTTATTAATCCGAATTTTGCAAATATTGTTTTTATAATATTATGCAAGCGTATACACAAATTCTTTTTTTTTTAATATTTAAACTACAATTAAAAAAAAAAAAACATTTTTCTAAATTTTTGGATCGTAGAAAAATTCGACATAGCCAACATGCAAGCCAACTTTTTCCGAATGTTTTATTAAACGTAGATCCAAAAAGATAATCGAATACAAATATAGTTACAGCCTAACAAAAACGATCAATGCCGTATTCTTTAATGAATACGGCAACACGATTATATCCATATAAATGAGATTTATGACTATGTTTTGTCGTTAGTAATCACCACGTTTGTAAGATGACCGTTATTAATAGGTTCGTTGCTTACGACGAGACATAGTTCCACAACACATTTGTATACAGAAATTTTCAGTAATAAATTTGCCGAGTTATTTAAAAAAAAAAAATAACTCATTGAATTGTCTCTGTATATGAAATATTTGGATACGAAAATTGTAAGAAAAATCATGCTTATTACATGGCTATTTTGAATTCGCAAATTACTAAAAATCAAATTTGCATTTCTTTTTTTTTTTTTTGACAACTTATCGAAATAGATTATTCTCCAAGAACAGATTTTGAAAATATTCAATGGATAAAAAGTTTTTCTCTGGTTACACTGCGCCCTGATGTACAGTAGCCCAGAACGAAGGACATCGTATCAGAACCCGGTCACACGCGGTTGCATCAAGTCGAACGCCGCCCCGAGCCTACCTGTTGGATCGCGCCGAATCGATTCGCGCCCGTTTCTCTGGAATCCACAAGGGAAATCATGCACGATCACTCGCCTCGAGGTGAGGATTATACCCGCGGTTCGTACCAGCTGTGGTTTATACCTAGTGTCCAGTCTGGCGTAAGCCCATCGTTCAACTCGTAAACTATTCCGGATTCAATGAGACGCAACCGTCATACTCATGGCCCATGTTCAATAAGGCTAACAACTAGGAATCTGTAAGGTATAATACCCAGGGTTTTCTTCGGAACAGACTCTTCGGATTTGTTATAAAATAATATAAACGCGAGTCGATTATTGACTGAGATTCGTCTGGCTCTCAATCGGTGAAATACAGTATTCGTTAATTGAATCCGATTCGTACTTACCTAACGGGATGCACGCGGCAGACAGCGAAGTAGGTACCAATTTACTTCAGATTAAGCTGAATCGCGTGTTTTGTACTTGAAAAGGGTGAATTAATTACGGTGGAAATAATATGATATAGTTACTATTTTACTCTTGAAAAACTCTTCTCGGTTCTGAAATTTAAATTTGTTTTACATCGCTAATAGCTGTTAAGTTAGTTAGTACTTTGTTTTTTTTGGCCGGTCGATATTTATTTTGGAAATATTCATAAACAAACAGGCGTTACAAACATAAACGTTTGATGATTATTAATCACAAAAAGTTTTGAGTATGTATCAGTTTTGTTTTACGCGCGAATTTCACACACAGCTGTTAAAGATTAGTTTCCAAACTTAGGTGCAGGTTTCGGTGTTACGACACCGCTGC
>CM029357.1:58127311-58139458 GCA_017140985.1 Hormaphis cornu
GAGACCGGGACTAACGCCAGACAGAGACGTCGCCGAGAGAAAAAGAAGAAAAAAACAATCGGGATCGTTTTCCCGAAATCTCAGCTGGAGCGTGTTCGGGAATTTTTAGTGGTAAAGGGGCAAACGAGAATTATTGTTATTGAATCCGACAGAAGCAACGGTCCAAACAGGTAGAAGATAAGATAAAAATAATAGTATATAGATGCGCAAAGAAAAGTCGTGCCGAGTTGAAAGTAAAAACGTCTGCACCGTTAAGTCGACTGATGAAAATATGTTTTTACGAATAACACGATATATTAAATGCTGTTGTAACGGTTTGGATGCAACCGATTCAATAAGAATAGAAATAAAGGTAACATAAAAATGTTTAAAATAAAAATGATAATTTAAAGCCATCGCGTTGAAAATGTATCAATTTTTACAAATAAATTCATAAACAATAATAATAGAATTATAAAAATATGAAATTCGTACTTATTTTATCTAAATAAAATCATCAAATATTTAAACGTGCAACACTAGCAGGTACGAATTATAAATATTAAGCATTTTGAAATGAGAAAAAAACATTGATGCATTTTTTATTTCGATCGTGTTAATTTACTAAATTATTTTATCTAATTTACACATAATCAGAATTTACAATAATATATTGAGTTGTTGATTCTATTAAAGACTTTATGCCAATCACTTATGCCTGCGTTAAACTCATTACTAATACTGTTGCTACTTTTATTTTGAATCGTAATCAATTTTACTGTAATGTATTCATTGTTTTCATTGTCGTTTCTTAAACTTTTTCAGGTAGGTGCTTGTCGAGTATTGCTTCGATCTTTTTATAAATAATCCCTACATTTGGTAAACTAAAAAAATATGTGATTTATTTTTACCATTTTTCGCGAGGTTCGATCAGGTTATGGAGTTATAATAGTTAATTTTCACAGGTTTTTCATTCATGAAACCGTTTTATTCGCCGTAACTTCTCTAAAACGTGTATGTCAGAATAGTTGATATTTTTACAAATTTTAATAACGAGCAAACGTGAAATCAGTTTCAAAATCATTTTTAAATTTCAGAAACAACTCTAAAATGTACAATTTTTGAAATAATTCTGAGCTCGCTCGAAATTGTAATTTTGGTTGAATTAACGATTTCTCATTTAATATAAAATGTCAAAAAGTTGAGAAAAGTTAATTTTTCTTTTCATTCTTTAAGTTAATTAAATTGAAAGTTACCTAGAAAAAAAAAATTAACTCGAAACAAAGATATACATAGTTTATGCTTTCGCGTGGTTTTGTACCTAGCATGACGTTTCCTAAGACTTTTTGTATTTTCTTTTGAAATTGTCTTTTAAGTAATTTTTTTTTTTTTTAAAGATATTAAAATTTTTTTTTCATAACGGCAGATTAACTTAAATTTAAAAAAAATAACCTATTGATAGTTATAAGTCAAAAAAAAAAAAAAACAAAACAAAACAAAACTAGTTAATTAACTACGCATTAATGCCCAACTTTGACTGTAGGTACCTAATTATTATCATAATATTACAAATATTAAATTTTTTCTAATTGTTGTTGATGTCAGGGGTGAACGAAGTGGGGCGGGGTTCAAACCCCTCCCCCCCAAAAAAAAAATATCAGGAACAAAAAATATAAAAACCATACGAATAGTATAAAATTTATGAATATTTTTAGTTTTTCAAACACAAAGAAATTATTTTCCGCGTTCGCCCCTGGTTGTTGTTTTTGTTGTTGGCAATTGGCACTCCTTCAACGATTGTTTTTATTTTTTCTCCATTGGAGACACCACAGAATTACCTACCTTTACGGTATTTCGCGAATGGGGCAAAAAAATCATTTTCACGAGCCCCGGTCGGATGACTTGCGCGAGCACGTGTCGAGTATGTTCGTGTATGCATAATTGAACGGCATTCTGAACAACTCATAAACAACCCGCAGCAGCACCCTCTCCGCGCGACGCGTTTCCGCAAAATCGACGTAAAAACACGTTCGCGCACGGATTTTTCGAGTGATACTCGAGCGCAATTAGTGCGCGAGAGTACATTTTTTTTTTTATAATATTATCATATTTTATTCGCAGAAATTCTTCAAAACTATACTTTATACCTATACAACTACATGTTCTCTCCGTTCCATCAAGCGTCAGCGGTATGGAAATACGACGCGTGCACTTCAATATTCTGTGTCGTTTTATTTACGTTGTGGAAAATCGTTTTCAGTGAAACGAAGAACGTATTGGTTTTCACATGATGTGTGTGTATTTATTATTATATACTATGTTATCGCGATAACTTTTTCTACAACATTCAATAATAGATTTTTAACTTCAGTATCTCTCTAATGATAATTATACGGACACAAATGGTACTTTAAGGAGTTATAGACTCAAGAGTCTAGAAAATTGAATAGTTACAATCAAAAAACTAAGAAAAAATCTTAATTTTAGAAAAGCAAACGTGTTTTTGACATAATCAATTTAAACTTTTGTCCATGACTTCCACAGTCTAGATCGAAAACATTCACGTACTTTTGAAATTGATAACATACAGGTCTGTTGAAAATTTCGAGAAATTTCAAAATTTGTGAGCCAAGTAGAACTTTGATATTTTCGAAAATTCTGATTTTTTTTTTTTAAATTTTCGTCCGATAAAAATTTAATTTTCTACAAAAAGTTTTTAAAATGTATAGCGAGGTTTCAAACACATTTAAATACATTTATGCTACTAAAATATTTCGAAAATCAGTAGTCACAATTTTTATATTTTTTAAAGTTGGAAAATTTTCGAAAGTCGGTCATACCTATGATATATTTTTGGAAAAAAAATGTGTAGCTCACACAAGTATGATATTTAAGATTCGAACAAGTTGTGTATAACAAAATTTTCTATCTGAATACAAATATTTCAAAAAAATCAGCCTTGCAGATTCTAAAAGCGTATAAAGAAAGTATTGAAAAATTGTGTTATTTTTACTATCGTAACAATGAAATTACGCCCTATTGTGGAGTGATTTCCCGATTCTTAGGAAATTTCTAAACATAGAACATTTAATTACTCCGTGATATTATTCGTTTGGTTTTTTCGGTATTAGTTTATACATAAAATTATTTTCTCACGATGATAAAATTAAGATTCTAAACAAACTACTTTTCACTACTTTTAATCCTAATAAAAGACCAATAGTAAATTCTATTGTTACGGCTCAATTTTTTATAGTTAAACTGTCACTCAGAATCGTTATTTTCGTAAGCAATTTTCAATTACTTACAGATTTAATATACAACTTCTACCTTCCAAAACAGTGACGCACAACATCAAACTACCCACGCGACCTAGAGTGATTCCGGTTTTTTTTTGTTTTTGTAAACGAAAATACACTGCAAAACGATGGTAGGCATAGCGATTGGGTTTTACTATAGGTTTGTTTTTTAAAAAAAAAATGTTTTTTTCATTTAGACAGTTACGCGTTATTTCGGCAACTCTGATATTCCGGCGTGGTTCTCCTCCGAGTGGTATATATATCATAATCGTATAGCGATTTTACACCGAATACCATTTGACAAGGGTTACGGGTGTAACGTTCTAGAGATGAAAACAAAACACGGTTTATTTTACGTTTCCTCGTATACAAAGCCTTAATATGATACTGCAACAACTGTTATAACCTACGCGTAATATTATTATGTACGTATTTTGTTCACCGGAAAAACCGTTTCACGTAATGGGTGTCCATTAAGTGACGTGTACGCCTGTACGCCAACCGGGGTAATATTTATGAACAAAGTATAGAAGAATATCGTGTTCCCGTACCTGTTTTGCAAAAACGTTATAGTACTTGAACGAAAAATACTGTTGATAAAAACTGCGACTCAGGCATTCATGGTCGTACAAAATCTTAATATTATGTGCGTTTGCTTCTGTCCCGTTCACTCACACTATTGACACATCTGGGAAAGTTACTCGAGCTTAATACCCGAGTAAGATAAGCAACCAGTTCATAAGCGAAATAATTCATTAATATTAGTAGTTACGTGTCACTTGTAAAAAATCGTAACTGAGTTAAGTTACAAGTTGAAGTTACCTTTAAATTTTACATTTTTGCTACTTGTGGTACTCATATACTATTAGATATTATGCGGATTACGGTTAGTACAATATTATGTTATCAAAATGTTACGATTGACAAGGTAACGTCTGACACGCGAATAGGTAGGTACTCCGTTCTGTGATCGGTAACCGGGAATAGGTAAGTAGCTGTAGTAACCTATTTTACGAATAAAACACGAAGCCATTTATCAAGGCTTGCTGTGTCGGTGAATAGAATGGGTTGTCGGAGCTTTCGACCATTTTATAAACAAATACAAATACTTTGTTGATGTGTTCAACCAACAGTGATTGTTCGTGATGATCCCGACACTGGGAAGTGAGAGAACTATAAACCTTTTTATATTGTAGGCGTTATTTTAAGGGGAAGTAACGCCGTAACGGGAACATAAGTAACGATATTAATAGCATTGTGGCAACATGAGAGGAATGTAGCCTCAGAAAAAAATTATTCCTCTACTCATGTTCAGCGAGGCACAAAATAACATTGGTGATGAAATAAAATTAACTTGTAACTTTTTGGTGAGAAAAAGTTAAGTTAAGTTAAATTTCTCCAATATGCACTCAAAAAGTACCTCGTTATGTTACAAGTTATAAGACAATCGACAGCAACTTACATGTTACAAAGTTACTGATTTTAGTACTTTTGTAACTAGTTACTGATAGCTTTGAGTCTATTGATTACTTACAACTGACGCACCGCCGATACGACATGAGCAATAAATTGGCTATTATTATAGAATATTGTGCTCAGATCACAAACTATAGTACCGTTTTCTTAATTTCGTATAAATTCAAAGGGTTGTAGGGATTAATAAAAATGGGACGAATAACCTGCCAGCAATAACGGCTCTTCTTTACAACACAAACTATGGACAGAACCATAATATTGGTATTCGGTGTAACTCGATCATTACGACGTACCATTCTTTCGCAATTGCTTTTTCGTCTTGTACAACAAAAAAAAAAAAACTGGAATATTGTCGTCGAATACCCTGTCGGTATTGCAGTCCAACAAAGACAGTGAAAATAATAAAAGAGAAAAATCCGTCGACTTTGATTCAGCGAGCTATAATAATATCATACAGTCGGGCGAAATCCCACATACGTTCTATATCGTATTGATTCCGTGATATAATAGCAAAAATCTGGACTCTGCTGCATTTTATTATTAAAATTATTGTTTTCATGGTACCATCGAATTTTCACCGTCGTAGAGGACATAATGTATAAAATATAAATGAATAAACAAAAAATTCGACGCCATATTTGAAGCCAAACATTTACTTTATAAATCTGTGGTTTTACCCAAAACCATGTACGATACTAACTACTAAGTAATGTAACAGCTGATACATTGACAAAAGTTATTTTTACGTTCTGAGAGAAGCTATTGATTTTACCAAATGTGGGCATTAACCAGTTAAAAAGTCAAAGTAAAGTTAAAAAATTAATTATTATTTAACTTTTTAACTTAACTAATTAATTATTTTTGTTTTTAACCTATTAACTTATTCAGTTAAACATTTTATTGCATCCATTCAACTTTTTTTAGTTAATATCCATGCAAAATTATGTTAACACTCGAATTAGTACTTTTTTTATTTTAATTATTCATTTTCCTAACTACATAAGTTGAAAACATTATAAACTGGGCGTTTAATTGACGTATCAATGTTTGAACAAAAATAATTAACTTAAATTTTAACTGAGTGAAGTTTTTTAATGAATTAATAAAAATGATTCAATCAAAACTATTACCTTATTTATTTATTTATTTTTTTTTTTCGTTGTTAACATCAAACTTTTAACTGAAGGCAATTTAATGGAATTAACTTAACTTGACAGGTAATTTATTTCAACTTACCCAACATTAGACTTTATAATCATGTAAGTTTTTTTTTAGGCTATTGCTCCGATCTTAAAATAATTAAACTGTCAATAAAAAATAAATAATAAAGTAAAAGATTCCAAATTGTAATACAAGTTTTTTTGATACGTAATTGAATATGTCACTAAAAAATTTTGAAAATTAACGAGATAATTTTTTTCTTTTTGTTGTCTCATGTTAGAATGTCGACAAATATTGGTGAGAAAATAATTCGTAACCAACACAATTATTTTATAATTTAAGATTTTAAAATTCACTATGTTATGTAATATGAAATCTGCTATCTGCAGCATCACATTTCAACAAAATCTTACTAGTATAGTTTCCAAAATAGTTATTGATAAAACGTAATTATTTTGTTACAGGGCGTTACAATTTTATATATTTTATAATCTTGTAGTTCCGGGTTTTCTTACTACTTTAAAATGCGTTTTTTTTTTTATTCACAAATCTCATAATTCAACCGACATCCCGTTGTCTTATCGAGCTAAATTTCGGCGCACTGCTTTGTTCACGATTACCACTTCAAAATGGCAAAATTAGAGGGCCCTTCTAAGGACTCTAAGGGGCTATAAGACGTTAAACTCTCTGGATCAAAACTAGCACACTTCCCATCGTACTACTATCGAGCTGAGATTAGGCACATAGTCTTGTTTTTCCCAGAGCCGTATGAACCTATGGACAGATATGAAATTGAGTTGCCAAACTAAACGTAAAATAAACGAGTAAAATATCACGAATGAAAAATGATTTAAATTGATCGTTCCGTGAAATACACGATAAGCCTAAATGTTGATGAAATAATTATTTTTTATGGAAAAAAAGTATAAAAATATATCGTCTGTGATGAAATCATTATTTTTCATGGAAAAAAAAAGTTTTTATTCGGGCGTGGAAAGGGTGTACGGGATTTGTTTGTGTTCGCACAAATTCACCCTAATGACGCGCTAAATACGTGTGGGAAAGTATTTGGGAACTCTCAAATGTTGAAGTTTTGGGGGGGGGGGGGGGGTGCTGAGGAAATGTCCAAAATGAAAGTTGGTTTTTATTCGGGTGTGGAAGGGGTGTACGGAATTTGTCGGTATTCACACAAATTCACGCTAATGACACACTAAAACATAAGGGTGAGAGATTTATTTGGGAAAGTTCAAATGTTGAGCACTTTGGATAGATAAACGTTTCTCCTTCCCACTGCACGAAAATTCGTTTTTCAATCCAGAATTGTAAACATTTCGAAATCGTTCGCAGGAATTCGCACTGATTGTAAACAAAGTTTTAGTTGAAAAAAAAATGTTCAAATTGTTCATCGACGGAGGGAGGGCTGGTGAAACTTTGGTGCTTTTATTCGACACAAGTGGTGAATCCCGTAAAAACGTCTGAACGCCTGCAGGCTCCTCTCCCGCCGTCGACAGGCTGCCGCTTCCGGGCGAGACGGCGGCGCGCCCTCGGCGAGGACTTGTACATTATGTACCTATATATATTATTATTGGGTGTACAGGTAATGCGTTTCGAGTAACCGACGTCCATCCGGCCGGGCAGAAAATCAAATTTAAACTCTACGGGTTCGACTCGCTTTTGATTTTATTTATTATTCATTATTATTACTATAATTTATTATTTTTTTTTTTTTTTTCGTCCGCGTGATTACTCCTCTCGGTTGAAATCTTCTCCCGCGTGCTCTTCCCCCGGTCATTACGCGCTGAATCATAATAATAAAGTATATATATTATTATTTTTCGACGTTATACAGGGTGTGTTCCAATGTGATTTAAAAAATTACACGTTTTTTTTGCGAAATTTGATTATCCGGTTAGAATAGATGTTCAATATAAGACTCTCAATAAACGTGCGCGGCACACGTCCAGGCGATATTCGAATTTCTCATAGACCCGTTGAAGCACGTCGACTGTAATAAAGTTGATGGCGTCTGTAATGCGACTTTTCGGTTCGTCAAGATCTTTTGGAAAGGGTGGTACGCGCAAACGATGCTTTTTATGTAATTCCGAAGAAAAAAAATCACAGACCGTTGAAATTTGAAGTTCTCAAATTTCAACCAGTCTCTTCGGAGGCTTTATGTCATCTTCGAACATGATCCGGGATGTTTTTTTAAAATTTTTGTTTTGAAGAGTAAAATCCGAATCCGTTGGTGGAGAAAAAATTTTGTTTTAACTGTTTTGGAATTAATCGTTTTTTTTTTTTTAAAAGTGTCCTTTGTCAAAACCATGATGTACCAGCTGGTTTAGGGGTCGACGGGTTGACTTCAACTTGTGACATGGCCGTCTTGGTTAATGGCGCTTTTGTGTTACACTCCATGACAGGCCCAAACTGGATGCGACAGACGGTTAAACGTGCTGCCGAAAAAAGATTACGACACATTGTCGATGGCGTCGGATCGATCGGGGTGATACGTTTGCATTTATGGCGTAAACAATAATAATAATGCTGTTTCCAACGATTTTGGCCAGTGACGTGAACTCGTTGTGTTTGTATGCACTCGTGTACCACACACATAATATACGCGTGTATTGCCGTATACTTTGTACAATTTATATTACTATACCGATGACGGGACGCAAACGCGATAATAATATTGTTATTATGTTTGTTTATGGAAATTGCGACGAAAACTGCAGCCGCCACGACGACGGGCGCGTTTTCGTGCGATTCAGTTTATACAAACTGCTACGGTATTTATTAATCGATAATTATTAATAATCATAACGCTATGTTAATTTGGCGGTTAATCGCCCACCTCGGTTTGAAAATCCCCTAAATACCATCAAGGTTTTTATGACGTTTCGCGCGCGTGTCAACGTACACTTCGTTTGTCACGCGCGTTATTTCGGTGTCAAGCGCAAAAATAATATCATCAAACCTTTGCGCCCGTTCGAATATTATTATGTATAGAGAGGTACTTACTATCGATCTACTGATGAACACTGTACGGGGCAGAGACGGTTCAGTCTTCGGAAAAACGTGAAAGTATAAAAAAAACGTATTTTTTCACCATCGGCTCGAGTTTTCCATTTTGTGGCTATTCACCACAGGTATACAGCGCAGTATACTCGCTGTCCTGACTTGGCTTTGCCTTGCAGTTTTAGCACGGTTTTCTATGTCCCATTTCTTCTTTTTCATTATTACCTCCTCTCTCTGTTTCACCCCTCTAAACCGCCTTAGAGGCTCGATTTTGGTATTTCTACGCCAAATTTTAAAAAAATTCCACCGAAACAACCGTTTTTATCCATACCCTACTTTCACCCCATTAACCCCTATACCCGTATAGGGTTTAAAGGGGGTGATATCAGCTCTTTATATTTCGAACTATTTTAGCCAAATGAATAGTCAAAAATTGATTCCACGTCAACCATAATAAAACAAACAATTCGTGTTTGAGGTCACTCTCAAGGTGGGAACTTTGAAAACGTTTTATGCTTAAAACCCGCTCCGCGATGTCCTCTTTAATCTAAAAAAAAAAAATGCCATGATAATAATCGGACAAGTAGTTTCGGAGCCGAACTCGGACAAAAATTTCCACTTTCGCAATTTATATACATAGATTATTGTTCGATCTATATAATGAATAGTTGTCACTTCTCTATTATGAGTGGTATTTTTGTTTTGTCTGTGGGGACCATAGCTACTGTAAATAAATGCTAAGCTCTCGTAAGAAAAAAGTTCCGTTACAGTATAAAATGCTTTGCATGGGTAATATAACTTAATTTCTTAAGTTTTTCAACTAGAAGTTTGGACGCACGTACCTAACGATACAACGATCCGGGAAAAAAACAATAACTTGGTGAACGGAATACTTACATTCTGTTTTGCCTTTTGAATCCGGTTAATATTTGAATAACCGTGTTAATAACCGCAAAATCACGTATTTCAAGTTCCGTACGATTTGAAAAAGACGACAACTTTTCGCCAAGCGTTTAGTACATACCAAACCGGATCTCGTGATTTATCATCAAAAGTTATTGTCTCAACATTATATCCAAAAATTAATTTTAAAAATATATCGTTTAGGGCATAGCCCTTTAAGAATATTCAAAGCCCCTCAACACATTTGATCACTCTTCAAACTAACTATATTATACAAAAAAAAAAAATAACGGTAAATACAACCGGTCGGCAAAAATGTAACAAAGTGTCCGTCTATATACATATATAGTCGTATGGACTTTTCGGGATCCGGGTGGTTCTTAAGCATCCGGACGAAATCGTGGTGGATATCTCGTCGTCGTATTTTTAAATAATTAAAATTACACGCGGGATCGTTTGTTACATTCGTCCGTTGTACGGTGGAACGACGATACTACCGGTCTGACGGGCTCGCCGGAGACGAGTATTAATGTGACCGTGCGTTATGTATGTTTTTCTGATGCAGAATTGCGCGTCGCGCCGGATCATTTTTCAAACATTTTCCGCTGTAACACACGAACTGAGCGTGCACACGATGTTCGCGCGGCGAAGAAAAACAGAAACAAAAAACATAAATAATATAAAGTACAGGTTGGTACGAACAGAGTTCCGAACGAATGCGTGACGCGCGTGTCCGGTGAAATGTATCATTTTTCACGAGCGCGAACCCTACTCTCGAAGGACAGAAAGATAATGCGAAACGGTAAAAATAATAATGGCGATGATTACAATAATAATGAGCCCGAGATGGCCGTTGGTGTTGCGTGATGATGTCGATAACTGCAGACGGATGAGAGCAAGCCCTTCTTCGTCGGAACGCGAGTTTCTACCGATCGAACTGGCATTACACTGTTTTAAGGGATGAACGCAAGCGGCTGTTTTGACGGAACGGCGATTCGTGTTTCTTTTCGCGAACGTCGTTTTTCAAAAACCGTAAATGTACGAATATCAATCGTCGAATAAACGATTTTTCGTCGTACGAGCGCGCGTCCGCTTTCAACGGAATATTGCACAAAATAATGCGAATGAACGCATCAATACTTCGTGATTATCAGCAAAAACGAATTACAGGTCACTATAGTGGAGTTGGTCACTGATTTGTGTGGGTTAAAGGTTTGAATTCAATACCATCTACAACGAGTGCGAACTTAAAGTTAGGTACATACTAGCTAAATCGTAAATTTCGAAATCTTATAGTTAAGAGGAAAAAAAATTTGGAAAATTTTATCACGAATATAATTCGTCCAATAATTTGTATGAATTTCAATTGATTAATTTTTAAAAGAGACGTTTCCAAAAAAATAACATAACGAAACAGTTTTAATGTGAAAACGTTCGCAATAATTTTTTTGATTCTTGAAATGTTTTAACATAGTATAAAAAAAAAAAAAAGGTAAAAAAATATAATGTTGACCACTTTTTTTTACGGAACTTTTTAATTCCATATTAAAATTATTGTGTGTGTAAAAAATAAATAATGACAATCATTACTTTTGTGCAAACAGGTCTTAACAATTTGGTGTCGGTTAAACAAACAACGAATATTACGATTTTAAAAAAAAAAATTTTAAACCATTTAAAACTAATTTAAAATATTTAATAACTATTTTGTATTCACTATAGATTCGCATTAATAAGAGACGAAAACATTTGGTTTTCAATTTATCGAATGCCTTTTTAAGAAAAATACTTTGAAGTGAAACATTTCGTATTGTGTCATATAAACCGTTATACTTTTCCAAATTATTTAACCGAGCGAAGACAGGGAAGAAACTTGGCCCTAGGACCTAGGATCGTCCGAATATAAAACGAACGGCAATTTTCACTTATCGAACAAGTTACCCGGTCTTGTACACTGCGACACCAACAATTGTTATTTTAACTTACTGTAACAGACAACACAACCATCGTTTGCTTGTATCCGTTATATAGCATATTACCAAAACAGTGGAGGGCTTATTGAAATAACGATTATCCGAACTTTTATATTCTTTTTTTAAGTAGTTAAAGACGAAAATGTTTTCAAACTTATTTTATTATTATAATAATATTAAACCGTATATCATAACTTTACGTAACGCAAGTTTTTTAATTTCAATTTTATGCTACACTGTAAACGTATAGAATGTAACGAAGTTGATAAAAACACGGAAAACTTTGATCGACCTTAAAATGCCCCTAAAAGTTATAAAAAAAAAAATGTTTATTCAATACC